>JANATG010000003.1:3000000-3366846 GCA_029449235.1 Linnemannia schmuckeri
TCTTTTATTAATTTGATGTGCTATTTTTTGTCAAAGCTCACACCCTTGGCGCGAAAATAACGGATTGCTAACCCATTCTCTCTCTTGTTTCCCTGAACTTATTATCAATAGGCGTGTCAGGCTCAGACCCATATATCGCCCCAGAAGTCTTCACAACCGAAGAACACGACCCCCGTTTGGCTGACGTCTGGTCCCTCGGCATCATCTTTGTCTGCATGACTCTCTGCCGGTTCCCTTGGAAACTCGCCAAGACCGGCTCCGATGCTGACCCCTCCTTCGAAGCCTACGCAAACCCCTCGGGTGCCGGAAAGGCCCGTCTTCTCAAACTGATGCCCCGCGAATCTCGCCCCATCCTGGGCCGCATGCTCGAAGTTGACCCTGCCAAACGTGTCCAGATGAAGGAGGTTCTGGAAGATGAGTGGGTCAAGGGAATTGAGGTGTGTACATTGCAGGCCATGTGTTTGTACCACCCTCATCACTTGGGCGAGGACCCTAACTGTGTCTCGAACCCTAACCCCAAGCCTCGGTTCCATCAGCAGTCGGCATATGTCAAGGATGAGGTTGTGAGGGGTGTCGACGTTGAGTCGTCCGAGGATGAGGAAGTTGTTAGCGTGACGACGGCTTCTTTTACCAGCGTCCAGATGGCCGTCGCTCCCGTCCACTAGATCAATATCCTCCCCCCTCTTTTTGTATTTTTATTTTTTTTTCCCCTTTCCTTCGCCTGTAACAAAAGCCCTCCCTCCCTTTCTCATTAGATAACGTACATTCCATCTGTAACAATACACGTTTTTCTTCAGGAAAAAAGAAAAAAAAAAATTCATTACGCATCTATGTTTACTTTCTTGGTGCTGTGCTTTTGGATATGCTTGATGACATGCGAATGCGACAGGACAAGTTACCCAGGAAACTAATCAAAAGTCTCGTGAGTGCTACAGGATAAAATGACGTCTTTTACATGCAAGGATTAGTCCCCGCTCAGATGATAACAATCCAGAATAACAAGTGCTGACAAAATCAATCTAAATTTTGAGCACTGGGTTTTTTTTAATCTTTTCGATCACACCTCACGCACATGCACCATGTTCCCATTCCCATTACGCTCACTACTCAATGCTCAAAGATATACATCACAAAAGTGATCCCATGATCCTAAAAATACAAAAAGTCACTTTATTACTATTACTTATGTCTGTGACCTGACGATGGGGCCGAAGGAGGAAGAGGATGAGGATTTGAGAAAGAAGGGTGATAAGCGTGATCCATCAACATGGTCGCAATCCCCGTCCAGGGAACATTCACAAACGTCATACAGCACCGCAGACTCTGGGGTGACTTGACAAGCGCCTCAACTTCCTGTCGCGTCCCGACGCCACTGTTATTGATCATATCCTGCCGTGAAGAGATTGAGGAGCCCTTGCCGTTGGACGACAACAGGTCGTTTTGTTTCTCTAATCCACGCTGTTGTTGTGAAGAAGAAGGAGAGTGTGGAGGCGAGGCTGAGGAACCAAAACTTTGTGTTGACTGGTTGAGATTCTGTGTCAACGAATGTACCGCAGAACTTGTAGGTGTTCCACTACCACTACCACTTCCATTTTCATATCCTCCATTCGTATTGCCACTGTTGCTATTGTGACCATTGTAGCTGCTACGCTGTTGAAGTTGCTGAGGAGTTTGACCAGTCGCCTGCGCAAGCGTCGCCAACGAGATCCGACGAAGCGATTGGAAGAACGATCCTGCCGAGAACGACTTTGCAGTCGACGAGACGCTTCCTCCTGGTGATGGCGATGTGGACGATATAGGGCCTGTTTGGCTATGAAGAGATGGCGAGGTTTCGACTCTGGATGGCGGTTGGTGTTGTTGTTGTTGGCCATTGACGTTCCCATATCCTTCTGCAAATGATGTCCTTTGACCGTTGCCGTTGCCATTGAGGTTGTGATTGTCCTGCTGACCGTTCGGTAGGGGTGGGAGCTTCTTCTCAGAGTGCGATCGAAGTGAGGTAGGTGATCCTGCTGCAGTATCATCCAGCGTTGCCAGGTCATCTCCAATATTCGACGCCGTAATAGCCACCTGTGGAAAGGAATAAAAAAATATTAGTTTTAAGTTTCTTCAAAAGTAAGAAAATGTAATAGGGGTGAGATAGACACATCTCTCAATTTACCTGAGCATGACCACGGGCGCCTGGTCCTCGCATCATAACAAACTCAGTGGGGACAGTATGTGGTCCCAGCTTGAACCGCCTGCCAACTTTCGAAGCCGCCTTTTGTTGGTAGATCCCAAGAAGACTCTGGAATCCTGCAGCTCCCTGGAACAGCGTGATCTTGCTCCCGCCACGAGCCGATGTGCTAGGAAAAGGACGGCCAGGTTGGAGGGAATCTCCGGTAGGTGATTGTGGAGCGTTTGAATCCTGCGTCGTTGCTCTTGTCCGACCATGGTGCGACGTGTTCAGTGTGAGTGGTGCCGACCCCAAGGATGGTTGTAGGGCTGATGGTTGGTGATGAGTAGTAGTATTAGGAGTTGGGTATCCTGTCCTGGCAGTCGGGACTGTCACAGCAAGTTCGACACACAGGTATTCATTGTCGCGGACCATAAGCTGTTCAAACGAGTCCTCATAATCATCAATCACATAGTAGATCAAGGGCCAGGAGCATTCGACCGACTCTTCTTTGACGTCCATGCGCGATTTTGTGGGAGAAGCGTAGACTCTTTTAGATACATGTTTCCGTGTACATATCATGCTCGTCTTTGTCGTCCCTGTCACCGGGTTCGTCTCTGACACACGCGAGCACACCGCCACTGTCAACTTGCACTGGAGCTATCCATGCATTTGATTTGGTAGAGAGCAAGAGGAGTTAGCGACAGTGCCACTGCAAAATATTAAAAAAAAAAAAAAAAAAAAAAAAAGGATGAACAAAAGCACTAGTAGAGTAGTACCTGGACGATGACGTTCAAGAAAAAAGTATCCTTCCAAAGAACAACATCCTCCTGTTCCGATGTCAAGATCTCCCGTCCGATGGTGCCCTTGACCTTACGTTTGACAAACACCGGATCGACGCCCAGACCACCGTTCTCGACCTCATCCGATACCCGTTGGACAAAGAAGAGCAAATCATCATTCCTGTCATCTGATTGATCCGATACGAACAGTTCGTGGAACAACTGCCTCCATCTATTTCGTTTTCATCCATAGTGAACCAGACAGAACAAGATGTTAAGAAACTCAAAATAGTAAGTACATTGCAAAGGATGAGGAACAAAGGAGCCTAGAAGGGACAAGAGAGAGGGGAATGACGGAAGTAGACTCCCTAAACAACCTAAGCAAAAAAGGGTGCACAGTACAGAAAAAATGTACCTTGGATCATGCGCGTCAAGATCGATGTCATGGCGCTGTGATTCCCGAAAGTCACGATAAGGGTCAGCATGTGCTCCCCTAGCATGTCCTTGTGTCTGTTGTGCCTGTCGTATCGCATGGTTCTTGACTGTGTCCTGCTGTGTGGCGGGGTCGATGGGGCCGTGGAGGTTCTCTTGGACCAGTCTGTCCAAGATAGCACGCAAATTAGACATTCTGTGGGGCCTCTTCTTTTGTTTAATGAAAAGAGAGAGTGTTGTAGAAAAAGAAAAGGCGGCTTGGAGAAAGAGGCTGTGAGGTGTTAACAACGAGAAAAATTATGGGTTGGTATGATAGAGGTGTGGTTGCCTGGTAGTGTGGTCGACCGAATAAGAAATGTAGAGTGGTTCTCGTCAAGGTGTGTCCAAGGGGTGTGTTTGCATGTGAAGAGGAGTGAATGGGAGAGTGCAAGAGAAGCGGAGTTGTAGTGTGATGGAGGCGACGGCGTAGGTCAGGAGGCTAAAACGAAGAGAAGGAGAGAGGTAGTTGTGATGTGTGAATGGGAAGGAGAAGGAGGAAGTTGGAGAGCAAGAGAAGGAGGGAATGACTAGGTTGGTGACGAAAGAGAGAAGAAAAGAAAAGAAAAAAAAAAGAAGCGAGAGAATAGACGACTACAAAAAAAGGGAACAAAAAAAAAATTAGTCTTTCACACCAAAAAGTCTCACAGGAACAGCGAACAGCAACCACAAAAAATAGAAGAGGAAAAAGGGGCAAAGGGAGGAAGGGAGGACGGAGACACACCACCACACACTCTCGCTCTCTATGATTCAGCATGCACATAACAATCAGTACGTCAACTGCTCTGACATCCACAAACATGACAGGCTGGATTCATACAAGGTATATGTCTGAATGATTTTTATCGCGTCAAGTACGCGTTCCACTTTATCAATTGACCAACCATCACCTTCCACAACCTACCTAAGCCTCCAACTAGCTGCCCTTCATCGTCAAACAATCCAAAGCCTAATTATCGCTCTATAAGGTATAATAAGTAGGAAAAAGAGGGAAGGTGCGAACAGCGGTGCACAATTACTCCTTGCCTCTTGCTCCAAACGAAATAAAAAGTGATCGCTAATTGTTCCTGAATTTTGTATATTGTACAGGAGGCAGGGGTGGAGGGACTGAGGAGAAAAAAGGGAAGTGCCTTTGTTTTTTCTCCCTTCAGCTGTCAAGGTACTCTCTACCTTTCACACTCAACTCAATGTCCGTCTGGAACTGCTAAGAACGCGTCGCGCTCTCTGGCTCGCCTTCGTCCTTCTCTGATTTCATATATAAAAAAAATGTTGTTTCGTGGAAGTGAATGATCGCAAGTGCTGCAAATTTATCTCTCTATCCGATCCACATGGTGCTCAAAACGGATAAAGGCGGTTTGTTCTGCATTTTGTTCTTCACACTTCTCCTCTTCCTCCTCCTTACTCTTCATTGCCATGGTAACCAACCCGAACTCATCTCAACTGTGGACATGCAAGCCAGGATACTTTTCAAGGAAACAACAACATCAACTTAAAACTCACACTTCCATCACTTACATTCATACTACTCTCGCTTGTCTAGGCCAACTCATCACAAAAAAAGATTGCTCATGAAAACTCAAAGACCCTCCTCTCCCTCCGCAAAGGGTTTATCTGGGTCAACGTAAGTCTCCCTCCTTTTCCTCCCTATGTTTACTCTACCATCTAGCTCTTTCCATTCATCCACTTGTCGCTAACTCTCTCTTTCACCTTATACAACAAATAGGCGTTCTATATCTTCTACAGGATCATCTATCACTGGAGCTCATTCGGATTCAAACTCGCAGCGGGATACACCATTACCGCAGGATTGACCGTCCTCCTCTACACCCAGATCAACGCCATGTCCCAGCCTCGCTACAACACCCGTGGCGAGCTCGTCGATGCCGGCCAGGATCTCTCCCAGGAGGGTCTTGTCCAGTAAGTTGCCTCTTGTTGCGATCGGGATCGGCTGAGGGTTTTATCTTTGCGTTGCTGGCTGTCCAATTGGAATCAGCCCAATCATTGGACAAGGCGAGGATAAAGTTTTTTTTTTCTTCTCGCTCTTTCGTTTCCTTTGACTTTGATGGAGGACAGGCGCACCGTTTTTGCACCCCCACAAAATTATTGCAAATACCATTTGTCATGGGAAATGGACACACCGCGCTATCTTTCTCGTTGTGAGTCCTTGGCATACTGACATGCGACCCTTCACTTTTTTATCATTGTGTATGAATAGGTACGCTTTTGATATCATCTACGTCACTTGGTTCGTCCATGTCCTCTCTGCTTTCTGGTCTAAGGCCTGGTGGTTCTACCTCGCCGTAAGTTTCTTATCACATCCTCGTTGGCACAAAATCGATGCTCTAAGTGACAGCAAAACGACAATGCACAGACACATGGATCATGAACATAGGAAAACAAACGATCGAAAACTAAACATGGATCATCCTTCACCTTTCTCTCTTACAACATATACAATAGATCCCTGCATATGCTGGATACAAGGCATGGCACTTGGCCATCAAGCCTATGTTGGGTCGCAGCGGATTGGGCAGTGGTTTGGGTGGCCTTGGAGGAAATGCTTCTGGTGCTTCGGGAAGTGGTGCTGCTTCTGGAGCCTCCGCCGACGGTGCCAAGTCCAAGAGACGTGAAAAGATGGAGAAGCGTGCCGAGAAGGGTCCCATTATGAAGTACCGCTAAACATTCTTTTTTTTTTCAACTTCAGGATTTGCTAAAGGACTGGATATTTGTTCGGATCTGGAAGTAGCCAGGAGATTGATGGGCAGAATGGGGAGGAGGAGGCGTCATAGAGTCCTTTTTCTCTTGAATACATTGTAACATACTTTTTTTTTTTGACGAAACAGGAGCACGTTTTTACAGGGAAGAAGATATATTTTAATATGGGACTATGGAACAAGAGGAGTATTTTACAGAAGATTGGTTTTTAAGGAATGTTACAAAGCGGGAAGGAAAAATGTGGGGAGTGTACGTTGTTGGCGTAGTTGTTGTTGATAGCGAGAGGTTGTATCACTAAAACTTGATAACAGGTGGTGCTTGACTGCTGGTATGATTGCTTCCGACGAGTTGCTCCAGGACGAAAGCCTGATCCAGAGCCTGCTCAATCGTCATTGTGCAAAAGTCATCCGGTTGTGGTTCTTGGAGTGAACTTCGTGGAGACAATATCGGTGATGTTGTAGTTGAGCTTGAAGCCGAGTGAGTCTTGTTGGTGTTCTTCTTGGTCGAGATCTTGAACAGTGTCATTGTTGTTAAAGAGTAGGGTGGGGAGTAGGAGTGGCTGGTTTCTTGTGTTGTTGAGGGCGTGAGAGGCGTTGTGTATGTGCGATAGGGGCTGTGAACTGAAGATTATTGCGTTGGTTGTTAATTTTTTTGTTAAAGAAAAAAGAGGGAAAGAAGCAAGACTCTTTTATATTTGTACTGCATTCGATAACTATTCGCTTTGCCCAAAGGCCCCATGATGATGACTCCATTTGTTGACCATTCTTAGGGTTGTATCTATCGACGGCAAGGAAATAACGGAAACTCCGCCGTTTTGGTTTAATGATGCTGAGTGCTATTGTTCATTGTTTGTTTGTTGTCGTTTTGGTTGCAATTCACAAAAAAAAAACTTTGATCCATAAGCAAAAAGGAAAAAGAATAACAGGAGGTCCAAACTTCCCCTTTTTTTTCTTGCGGACATTTCTTTCGCTTCGACTAAAAAGGAAGCCCATGATGTCATACAGGTTGACACGAGGCGATTGATTTATTTATGGCTTGGGACTGAGAGCAGGAAGAACAGGCCCATGCCAAAGCAAAAAATTCTTTGGAGAAATCGGATACAAAAACAGCTCCGCGTTATTCCAAAGGTGCATCCATAATCTATCTCTTCGACCACGTCGGGGTAGATTAGGGGCGCCACGGAAAATGACATCATAAGCTGGGCTGGGGGTCGGTGAGTGAGGTTAACGGTCTCAGACACATTCTGATCTCCTCGTCTCTTTTACTTGCAGACTTGTTTAGTTAAGCAACTGCATGGGTATGACTACTACGACGACCGCCGGATGAGAGCCGATCATCCGGGTAGCATATCAAACTACGGTAGAGAACCCAGCAGATTCCTGAATACTCTGGTTGAGCTCTGCAGCGGATTGGTTGCTCCACATTCTAATGTCAGGTTCACTCGACAGCTTTCGACAATAATCAACCATAGAGCACTCACCACGAAAAATCACATAAAGCAAAGGCAACCTACGCGCCCAGTTTTATTTTTTATGATGTCCCAATGGTGCCCCTAGTATGTGGAGCCTTTTGGAAGTCCCAAATGGTACCCGCTTCTGCAACTCCGCGCTGAACAATCTCTAGCGCTTTCTCAATCCTGTCTTCAAGAGCCATCCGCTGCTGCTGCTGTTGGTGCCGTGTTCCTTCTCTCTCTCCTCCTCCTATGGTCTCGCTCAGCAACACAATCTCCTTCATGACCTCCTGGACAATAATCCGCTTCAGCCAGTAATGTATTACAGTTCGATCCTTCATCTTTCGCTTCCACTGCCTGTGATGCTTGTTCAGACTCCAGATCGACGGCTTGTTGTCTTCGGCACTGAACCATTCTTCCCAGACCGAACCGAACACTCGCACTGCTCGGTAGCATCTCGAACCCCTTCAGACAACTCCACAGCCGACTTTCCGGGATCTGCTCGTAAAGACTCGCAATCTCATCTGATAGCTCATCCAGACTTTTCTTGTTGGTGTATTCGGTAGTGCTCGGCCAAGTGAAATCGGCTTGCGTTTCTTACGACTCTGGCTCGGCATCACTTCCGCTTCATCGTCATTGATTTCAATATTTTCTTCCTGTAAGTTATCGTTCTCGCCATAGTCGATGTCCTGGAGCATGGTGTCTGAGTCATATTGCAGCTCCATCCGTTGCTCATCCTCTTTTTTTCCCTCTTCCGCCTCCACTCGCATATCGTCATCCATGTCTTCCGATAGCCGAAGAGACTGTGATCGAGGTCGACTCCCATAATTACCATTCGCGTGCCGCAGAGATC
The DNA here is from genome assembly GCA_029449235.1 of Linnemannia schmuckeri. Classification (NCBI taxonomy): domain Eukaryota; kingdom Fungi; phylum Mortierellomycota; class Mortierellomycetes; order Mortierellales; family Mortierellaceae; genus Linnemannia; species Linnemannia schmuckeri. The sequence continues at coordinate 3,008,421 of JANATG010000003.1, forward strand.
TCATGGGATTGACATGTTCAGCTGCCATCGTTGTCCAAAGGCCCCGGATCGACAGCTCAATCTCTACCGTTCTCAGATGAACACCTTCGACAGATGCCTGCGCTGCTGCAGACTCTTCTGAGAATTGATTGTTTATTGAGGTCCGTGTCTCTTCAAACTCCTCAGAAAGCTGGTTCCTCATATCGGTCCGCGCTGCCTCAAACTCTGCAGTGCGCTGGCTCTTCATCGCCGCCCTTGCGACCTCAATCTCCTCGGCTAGTTTGTTCGTCATCGTCGCTTGTATTGTCTCCAACTCTGCAAAGAATCCGCTGCTCATAGTCGTCAAAGCCATCTCAAACGTCACAGCAAAGTGATCGCTCTGCGTTAACATAGGTGATTTGGTTTCATCGCGCCTCTGGGTGAAATCCCGCGTTGCGTTTGTCGGTTGTGTGTTGGTACCGACCTTCGCTGCAGGTGATTGATCGTTGGGTATTGGAGAAGAGACGAGAGTTGGGCTAGCATCACCAGCAAAGTGTTCTCCTACCGTTACGGGTTGCGCAGCAGGGATAGTATGGAGACTCATCGAAGAGTTGTCGTGAGGCGTTGGTGGGTTGTTCGATGGATATCGCATGCAGACTTTAACGCCTTCCTCCTGATCTTGAAATTGAGCCTGGCAATCCTGTACAGCAGCGTTACTGATGAACGGGTCATCTCCATTGATGCCGGGATAGGATCGATTGGTTTGCAGCCAGCGATGACAGGAACAGCAGGTCCTGGAGCGAAAGCATTCGCTTTTGATAAGTCAACATAGCTGCAACTGAGACATCGTGTGCATGTGCCAGCGACACGCCCGTGATGTCTATCGTCAACATCTCGCTTGCATTGGTATTAGGTACACCTGGTTCGCCGATCAGTTCATCGTGTGCATCCGTTGCTGACTGGTCAGTATGACTGGCGTTCCAGAGTCGGGTCGCAAACTTCTTGAATTGTAGAGACAACAAAATGCTATGCTGTTTAGCCAAGTGGTGCCGAGCGCTGAGACTCAGTTCGCTGGGGTCGCCGGCCGTCAAAACAGCATAGTCTTGCAGAATGACCTTCCGGAGATGCGCCAGAACAAGCGCCAGCCTGATGGTTTCAGCACAGTCTAGCTCCTGATAGCCCTTGTGCTAACCTACAGCTCTGTCCGTACCCTCATCTCGGTCCATCATGATGTTCTCGATTCATTGCACCCAATCAGCGTTCCCAGGAAACAAATTCTCAATAAAGGGGGAAATCTCTTGCTGCAGTTTCGTTGGTGGGATGATGAGACTCCGTTGAGGCTGAGAGGCTACATTGTCGATATCAGTGTGAGTATATTTCAGCTTGTAGGGGATGTCCCGCTTGCAGAGCGATAAGTAGCTGGGAAATAATGCACCGTGCAGGGTCCGGCCTCTGTGGTGTGTGGCTCCTGTAGTCGAGGTCTGATGGGATGGTGTGTCCTGTAATGGACCTGCCGACGTTGATATCGCCATTGTCTCCCTGTCGAAGGGCAAAGGTTGCGCCTTTTTTAACAATTTCTTACGAGTTCTAACAAGAAAAAAAAAAAAAAAAAAAAGAACGGGCGTCAATGACCAAGGATAAGACATGGACAATGGTGACCATAGTAGTGAACGTTCAGCATACGTACGCTTTCAAGTTTTCAATGCTTCTAGGTGCGTCCATATAAGTATTGAATAGCAAGCAGCACTGCTTCCAGTCGTCTCTCTGAATGTCAGGAGAGAACATTGATTAGAGGATGAAACAAACGAGAGGGATATCACGATGTTAGCTTCCTTTTCTGTGATGTAAAGTGGGTATATGTTCAATAAAAAATCAAACTCGTTGTGTTCACTTACGGTCCAAACCGCGTGCAAGTATAACCCCAGAGATCCAACAGGGCAAATCTCAACATCCTCATGGCGTTGCAAAAGTAGGTAGCGTGCTCTGGGTTCGAACGACTGTCCCGGTTGTTGAGATATGGCGATTCCCGAACTGAGGTGGCGCTACTGTTCCTTTTGCAATTTACAGTAGTGAACAGCGAAGACGTCTTTTAGCATAATTTCACCAAAGTTGAGTGAGAGACCGCCGAATACATTGTCAAGGATGAGATGAAGTCGAGATCGAGTGATGTCCAGCCAAGATAGTCCTCCATGAAGGTAGTGATGCTCATTCCACAGAAGACTGAGTGTCTGCGCGAGATAACCCCGAGACAAAGAGTTCTCCCCATTCCACTCGACAGCCCTGTTCTCTTGTTCAAGTTCCTTTGTAGCCTCTGCATCCGCTCCTTGTTTCCTGTAAAGCTCATCGACCCTATTACAAAAAATAGGATGAAACATCGCATCGTAATGGTGAATATAATGGTATCAGTGGAAAACTACAACCTTCCTGTAGAGGCATTGGACAGGTGTGCTTACTCTGTTTGGTATCGATGGAATAGCATCTCAATTTCATCACCCTTCAAACAGTCGTCCAAGTCAGGAGGGATCGTATTATTCTCCGCACACTGTTCATGGTAAAGTTCATGTATGGCACCGAGATGACCGTATAGGATATCCAACGCAGAGCGACCTCGGGTGAAAGGACAATTTCGGGTCACTGGGTCCACTATGCTAATCAGGCTGTCCATGTACGACATCAGCTTTTCTCCGTTGACTCTAGCCCCATCTTTGAACTTCCTGGAAGCACACCATATCTGAGAGATAAGGTAATAAAAATGTAATTAATCAATATCGAGCCATGTGGGGCGATCATTTCAAATGCACGTGCAGGTACTGCGTGTAGACTTGCTTGGGGACTCACCTTCCAGTCAGACTGGTGCATCCTGTTCGTGGTTTCTCCCGAAGGCGCCGCATTGTCGGCTCCAGTTCGGTGCTGGTGCTGTTTCGATGTGGAGGGATCGTTATCTTCGGTCACGGTGGCGGCGGTAATGGCGACGGCCTTTGCGGCTCGATCATGTTACTTTGAGACTTTGGTATCGTCGGTGGATCCTGTTGCTACCTCTGAGTATTTCCTCCGCTTCAACGGTGTTGATGGGTCGTTGCTGCTTGGTTCTAAATACACACTTGGTTCTCTTCTTCTGGTACTCTTCTTTGGACCATCATTACTGGGTTTCTTCCAGCTGTGCTTCAGTTGATATTGTTCGTGTATGCGCTTGCCTCCTACTGTGCGTGCTGCTCGTCGAGGCAGTTCTAAATACGAAAACGCGGAATGATTTGCCGGTCAATCAGGACACAATGGTAATCAAATTATTAGGAGTCTACCACATAATTGTTTTTTTCATGATATTTGTTTAATTAGGGCGAATGATTTTCCTGAAAGGCGCAAGGAAGGTCGAGCTGGACTAACCTCGGGTCAACACAGCGGAGTTTGGTTTGCTTGTGGGTTTGACGTTGGCCAATTCCTATGCGAGATGACTGTTCTTCTGCATTGTAATTCGTATGATCGTCATGCTCCTGTGATGCGTAAGGGGAGTGGCGGGGGAACTCATTCGGGGTTGAAGAGTGAAAAGGGAGAGAAGAAGCGAAAAGGCCCTCCTGTGAAGGATTCGTGTGGAGGTGCAAGTGGTAGGGAGCGTAAAAGAAGCAAAAAATGAGCTCAGACGCGTTTTTCTTCGTTATCATATCACGTGCTCCTGAGTGTGCTACTGATTTTATTTCCTTACAACTGTGTTTCGACCATGATCATCCAGTATGGGGATGGACATGAAACTCCCAGGTCAATTCCGCCTTGGCGATCCTTTCTTGAATAATCTTCAGCGCCCTCTCGATCCTCTGTCCAGATTACGACCTTTCTGCTGTTGTTGTTTTTTTGTCCGTACTGTGCCATTCCCGTGTTCGTCGTTGTTTGCAACGTGTCGAATGAGCAAGCAGGTTCGTGGCGCTTTCTTGTCTAAGAAGGTGGGTGTGTTAGAAAGAGTGAAGGGTAAATGTAAGCTTCTTGGGCAACACCCGTATGAAGAACGAGAGAAAACACGAGGAAGTGGAGGAAAATTGGTGGCGTCGCTTTCTTTGTAAGTCGCGTTGAATTTGTGTGGCTGAGACATATATCACGTGTAGCCTTATTGGCCTCGAAAATCAACCACAACAACCGAAAGCGCGTCTGGTCTGTTTGTACATCTCTCAACACCCAACACACCAATCAACACACACTCTTGTCGCGTCTCCAAAGGTAACTCGAGCACACCCGTATTCTTAATCAAGAAGATAACAAACGGTCTGGTTTCTGCTTTGCTTCTTATTCTCTTTCTTTTGAGAGTGACTCCGTTGTTCATCTGTTTGTTTACTGCAGCAGTTATACAGCATTTCAATGTACGTTTTCATGTACAGTCATTCTTTCCCTTTTTTTTCTCCTTTCTTGCTCTTTTTTTTTTTATACTTCCTCGTCTCTTACTCTCACTGCTTTGTTATTTTCCCTTTTCCCAACAGTCTCTCACGCGTAATATGGGTTCAGTTGATATAAAAGGGCAACGAACTCCATCATCCTATAAAAAACCCTAAATCCATCTGCTGTCTGCTTGGGCCTGAAGTTGTACTTGGTAATACCCTTCTGTTCTAGGAGAGAACGAAGGTGGATAATATCCTCTATTCTTGCTGGACTGTTTCTGCTCCGCCTTCCTAGTGGGCCATGCAGGACAAACGTGGTTCCTTGAGTATGTATTCCTTGTGCAATTTCTTGCCTGATCACCATTCTTTTTTCCAATTATTTGGTTTTTCAGTCCTTTTTACTCCATTCAGGCTTGACAGTTTCAGAGAGAATATCCTTGCGGCTATTGAGATTGATGGCATCGAGGAGAAGATTTCAGTGGATAAACGGAATGAAAAGGGGAAAACGTTATTGCTTGCTGGACCGTCCTTGTTCCGCCCCATTTGTGGGCCATGAGGACAAACGTGGTTCCTTGGAATGATGCTTGAGGATTATTTTTCACTTCTCTCTCTCTTTTCCGATGAAGTCATTTTCGAGATGTTCTCGCGTCTTGAGTGGTGTGAGGGTATTTTCTCCTGTCAAGTTGCAATCGAGACAAAGGAGGTTGGGAGTGTTACTTGTCAAGTTTTTCTTATATTACTGTGACAAGACATTTTCAGGCAGACGGTGGGACGATTCGTCCCAAAAACTTTTGATTGTTCTCTTGTTATTGTAATCCCTCTTTTCAAAACTCTGGCCTAGCTTACTTCTCATGGAGACTTTGTTATACCCTTTTCTTTGTTCCTGTTACGCGCTGGGGGTTTGTTGTATGGAGTGAAAATGATAAAACAGTGGGAGTAAGACTTGGTTGGATTTTTGGAGCACAGGAACTCATCTTGACCCTTTCTTTTTATTGCAGTTTTTTTTCTTCCCGCTCCTTTTGCCCACTTACCTGGCTCGCCACTTCATGCCGGGAGAAATACTGGACTACGTGCGCCAGTATTTCGCTGACATGTTCGGGGGAAATACTTGGACTTCGTGGGCCAGTATTCGCAGACAGACCTTCAGGTTCTGTTAATTCCTCATTTAGAGCCGTTACAAAGGACAGATGGGTGATTGGTTGTGGAGTTGAAGCGCAATTTTTTTTCTATATTTTTTTGAAATTGGTCGAGATGGGAAATATTCCTGTACTCTTGTGGGCAATTGGGAGCTCTCTTTTCTCTTTTTGAATTTTACTCAACTATAGTTTTTTCAATTATTTAACTTTTTATATCCTTTTTCTTGAAGCAAAGCAGAAGAGAAAACCTATGTGCTCGGGGTAATGATCCTTCCTGGATGACATATGCGGGTCAAAAACAAGAAGTATGAGTGTAGTTTGAACAAAAAGTGGAAACTTGGACACGACAGGAGACTCTCATTGTTGGGTTCTTCCTCTAGTATCCATTCTTTCCTACATTATCTTTTTTATTTTTTTACTCTCAACTCAAAACGGATAGACGTGCTGGCCAGGAAGAGTATGAAGAAGTGTGTTCTTGCGTGAGTGAAAAAGTGCGGAGAAAATTATGTTCCTTCGCGGTTATCAGATTAAGTTGGAGGAAATAAACCATCTGCGAAAAACGCGTGTTTTTCAGATTATTTAACAGGTTCAAACATCACAGAGGACGGAGGGATCTTAAGGCGAGACTCTTGTCCGCGCTGCTCGAGACCACTATCACAATATCAGAAACAAACAAACAAAAAGGTCGCTCGGTTATCCGTTTATCCAATAATATGACGTCTTTCAGAATTATTTACTGCACAAATTGGAACTCGCGCTTTACCGATATTTTCTCCAGGGTGAAAATCAACTTGGTTCACGCAGGCTTGATGATCGGAAAAAGTCTGCATGACGTGACCAGTCCGGGTATTCCAGATCACCACATTCCCATTAGCAGCCCCAGAGCTGACCAAAAGGCCATCGTTCGACCAAGCGGGAAGACTCCAGTGCTCGTTCGTTCCTTGTACCACTCCCTCCAACACCCGCTCTATCCGCCTCAGCGGGTCTGAATAGGGACCAAGGTTCCATATTCGAACAGTGTTGTCCATTGAACTCGACAAGAGCCGAGTCCCGTCTGGTGATAGTCGTATTCCTGTTATCGCACCCATATGTTCCGATAATGTGTAAACAACACGCATGGCACGACGATCCCAGGCAAGGATCTCGTGGCCTGACCCTCCTGAAAACAAAATGTCGTTGGTATCTGAAAAGGCGACAGATGATAGTGCTGAGCGTTGATGTCGTGGCGGAGTAATGTTTTCCGCGGTCCCTGGTGCACGGTGATCCCATATCTATCGGCCGTGATGGGTTAAAATAGTCAGGCCCGATCAGCTATCGCGGCAATGATATATGTTTGTAGCGCGAAAGATTCAGATACAAATATCCGTGTATGTTGTACCTTAACTGAGTTGTCAATGGATCCGCTGGCTGTAAGTTCTGGTCCGGTCCACGTTGGCGTACAGCATGTTACGCTAGCTGTGTGTCCCTTGAAGACCGATATCCGTTCGCCAGTCTGCGCATCAAATGCACCGCATGTTCCATCTGCGCATGCAGTCACCAGCATGCTAATGCGCATACAAAATGAAATCAATTGGTCGATGGGAAAAGATTAGCATGAGTCGCTTGCATCGTCTCCTTTCTCCCGTTTTATTCATCGTTTTTTTTTGCGCAATTCCTGACCATGCCTCACAATGCTGGGCAACTACCTGAGAAGAGTGAACAACATACTTTTCTGCTCGCGACCAATGGATGTCCAAGATAGCACCCAAATGTCGTCCTCGGATGATTCCGTAATGGTCCCCGCTCCCGTTCGCGTTCCAAAGGTCTAAAAAAAATCGAGAGAAAGGGGCGATGGTCAGTCAAGCTAAAATTCGAGATGCTCTTTTCGAGGGAAGGGGAGTAAGAAAGGACGTTTGGTTTGGAAATCACATTAACGGGTAGACGGTACATATGCTTTTGTCGGCTCCAGCGGAGGCAATGCTCCTGCCTGAGGGACTAAATGCACAGGTGTAGACTGCGGCTGTGTGGCCCTGTAACCGTGTCGAGATATTGGGTATGGTGGTGGTAGTAAGGGTGTTGAGGGTGACAGGAGGGGCTGATCGGTAGGTATCTTGCGGCGGAGAGATCTATTAAGTGACGGAGATGAATTTTAACTGCGCCGTTCTTTTCTTGACTTGCCCACGGAACATGCAAACAAAAAAAGGATTTGGTCAGATAAGATAAAAATTACCAAGGGCAGCCAAGGGGTGAAGAGGTGACTGGTGTGATAGGAGTGAGTTGTGGACATAGGCATGTCATATTGAAAGTGAGGACGGGTGTCGAGCTGTTGCTGTTGTTGTTGGTGGGATCGTAGTCGTTTGAAGTAAATATCGTCTGCTGCCGGTGTCGGTGGTTGTTTGCGTTTCTCCATCAGTCGAGCTGAGTTAATTGTAAGGGAGAAAGAGCGCGTGCAAGACAGGAGAGGAATGAGACAAATGAGGGGCGGTGCAGGAGGGAGAGAGAGAGAGAGATGGGTGTAGAAAGGAGAGGAGAGAGAAAAAAAGAGAGTGTGAGTGAGGAGTTGTAACGTGAAATAAAGAAGAAAAAGAGGGGGGTGTAATGGGACGACAATGACAAGAAGATGAGAGAGAGCAGAGACAAGCATCTCATCCATTTCTTTTATTATTAGACTTTTTTTTTTTTTTTTTTTTTTTTTTTTCATTCAAATTGTCGCTTTCCGAGATCACCATCGAACTCTCTCTCTCTCTCTCTCTCTCTCTCTCTCTCTCTCTCTCTCTCTCTCTCTCTCTCTCTCTCTCTCTCTCTCTCTCTCTCTCTCTCTCTCTCTCTCACTCACTCACTCACTCACTCTCTCTCTCTCACTCACTCACTCTCTCTCTCTCTCACTCTCTCACTCACTCACTCTCTCTTCCTTCCTCAACCTTCTTTTCTTTGCGATTTTGACTTTTTGGCTTTTAAACTGGCCCTGTCTCCCTAACAAGACTGCTAGCAGCCATTGTAGTCCTCGCTTCCCTCAGTGCTCTCTTCCTCACTACTCGTACTACTTGCAAACACACACACACATGCTTTTACGCTCATCCCTCTTTCCTCGACAACAATGGAATCTCTAAACCAACAAGACCACCATGACAACCAGACAGACACAGTACACTCACTACCATCAACAAAAATAACAGCAACACAATCACCCAGGTCGGCACATCCGCTCGATCTGCCAGAGATCAGGACACGCATCGGTTACTTCCTCACCACCAAGAGCCTTGCATGCTGCGCCCGAGTCTCAAGGGAATGGCACGCCTCCTTCCATCCCCTCCTCTGGGCCGACATTCATATCCCTGAGTCTTGCTCCTCACCAACAGTACAAACTCTCCAGAAATACGCGCGACTGATAAAGTCACTAAGTGTCGTCGCCTGCAGAAGTAATTCGACTTATTTTACACTCAAGGGATGTATCAACCTGAGCCAACTCTATATGCGTACTAGATCCCGCTTTTGGTCAATGGTATGTTCCTTGTTTTATTTTTTATTTGTCTTGACTTTGCTTCCGGCCTCTGAGACTAAAGAAAGAAGATTATTCCTTTCCTTGCCTTGAATCTTGCTTTGCCCATTGAGTCGATATATCTAAATTAACGCACCCTTTTCTTCTATTCTTATCATGCATTGAAAAATAGTCGGCGATGGCAGAGGTGCCAGAGATGATTCAAGAGCACTCGTCGTCATTGCAGGAGCTAGAACTGGACGCGTTCGAGTTTGAGCCTTCCCCACTGATGTGGCAGGCCATCGGTCGTTGTTCACGTCTGCAGAACCTCAAACTGCACAACATCAAAGTATCACCAGAAAATCTACAGCCATTCCTTCTCGCTTGCGCGAGGGTATCGGTACTTCACCTACTCGAGCCCACTTTGCCCGACGCGACTTTACCCTACACCTCAGGACCAGAGCTGAAAGGTGTTCAGGACTTGCGCGTACACGAGATCCGAAATGCTGAACCTGAGAGACAACTCCTCTTTATTAAGTTGTTTCCCAACATGACATCCCTATACTGGCGTAGATCAGGCTTTACTATCAAGTTCCCTATCCGACAGATGACCTCCGATCTTGTAGCTGGGGCCTGGCCACATCTGCATTCCTTGGAACTCTTCGGGGACATGATGGAAGATGAGGACCTCGCTGGTCTTGTCAGGTTCATGCCTCGACTGGAGAGATGGCGGACTACCAAGACCGGGTTTGGTCCTGTTGCACTTGCCGCAATGGAACGGCATTTCTCGACGGTTCGGGAGATCGACCTTCGTGCATGCGAGTCCCTGACGAGTCCAATGATCCAACACCTTCTCTACTCCATACCGACGCTTGAGTACTTTTCGGCTGACCGTCTCTGTGCCGACGATATCCTTCAAGACCCCGCCTGGCCATGTTCCCTCCAACTCAGGACTCTCAAGCTCTTTATTGACATGGGTGTGTCCAAGGATGTCAATTCTGACGAGTTCAAGGCTCAACAAGTAGCAGTGTTTGATCGCCTGTCCATGCTTCGGGGTCTGACGGTGCTTCAGGTCTCTCGTAACGTCGCGGGCCCACTCCGACCACCTGCCATGCGAGCGCTCCGCCTGCAATTGTCTGCTGGAATGTCTCGACTGGACAAGCTGTGTCAACTGGAGGAGCTCTGGTTCATCCCTGGACAGGTTATGGAGGAGAAGGATGTCGAGTGGATCTTAAAGTCGTTTCCACGTCTCAGGGCAATGTCATTCTACATGCACGGCAACTATGATAAGAACGAACAGCTGCTCAAGACAATGAAGGCCTGGGGCAAGAGTGAGGTTGTCCGACCTGGGCTCCTGACTACCTCGTCTGGTCGCATTAAGTCTTGAGCAAAATAAACACCACACACGACCTTTTTTTGTTGCTGTAGAGAGGGAGGTTTGCGTCCATGCGAGAAAGACTATGGATGCACAGCGTGAGAGAAGTCCTAGACTGGTCTACGCTTCTACCCATAAAAAATTTGAGTAATGGAGAAAGATGTTTGCCTAATCAAACACTTGTGTCCGAGTTGACCGATTGTTATTTTTTGTACCTGTGCTTGTGCAGCAGTAACCAGGATAGAATGTACATGCAGCAGGGTTGCGGGATAGTTGCTGTGGTGAGCCATGGGGAACGTTTGTATACGACTGTAGATGTTGTGTAAAGGGGATAAATACTAATAAACAACCCCAGCCAATTGCTCAAAAATAGGAAATAGAGCGAGAAGTGGTTATCGTTGGGCGGACCTGCAGCAAACAAAAAAAGCATGGGTTCAGCCCCTTCTCTCTTTCTGTCAGTTTGGGCCTTTTGATAAAAAAAAACCATTAAACCCATTCCGTGGTATTTTTTTGTTTTTGTTTTTGTTTTTTGTTGATATCCCTTACTAGATTGTTATTCGTTTCGCCAGGCACCAGGCAAAACGAGAAGGGGAAAGGAACAAAACAAATCGACACACAAAGCAAAGCCCCTTTTTATTCTACTGTGTAGATTGCTGATGGTCATCGTCTTTGTTTCTTGCGCCTGCCTGTATGTTGGCTTGGTTTTCCTTGTTCCCACTTCATTCAAGACATACACCCCTATGGTATGCCTTTGCACTGCCTCCTACAGTGCAACTCCAGCCAGGACCAAAAACAAAAAAAAAATGAGAGCGCAAAAAGAAAAGAAAAAAAAAATAAAAGCAATTGTTTTGCTCACCTTCACCTTCTTCACCTCTCACCTTTCTTCACTCATCTCGTTTTTCTCGTTGACCTCCTTGCACACTTCTTCCTCCCTTTGCCCTTTTCCCTCACTCTCGCTCAGTGTTCATCTAACAACTCATTCCTCTCCCTCGTTCATTCCTCCTCTCTACCCCTCGCCTATTCTCGTTCCCAATCACGATCCTCTTTCTCTTGACCTCAACTTTCCTCTCCCTAATCTAATCACCATTTCAACAATGTACATAAGGGCAAAAGAGGCACCAAGGGGACGGCAACGGTACCCTCGTACTCGTCCAAGGAAAACGGCTCTTCCGCTTGTTGCATACTGCCTCTTTGCTTTCCTTTCTAGTCCAAGCCCAACTTCAGCCCAAAACGACTTGCCCTTCCATCCTATCCCCGTTCGCGGCCCAGCAACGGCAAGGACACCCACCCGATTCTACATCCTTAGTGGAGACACTGTAGGAGTCGAACCCAATTTCAATCCCATCCCTCAGTTCATGTCCCTCGACTTGACCGTCTCCTGGCCATCAACTCAACCCGTCTGGCACCAACTCACCGGAGGGCCCCGTCAGTTCATCTTCCCAGCTGCAGCCTCAGCCGACGGACAGAACCTGATCGCCTTCAGCCTCAGCCCATCCTTTGCGATGCGCTACAACGTTGCATCAAACACCTGGTCCCCTTCCCAGATCCGACCTGACCATGCAGTGCTGCAGGGAGTCGGGACTGTGACAGATCCCGATACGGGATTTGTGTACATGGCCGGAGGTTACACCGGGAACCGGGATACCATGTCCGTCTACGATTTTAAATCCGACACTATCACTACTGCATTCCAGCTGCCAGTGGGTATCCTTAGAGCACGGGCATACTATGCCAACGTCTGGCTGAAGTCCAGAAAGTCCATCTTCTACTTTGGTGGATACAGTGCTACCCTCGACCGCATTGCCTCGGAAAATGTCCTCACCGAGTTTGATCCCAACACGAATACTATCTCCACCGTAGTAAGTTTTTTTCTCAGATGATGAATACGACGGTTTGCTTCCCTCCATTCTTGACTATGTTTAAAGTCACTAACGTACCTAATCATCTCATTCAATAGACAACGACAGGACCATCGCCACCTATGCGCGCCGATCACTGCATGGCTTCCAGTAAGTGGGATAATTACCCTGAGACAACACACAGGCACAACTACAGAAATAACAAACATAATGGCAAGTCCAAGCCTGATCTAATAGCGCATTTCCCTATCTTCATTGCTTCACTTGTACATAGACGACGATGGCACGCTGATTGTCATTTATGGTGGGCGCATTCAAGGGCAGATGTTTGCCAACGACATTTATGTCTACAACGCAGTAACACATGCATGGCAGGCTGGACCACCAGGGTTGTTTCGAGTATATGTAGCTTGCACCATTGTCGGAAACCAACTCCTAGTATGGGGAGGTCAGGACGAGAAGCAGAAGATAGCAGACTCGAATGTTCTGATTTTCAACATCGACACCATGACCTGGACAGATCACTACACTGCGCCAGCATACCTTGTAGGACTACCTCAGCCATCTGAGGGCACAAACAACCCCTCTGGAGCGGATCCAAGCGACAGCAGCAAAAAGTCGAGTGTTGGTCTTATTATTGGTGCATCTATCGGAGGATTGGCGTTCATCATGGCGGCAGTTCTATTGGGATATTTCGTTCAGAGACGGAGGAAGCGCCCTCAGGGCGTTTCATTGTTGAGCACTCGGGGAGACGATGATGATCCAGATCGTAAACGTGGTGGAGCATACCCTGACGAGACCACCAGGAACGATGAAGAATTGCAGCAACTTAGAGACCGACTTCAGACTCAGCAGGAGGAAATAGAGTTGCATCGCCGCCTTTTGCAGCTCCAACAGGAACAGCAACAAATACATCAGCAACAACAACAACAGCAGCAGCAAGCGTCTCAATACCGACAGCAGACCCAACCCTATCAAGCTGCTAGCATCTATACCGCACCTGCAGTCGGTGTACACGATCCTTTCAGAAATGTCGACGGCGGATATCCCCAGGATTCCAAAAATACCTCCAGTGCTGGATCGTCGACTATGGCTTCCGCAGCGGATCCTTATAACCCTCACCGACACCAACAGCAACATTCTCCTATGATTCCACCTAATTCACCGCCGATCTATGCCGCTCATCCATACCAGCCTCATATTTTGGTCCCTTCACCGACACCATCGCACTCGCTTGTCACAACCAGCGTCAATGCTAGCAGCGCCACTAATTCTACAGTGCCAAGTCGAGTCAACTCTTTTAGTGCCCCTACCTATAATCACGGCGAAGGAAGCAGTAGTAATAGTAGTAATGACCAGCCGAGAGGATACAAGTCTGGGGCACCTACCAATCCCCAGTTCGGTGCTCGCGAGCGGTGACCTCCAAGCAAAAAATAAATTTCGTGTGTGTGACTTCAATCTGAGTAACTTATGATTTAGGATAAGCAAGGGATGTGACAGTTCTCAGTTCATTTTTTCTTTTATCCCTCTCTCGAACCCTACACACGTATGATGACTCCAGAGCATGCATTCACGGTGCTCGATGCACTGTTCTCGAAGCTAGGGTCACTCCAGCGTCCTCAACTTCCCGCATCACCTTCCTTCGGTGAGACCAACAGACCTGTGCAGGAGGACTCCTCGTTCGAGTCGATCTCCGAAGCTATTTGGACTCTTAGGAACAACGATGCTGAACCCGCACTTCAAGAGTTTTTTGACCAAGCGTTTTCTTCACTCTACGGTGCGACCTTTTCTTTCCTTAGTCTAAAAAGGATGGCCGTGTGCTGGTCACATTTTTATATATAAAGACAGAGGAAAGGGGTTGAGATGGAAAACGCCACCAATATCTGACATTCACCTTTTGACCTTTTCAAATCCTGTATGTAGCCCAAGTAACCAAGTCGATTGAAAAAGAGGAGGACATGGTACTGACGCTGACACCGCAACTGGGTTTCGTCAACAGGATCATACATGCTACCTACCATGCCTGGACAAGATCACGACGGGACTCTTGGACATCATCATCAGATTCAGTATCGGAGCCTGGGATCTTGTTTGGGTCGATAGTCTCTCAACTCTTGGAACCAGTGTGGATATTTTTCCGTGATATTCGACAGCAACAGGGGAATGATGTGGACGGATCTCAAGAAGATGAGAAAAATATGTGTGTTTTGCTGCAAGGTAAATACGATATCCACACTTTTTGCCATTATGCATGTTCTTTAATTTTAGTGGCAAAAAGTGGTGTAGATACAACCTAGCCCTTGCTGAAACGATACTGTTTTTTCTTGATCATAGTCGAGATCATTCTAGCGTCTCTCTTGCCAACACTACTCACCATCTGCGTGAGCAGCAAGACACATTTGCTTGGGTTCATGGATTTTTTCTACCTCGTAGTTCGCATCTTTGATGAGGCTTTGCTTCCCATTCACCTGGTATGTTCCAACACTTTCATGTCCCTTCGTTTTTTTTGCTTCCATAAGCAATATGATCTGACTGTCTACTAAGTTGTGGTACCTGGTTTACCTCGATGTTTGATCTAGTCGCCCGAGTGCGATGAAGGTGTGATACACTTGGTCGCGGGTCTGTTAGCGTTATTTCAGACCTTCGAGACACTCGACCATGTCCACCTGGTGACTGCCATACAGGACCAGCTTCTCTCAGGATTGTGTAAGTCTGCGTTGAGTAGAAGTTATCCTTTAGGTAGTAACACTACTTCGAGACTTGACGTGCTAACAGCTGGTATGTTTTTACTACATCTCAATCGTGTAGTCTCCTCGGACATCCTCGAGCGAACGATCCGGTCACTCCAAGCTACAAATTCAAACCTGGTTGCTACCGTGACCTACGAGCGGTTCGTCGAGCGTTTGTTATGTCTGGGCGGAATCTTTACTGAGTCGGTACCTGAGGAGGAAGCCATACGGACGACCATGGCCGGTGACACGCTTCCGGGTCTCGGTGTCTTGGCTACCTTCAACTGTACGTCCTCCTCAACTTTGGCGACCTTCACTTCTGGTACTCGAATTGGCTTACTTCCTTTCTTCCAAAAACTAACGGTAGGGTGTCCTTTGATATCTTCAAATAGTGAATGATATGCGCCCGTACCTTGTGGCTCGATACAACCAGGAGTCTGAGCTAGAGGAAGAAAATCGAGTTGCTTGCCAACGATGGGCAATTGCTTTTTATTACTTGCAGCTTCGATTTCAAAAGTACCCAAGGCAAGTTGTCCATCCCACTCTCTCTTTCAGTGCTCAGTCTATGCTTGAAACAACAGTTGAACTTACTGAAAGACACTTCTTCCCCGTTGCGCCGCCTTCAGCGGAAATAAAGCAGTGTGGGAGTCCATCCCATTGTTCTTTGCCAACGAAAAGTCTCTTGATCACCTCTATGGCGCCAGCTGGGTCCAGTTGTCATACGTCTATGTGGTACGTCCTTACGCAGCAAACCTTAGCGTATTGTATGAATCCGACAGCGTTTCCATTTAGCTGGAAGAAGTTACTAATTCACAGCCTCTTTTTTTTTGGCATAAACATTACCTTAGACACTAGATCGATTCATTGACCCAAAAGGCGCCGATCGTCGACCTTTCAGCTTCGCGACGATCTTGGAAGGTCTACAGTATTCAGTCCAGGGAGCTGAAGAGAGGTCACTATCGCACTCAATACTGACAGTGCATGTTGAGGAGCTTTTGGAGTGGTTCTGGAGCCATGATGGAAAACCTCTTCAGTGCAGCACCGCCAAGGATCCGCCAGACACTCTCCTTGGAATGGTGATGATCTCTCTTGACTTTTTTAAGTATTGGGATTGGTTGCTTGCGTTAGAGATACTTGCTCCTTATTTAATTGCATGTCCCATTTGTGCTTAGTAGATGTTTATGCTTCTGGAGAAGGAGTTTTCTCTTGGTGTCACCGCTGGCATAGGACAGCGACGTTTGCTGAGCAATGATAGCAAGATGGACCGCGTGATTCAACTATTCTTGAAGTGCCCAGTCGCACTTAGTTCAATCAAGGTAAAATAACAGCTACTTGTCTCAACAGCGCGCAGAGATATTTTCATGTGACAAGTTTACTTTGTCTGGCAATTGACATAGTCTTGCTTGCTTTATTATCTTTGCTTTCATTAGACGATCTTTCGAGATATATGTCGACTTCTCGAATCAACCCCCATGGACGCAGGCCACGTCGACCCTCGTTGGCGCATTCTCTGTGTCGTTTGCAGTATTATCAAATCCTTTGCCAGTTATCTCCTTACGCCTACACTTACGACGGCCAGAGCTGGCGCTCGTTCCCGTCAGGAAGATGCTACAGCAAAAGAGTTTGAGTTTCGAATCTGCGAGGAAATTGTTGATATTGCCATCATGCTTTGTGTGAGCGGGCAAGCTGTCGAGTCAGGCAAGTATAATGAGAAGGTGGTCGGTTTTATTTTTTATCCCTCACTGACTCTGATAAGATGTAGAAGCGCTCTCAAAACCTTGACACGTGTGTTTTTCCCTTCTTTTTTTCTCATTTATATGGCGCAGAAGTAGCGTTGGACTATGTCTGGGAGATGCTTGACACAGTGGTGCCGTTGCTCAAACCGTGCAACGGAAAAGTGCCACTGGTCAAATGGGAAGGATATCAAAACTTGAAGCGAGGTAAGGAATACCTATATATGTTCAAGAAATTGTCTCAGGATGCTGGGTCGTAGAGTTTAATCCTGCGATAGGAACTTTTTTTATGTACTGCATCCATTTCCAGTGATAGGCAAGTTGCTCTTACAGGTGGAGCAATGTCAAGCCGGCACTGTATGGCAAGGACATAATCGATTGACGCTGTTCTTCAAGATCATGTGGTCCAATATCCGTCTTCTATCCATTCATCTAGATGTTGACGGTAATGAGTTCATACTTTGTTTTTTTACTAACATCATTTCGATAATTTGTTGTGAAGACCATTGCTGATATTTTCTTATTTTTGTGGTTGATTCTGGTAGAATGCATCTTGAAAGATCAGCCGGAATTACTGTCGTCGCTTTGGGACACCGTACACGACCTCACGGACCGCCTCCTCTCACCACATATCACCTTCTCGGACATGGGTCACAACCAGGGACATGGAAGAGCCGACTGGCAGGAGACTTGGAGCTGCGTCGCAGACTGTGCTGTTGAGGTGATGCTCCTCCTTCACAACGCTCACAGCCGCTTCCCGGACTTGGTTGCCCTTACTATCGAGGAGGACCGGGCATTGATGGTTCATTTCTGTCTGGAGTTGATGGATGAATTGACGAAGGCTCACCAGATTGCGTATCAACCCCAGCCGGCATCTGACCCGCGAGTCCTTGCGTGTGCGCTTGTTCCTTGGGTGACAAAGATGCTAGGTGAGAATCCTGAGCCTGGGCTTGGCAATGAGGGTGCGAAGGATTTGATGGCGTGGTTGGAGATGTTGCTTGACGGCCTCTGTGATTCTTTGCTTCGCGAGGTAAGTTGTGTCTGACCGTGATAAAATCCTACTTTTTTTCTAGTTAAACCCTAAGGTTGAAGGGTCTCTTTGCTAACAATTTGGCTCACATTTTTTTCTGAGCTGAACGTGTAGGCGGACGATGCTCTGGCTTGGGTGGCGCTGCAGGTGTACATGAATGCGCTCTTGTCATGCTTCCACCCGGGACCACCATCATCATCGTCAGTAGCATCAAGCTCGGCAAGCTCGACCAGACTTGAGTTGAATATTTATCCAGCACCAGACGAAAGCCTTAGTCACTCATGGATCCGATTGCGGCTCAAGTACCAAGGCCACAAGGAGCTATTAACTGGTCTGTGGTGGCGATGGAATGCGGCTGCCAAGGTACTCTTTGATCAGATTCAGCAGCGGGCATTACAGGCTGAGAGGGAAGCAGTGAACCCCAGGTCACCTTTTTTTGGTCGTTCAAGGGTCCAGGGACAGCAAGATGGATCTGAAGGGTTTAGATCGGATGCGCAGGACCTGTCACGATTGGGTCGCATTGTATCGGACATTCTGACGCTCATGAGGATGGTATGTCACACCAATACGTTGTCTAGTTGTCCCGCATATCTCCTTTCTCCTTTTTTTACTAACCTTTCTTGCAAAAATTAAATTCACCTTTTTTTGCAGATTGTACACGAGGGGTTAAAGCAAGGACAGCTATGCCGCCAATTGGACCTGGAGTCTGTCTCCTGGATCATGGACCTGATCGATTCCAAGCCCGTAACTGATGCTGCACAGATTTTGCGCGACCTATCAGCAGTTGCATCCGCTTCAGCTCCAACTAAGGCAGTCGCAGGAGAGTCCAATGTGTTTGTGGCGTCGTTGAACGAGTTAGCCAAGCTCCGTGAGGAGTGTGTGCGCGTGCATGCTCGCTATCGTTACTAAATTGTCAGGCTGATGCCTATTTAACCTTTTTTTTTTGCTTCTATTGCGGAACACTGCCACATGATGGTTGATGGGTTGCTGTCGATATTGTTTCTTATTTTTTCATGGCTCCTGTAAGTAGTCGGCTAGTCTAGGTGAAGTTGTTCTTTCCTGTACTGTATAACCTGATCACTACTTGAACATACGCAAATATGCTATTTTCGCAACGTGCAGAAAAATAAAGGAGAAATGTCAGTTCTGAGTTGAGCACAACGTTTATGTACGCGGATAAAAAAATTACACCTCCAAAGCGCAAAACTTACCAAGAATCAAGGCTCCAGCACCAGTAATAGTTCCAATCATATACTGCAACGTCTGCAACTTGATCGTCTCCATCTGAGTTCTCAATGCTGCAATCTCCTGCTCGATCCTCTCTTCCGTCGCCCTTACTTTCAGCTCCTGTGTCGCAGCCTCATCACGGATCCGACCCTTTTCCAGGTTAAGATCCAATCGGACGCCTGCTTGCGTGCGGGCGACTTCCTCACGGAGTCGTTGGCGGAGTTTTTCGATTTCGGAGACCAGGCGTTCGTTGTTGGTGTTGGTCAAAGAGAAGTCGTTCTTTTCCAGCATTTGGAGCTCGGATTTTAGGGCTGCGAAGTCCACCTTGTACGTGTATACCGTCTATTTGTATATTATCAAAAATACAAACATCAGCAAAGAACAAGCAAAAAAAAAAATCCGTTCCTGTCGTTGCGCAATACTTCTTCGTTTTATATAACTTTTCACAAGTACCTTATCCTGATCGGCCTTGGTAACCATGTTGCGGGTCAAGTTATCCATACTCTCGGTCACGACTTCATCCAACGCGTTCATGATGGCCTCGGACTGTTGGCGTGTGAACCCTTCCCGCTCCAGTTTTTCAACAAATCGGTGGGTGTCAAAGTGGTGGCCGCTGTCGTCCTGTACTGGGGTCGAGGTTGAGAAGATGCGGATCGATTCGATTGAAGAGGAGGATTTGGTTTTGGTAGGGGTTGACAATGAAAGGAGGGAGGTTGAGGCTGTGGAGGTGAAGGATGTTGTTGGTGGGGTCCGTGCTAGTGAGGTGGTGAGAGGTGTTCCTGAGATATAGGTCCGCACTGCCGATCCTGATACTATAGCCTTCGTGCCTGAGGATCATCGTAGTGAGGTAAAAGTCACAATGGGTCGCTGATTAGTGGCTGCAAGAGAACAAATGTTGACCGAGTGAGAAGAGATCTCACCCGCTTTGCATTCCTTGACGGCAATGCAGGAGAAAAGAACGGTCCTTCGGCATGTGAGAATGTGAACCTACAGGAGGCTGCCTGACGGGACGCGATTCCTGATGCTTTTACGATGATCCTGCTTGACATTGCTGCTTATGTGTTGATGTTGTCTTTGTGTTGTGTTCTTGTACGTTGAAGTGTGAGTCTCCTAGTTTCCTCTGTCGCCTGGTGCCGCCTTCCTATGTTGCTGATGTGAGAAAAGAAAGAAGCGTGGGATGAAGATGTGCGTGTCGAGATTTCGAGTTGAAGGGCCTTGAGCAGGCAGTCCCTTTCGACTTTTCTGGGACCCGAAAGGCCCCTTAACACGGTCGAGTTCATCCAATAGGTAAATTTCGCAGAACGTGTTTCTATATCTCTTTCCTCTCCTTTCAAGCTCTCACACACAAGCAGCTTACCCATACAACCAACCAAAACACCACCCTCAGTCTCAATCTCACCATGGTTCGCGATATCAAATCCACAGCCGAGTTCCAGCATCTCATTGCCTCCGGCCGCAAGGTCGTCGTCCACTTCCAAAAGCCTCTTGCCGAACCGTGTCGACGATTCGTCCCAAAGTTTGAT
Organism: Linnemannia schmuckeri; assembly: GCA_029449235.1. Taxonomy (NCBI): domain Eukaryota; kingdom Fungi; phylum Mortierellomycota; class Mortierellomycetes; order Mortierellales; family Mortierellaceae; genus Linnemannia; species Linnemannia schmuckeri. Next base: position 3,028,809 of record JANATG010000003.1, read on the forward strand.
GCCTTCTCCCAGGACCATCCAGAAACCGACTTTGTTGCGGTCGATATCGAATTACTCCCCGAGGTTGCGAGAATTGCGGAAATTGAGGCGATTCCGACGGTCAAGGCGTACCAGAGTAACAGGGTTGTGCATTGGCACGTTGGTGGTGGCGTTGATGACCTCCAATACCTCGTCGGGCGCTTCGATTGAATCTCGCCTTCTCTATCCTCAAGGCTGACTTTGTTTGTTGACAAAAAGTGCAATAAAAAATACTATGAATCTCTCTCTCAATGATTGCTTCGGAAAGCGGACTAGTTGATTTATGTGGCAAAGAGATCGATAGAGTGAATGGGGGATATTGCTTTTTTTTCATTTTGCCACAGTAGGTCCGCACGAATACATTTCCTTCCGCGAGTTCTGAGATACTTTTTTTCCCTCGTCAAATGAGAACGGTACGTGTGGTGGCTACCTTGGGAAGGCTGTACTTTCTATTAGCTGAGGTTCAGTTACAGGTTGTCGTCATTTGGTGGCAAAATATGGTAAACGAGGGATGCAAGTTGAGAGCAACGACGGTGGGTTTATGGGCAAACGAGAAAACAAAGTTCATGGCGCGTTGCATCTTTGCCGCAACTAACTAGAGCAATGGCTGGCTATGAGGGCAAAAAACGACGTGGGATTTGACTTAACACTGATGGATTCCGCGATTCTCTTCATGTCAATGCGCCCATGCGGTCATGCGTGTTAACCATACCTTATTATGGCCTTCATTTCTCTTTTCCCTTCAACTCACACAACTCAACCCTATGTCTGAATCCAGTCCGGCAATCACCAACAGAACCGCCTCCAGCACTGCGACAATGCTACCGGAACTCTTAGAAGTCATTGGACAACACTTCACCCACTCGGACCTTGTTTCAGCTGGGTAGGGACTCTGCAGAGGAAGACAAGTTTACGGTGCTGCTTGTGAGGCTGCCTCCGGGGCTGGTTCGATTCCAGAGTATATATTTGTCCAGAGAAACTGCAGAGGTGCCTTAGGAGTGCTGCTACTATCTGGATGAACTTTTGGTATTACAACGGAGATAATTAGCTTTTGGCGAGAGCGTAGAGTGGAAGACCACGCGTCCGGTAATAGTCGATTGAAGGAATAAATTAAAAAAAAAGGGAAAGAACCTATTCCCCATGACACAGGTTGGAAAAAAAAGGCGTTGGAGTTGGCTCGTGCTTGGATTTTGTGGAAAACAATATTTCTGGAGGCACGGTGGGGCGCGTGTCTCTTTCAAACGCAGATATACCACGCAAAGACTATGGTCGGATTTATCATGCACGTACGTGAGTTGTGGCTCTTCTCCATATGATCTCTTTGTGTAGTGGTATTGTGCCTTTCAACCAAAATGGGCTGAAAAATTAATCCAGTTGTGACCGGGGTTTGCATGGGTTGGAAACAAAAACGTAGTCACGAAGAGCTGGAATCGGGGGGGGGGGGGTTTAGCAACCCTCATAAAATATCTTATGTGAGATGCGCAATAGGTGTAAAAGTGTTTTTTTAATAGTGTAGTGGTAATAGGTGTAGGGATATTCTTTCCTTAGTAGAAGGCATTGTTGCTATGCTGCGGTTTCTTTTCATATGCTCCATGCTTTGAGAAAGGGTTACATGGGAGCTGAACATTTTTTTTTTTTTTTTTTTTTTTTTTTGGATCAGATCCTTTTTTCTTTGTTTGTCCAGCTTGAGACACTACCCAAAAGTACTCTTTCACTGCACAGTGTCTTTACACTGTTCAATATTTGGAAGAGAAAAAAAAGAATGCAGATAGACCACAGCTTCGCCGTGGTCAATCACCATTTTTTTTCCCATTGTATTTGCTTCAAAGAGAACGCCCGTACTCTTTAGCAGGACCGACCTGCAGATCCCAACTTTTTTTATCTTTTTCCACTTGGACTATCGCCCGTCCTTGTTGTGGTTAAAGTCCCGCCTTGTCTGTTATTTTTTCTCACACAACCACACATCATTTTTGGAGTCCAGTACCAGTTCCTTCATTTTTTTTTTTCAAGCGTCTTTGAAAACATGGTTGTGCTTTGATGCAACATATTATACAGCTATGGTAACTCAACCACTTGGCCCCCTTACCGCCTGGCCCCCTTTCCGCCCGATTTCCCAACTACCTGGCCCCCTTCCACCCTTTGCCCTTTGCCATCCTTTGCCCTTTGCCACCCTTTTCTCTTTGCCTCCCAACACATAGAGAGTAAAAAAAAAAAATTGGAATAGATTTGCCCGGCCTCTTTTCCACTGATTTCCACTAATCTCTTCTTCCCAGCCCGTTCATAACACACTGGCGCTTCGCGCAAGATACCTTGTTCGGGCTCCGCCCTCACATGATGGTTTTGATGATGGTCTTGATGGTCGCGCTGCGCGCTCCCTCCCTTTTGCCGCACGTGGCGTCAGGGGGACTATGGCTTGGACTCTGGGCTCACAAAGTACTGGCGCTGCGCGCAAAATACTGGCAAGCGCTCCGCGCAAAATACTGGCGCTTCGCGCAAGATACTGTGTTCGGGCTGCGCCCTCACGTGATATACAGAATCAAAAAATTTTTAATATAGGGGGTCGTTCCAGATCTAAAGGGCAGCCCGGAAACGCTTGCACAGTCTGGATTCCAGAGAACCACTCGTGTGGTACATCTTTTAAAACATCACCCTCCGTCCAGAGACCCGGGATCTCTGTGAAGCAGCAAGTCATGTCTAGACGTTCTAAACTAGCAAGCTAGACCCTCATCAAATTTAAAGCTCAACTTCATCATAGGCGGTCTGGCAGACACGATCTTCTAAATCAGGGGCACTGCGCTTAGTCCGCACTTTGGTCCACAGCTCTCTCGCAGACGATTTTTAAGTTGATATGCGACGAGCCCTGGAACTGCTCGCCGTTACTGACGGTCGTTTCGATTGCTGAAGCAGCGACAAGCCACCAGGCTATCCAAAGGGCAGTCTGAGTCCGGCAGAGCGAGAACAACCCCCTTCTTGTCCCTCAAAGAGCCGTTCTCCCAAAAGTCATCTTCACACCTGTGCACGGACCACGGCGGCCAGAAGGCAGAAGCCTTTCTTAGAGAAGAGAATCTGATACTCTGCCTTCTGGCCACCGGTTAAACATTGTACTGGCACATGGAGAGTTTTTAAAAGTTGGTTTATTGTTCTTCCTCAACATCTGAGCGGGCTGTTCTCGGCAGATCCGACGCTCGAAGTGTGACTGAGACGATATCTCAACCTGCGATTGTTGGTTCCCGAGATCCTTGCACCAAGTACTGCGTGCAAAACTGTGTTGATAAATGTGAGCTTGTTCTTGAACGTCCATTTGTTGTGTATGGGCCTTTTCTTCTTGAGGGTGGTGCAGATCTGCGACATGTTTCTCTCAAGACCAGTCCAACCCCATATCTCATCGATCCGACTCTTGAGATCTTCAGCCAACACCTCGTTTGTAGTGAACGTGTCCTCGAATCCACATGCAGTCAAAATGCCAACCACATAATCCAGCTTCACAAACTGGGTACTATCGACTTTACTGTGTGCTTCAGCAGTTGTTGATGCTCCTCGAAAGCTGTATTCCAGTCCAATATCTTCACACTGCTTCACGAGCGCCAAACACGATTTCAATGACGCTCCGCCTTTTCGAGACAGTGCAGTAAGATTCTTAAACCACTCCTTCTCGTCCGCTTTGTCAAACATTCCGACCCACTCTGCGGTCACGATACTATGATCCTGGACCCCATAAGTTCGCATGAGCGCGAACTTGTGCATTGAAGCCCGCTGTCCAGCGTCCAACTCTTGCGTTCCGCGCGAAAGCTCTTCGAACTTGTCTGGACTCAGGGGATCTGCATCTGCAGTCTGTTGATGCAAGGCGGCCGTAATCTCTTCCTCCTTCGCTTTCAAGTCAGCGATAATCGGACTGTCCAGGGGAAGTTTGTCGCTCTTGCCTGTGACAATGCATCCAGCTTGAGACATTCGCTGAATAAGTCGCGTCGTTCAAGGAGAGGTTCTTTTTGGCCCTCACGTGGCAGTACATGCGATGATACAGGTCATCGGGCATGACGAGGCGGTTTTTGTCATCTAGCGTCAACTTCAGTGTTGGGCTCATTCGGACCCTGCCTGTGACAATGTCGAGGTGATTGCAGATCCAGTTCTTGACTTCTGGTGCGGAAGCTGGGAGATTTCTGGTCGTTGCATCTGCATACACCAAGTACGTATTGGACTTAACATGTCGTACCCGTCGCATCATCTGCATGCATGTTTCGACGTCAACCTCACTGTGCGTGCTGAAGATATCGATCACGTAGTCAACATGGTCCTTGACATTGTAGTCGACCCCGACACTGATGGTGGGTGTGTGGATGAAATAGTCGAGATCGGCCATGGTGGTGTTGATGTTCTTGCTGATGTCTTTTTTCACTCTTTCGGGAGTATTCTTGGTCACACAAACGCCCTTGAACCCTGCCTCTGTCAACACGGCATGCAGTGTCTCGGTTAGCTTCGCACTCATCGTACTGGAGATACACACCCGCTTGCCATCTCGAAGCAGGTTCTTTGTCACCGCGATAAGTTTCATCTTGTCGTCGAACAACACAACTTTGTCATCTTTCTGCTGTTGGAACGTATTGTTGATGACGATGAAGTCGCTGCGAAGGCTCTTCATGATCTCGACCTCCTCATCACAAAGATCTGCGTCAAGACAGATAACTCGAGTCGCTTTTCGGATGAGCCGCTCAAAAAACTGGAGATTGAGGTTGTGCATGTCGCCATGGGTCTTGTCACTGCACATCTGTTTGATCAGCGAGCTGACTTCATCCAGAAGCAGGATCGTGTTCTCACAATAGAAGGATAGATCGAGTCTGTACAACGACTCTGCTTGGACAACCACTCGGTCACAAGTAATCACGCCTGGGCAATCCTGGTAGTTATCGAATCCGATAAACCGCTCTTCATGCATGTCTGCCAATGTTCGGCGACAAGTAATGACAACGAACCTCGAGTTTTTGTTGGCCTTGATAAGTTCCTCTGTGCACACGGTCTTGCCGCCACCCGTGTCGCATCGAATTAACAGACTGGGAGGCTGGCTGACATTTTTGACCAGCTTGCCGTGTTCAAGTTTCAATGGTTCGTGTGGCGGCGCCAGGTGGAAATGTGTCAGGCACCGAGCATCGTCAGAGATGTCCACATGAGTAAGTCCATGGCGCGCTTGCAAGGCCATAGCGGCTTCGATCTCAACAGCCAAGGCGTAATCACGTTTGTACACCTCCTTTCCTGGACTGCTGGATCGATAGCACTTCAAGTAGATAGCGCCGGACTCAGCAAGTCTCAAGTATGCATTTTCCCGATCGTGCTCTCGTTCGCAGACCACACAGTGACCCTGAACTTTGCGTAGAAGCTCGAAGTCCATTGGACGGTCTGCATAACACTGCATCTCGAAGAACTGGGCGGCATGTGGTGTCTGCTCAAACTTAGCTCTCACAGCATCTACGATGTGCTTGGGCAAGCACGACTGAATAGCTTCTCCAGTTTTCCTAGTTACAGTCGACGGTACTCGCTCAACGGCAACCTCGTGCAAATCGCTGGTGATCTTGATAGAGTCAGGTCCAATTGCAGTGATGAGAAACTCTTCATCTTCGGCCAACATGGACGGATCATGCCACTTGGCTCGCAGCAGTGGACGACTTGGCTCCAAGAACTTGTGACTCCCGAAAATCCGCATGATCCGGTTCCTGCTATAGACTCCTTCGTCGATGCGTTTGAGTAACGCGGCGTCTTCGTCGTCACAAAGAGCGGAGCACCAAAACTTCTGGAACGCAAGAAAGAACACCTTCAGGTGCTGGTGGTTGTTCTCAAACACATATGTCGGGATCACGATGTGCAACGACAGCTTCTCGCTGTTGGATGCACTGAGAATACGGCAATGCTCATCATCAAGTGCAAACTCGGGGGCGTGTTGGTTGCGCACTGTCAAAAAAGCAGCGAACACCTGCTGCTCCAGTCTCTTTATTTCACACTCATCGGCAGAGGAAGCGAGAGTCCAGTCGATGTCGTAGTACTCTTTGCAAGCCTTACCTTCGCGGATCTGCTCGAAGAAGCATCGCTCTTCTTCGGGGACAGAGTCGTAAGCCTTCAGGAACGTCGTCGAGTCCTTGTAGCTTGAGTACTCATTCTTGAACGGTCCATCGACAGCCACAAAGAACTCGTGGGAGTTCGTATCGCTCCATTTGTGGCATCGGCCTTGAAACCCTTTAAACTTAAAATATGTGGATTCAAACTTGTGGGTCATGTTGTCAAGCAGCGCAAAAGGGAGAGGCGATCTTACAAAGAGAAAGTAGGTACGATCACTTTAAAAAAGTGGTTATGGTCAATTAAAGAGGGTTAGTCAATAAGAGAGATCTGGAGGTCATGGTTGTGACTGGTATTCTGTACGCGTCACCATCAACTGAACCAACAAAAGGAGCGGGGGCTTCTCCACCCAGACACACACACACACACATCCATTCATAAGCGCACCAACTCTCCATTCACGCACACGCACCCATGGCGACAAACACACTCACACTCTTCTGTCTCATCAGCGGCGACTCCACGTCGTGCGCCTTCCCTCTCCATCTGTCAGCTGACGACACAGTCGGTGCACTCAAGAAAGCCATCGTAGCAGAGAACCCAGGCGCCTTTGAGCACATCGATGCCAAGGACTTGGTGCTCTGGCGAGCCACGATCGCCGCTAGCGAGAATGCAGGAGACGAGTGCATCATCAAGCTTGACGGTGTGGACGATAAGACGAAGCTTGGCAACCCAAGGACAAGCCTTTCCAAGCTGTTCCCTGAGAGTCCTGACGACACCACATACATCGTTGTCGAGCGACCCCAAGGTATGTTCATGTTTAGCCGGATGCCCCCCGAGTTTATCCGGTGGCCAGAAGGCAGAGTAGCCCTCTAAGAAAACTTCTGCCTTCTGGCCACCATGGTCCATGCACTGCGCTTACTAATCACTCACTGTTTTTATAAAAACTAGCTACAAGCACGCCACACACGCTCGAGTTGGAGGCGAAGATGGAGAAGCTGCTGATGGAGATCGAGGACCTGCGCGGAGGCAAGAGCATCGTTGTGTTGAACGTCGTCGTGCGGCCGAATCGCAGTGAGTGTTTCTCTTGGACGACAGACACTGAGACGACGAGCATTAAGGAACTGGAGAGAGCCATCTACGACGAATACCCCGACAGAGAGGACGGCGAGGCTGTGTTGGCAATCATCCATGCGCGTGGGACATCTCAACATGAAGGCGGAGGGACTGAGCACCCCAGTAACGACACACGATTCAGAAATATCATCAGGCAGTACTCGAAGACGAACACGAGGACACTAACAGTGGCTCTGGAGACACCAACCAAGAAGTACAGCGATTTCACGCTCAAGGAGGTCAACAGCCTGTATGAGATATCGAACATGGAAACACCCACTATGTCTGACTTACCGCCCTTCACTGGCATCTCGACAGAGCCGCTTGACTCGGACTTACACAAGGAGTCGCTACGGAGACTGCTTGATGAACTCGACTCCAGGATACGGGCGATCCCCTCCCTAACCAACGAAACTACATGCTCAGCCTATGTATGCTCGTTCCTCACGCAAGCCGTTCTGATATTCAATGGCGAGCTGACACTCGCACCTGAGAGATCGCTTCGAGGCAGACATGGACATGGCAAGGTCGACTATGCTATCGAGGCTAATGCTAAAGATGGTTCGAAACACGTACTGGGCGTCACAGAGGTCAAGCATGAGGAGTATGGCAAGGGCTTGGCGCAGAACCTAGTGCAGCTGGAGTCATCCTTGACGGTGAGAAAGCGCAAGCGCGACAGTGGCGATAACGGAGATGAAGAGCGAGACGAGGACAGGTCTGTCCCTTTGAAAGCGTATGGTATCGTCACTGATGCCACCTACTGGTTCTTTGTGGAGTGCACCGTCGATCAATCACAAGACTCTGGAGACCGGCCCAAGTTCAGGATCTCGAAGCTGAAGGACATCATCAACTATGACAAGGACACTTGGAGAGTCGAAGCCGAGTCTGTGCTGGGTCAGATCGTGTGGCTCATGAGGAAGATGCACTCTGAGATCCCAGGACGCGAGCTCCAGCTCAAGAAGCAGATGTTTACCACAAATGGGCAGTCGTCTCCATCAACAGGCAAGATGCAGCGCGTCTAGCTCAAACCTGGCTTCTTCACGTCATAATCGTTGTTTCTAGCTGTCTGTAATATACATGTTCAATAGTCAAGCCTGTGCACAGCATCATTGATCCCTTATTGGCCAACCCTCTCTTATTGAGAAGGAGCCAGCCTCACATCTTTCTAGAGAGAGCTGCGAGGCTGGCTCCTTCTCAGTAAGAGAGGGTTAGTCAATAAGGGAGGGTCGAAACGTGACCTTGACTGAATGCGTGCATGTTGAAAAAGCCGATCACAATCTCATCTCTGTGTCACCAATGTAGTGAACTCTGAGCACTCCATGGGAGGCCTTCCATTCCTTCGCTCCTCCATTCCTCATTCACCACACTCTCCACTTCCCCGCTCACGTCTAATCCCACACTATCCACACTGAACCATGACCGTCAGTATGTCCCTTCTTCAACGCGCCTTCTCCATGCTTCTAAGCCCTCACAACAGCATGACAGCACACTAACACGTTTTCACCTTGAGCTGCCATAGAAAAGCCACAGAAGTCTGTTTCTGCTTCAGAGGAGTCTATGTTGGAGGCGCTTACAGCGAGGCTGGAAGCTGTCTCGCTTGACCTCAGGAACACGCAGCTGGACCTCGAAGGTGCGAACGACGACCTTGCATCAGCACAGGAGGAGCTTGAGGACACTCAAATCAAGCTTGAAGAGACAGAGTCCAAGTTGAAAAACACACAAGACGCTCTTGCTGCAAGCGAAGAAGCACGTCGTGCTGCCAACCGTGACCGTATTCTCACACGGCCACCTAGACAGCAGGAGGTCTTTATTGTCTTGAAGTTCCGATCGCCACAGCCATTGCCTGTCGGTGGTTATCGCCTCTTCACTCTGCAGCAAAAGGCTGTCGACCGCACCTTGAACCAGTTCAAGGCTGACAACCCGGAGCTCGATGCTATTGTGATGGACGAGCTACGATTCAACCGCTCCCCGAGAGGACACAATGTCTTCCAGCGTAGCAAGGATGACAAGGAGGCGCCCATCAAATCGAGTCGCCGCAACTTTGTTCTCAAGGAAGGCCACACAGAGGATGGGATGGTGGAGTACATCACACATGTCTTCGGTATCCACACGCGAGAGTAGCAACCGGCCTGCGATGCGTTAGTTAGCCTCACCGATATCAAATAAAGCACCACGTATCTGGCATAATGTTTACCCGGTGGCCAGAAGGCAGAGTATCAGATTCTCTTCTCTAAGAAAGACTTCTGCCTTCTGGCCACCATGGTCCGTGCGTCATTTTTAAAAAGTGATCTTGCCTCATGTGTGCTTTCAGAGAAGCATCTGGTGTGTCATACTATGGGTGAGGCGCTTGAGTACGATGCCCTCGTACAGAACTACTGGAAGTTCCTGCACACGAACTGGCCTATCATCGACAGAGTGAAGCATCACCGTACAGAGATTGCTGCTGTGAATGACATCGACAGCATCAAGACGTTTGTGTTGAACCGTCTAGGGGCCATACCAGTGTTCTTCTTCTTGACCGTGATCTTTGGCACAAGAGCATACTCTTGTCCGTACAGGAATGTTGAGAAGGGTGTCATGCTCCTCTATGTGCTCGTGAAGGGGGTTTCCTTAAGCGACATGGCACAGTACATCCCAAAGACATCCTTCCATACTGCTCACAAGGAGTTCTACATGTACAACCCTGCCGCACTAAACCGCCTTCCAACCACGATGTTGTCTGAAATGCTTTCTACGCTGAAGTCGCGTCATCTCGCTGCCGAAAGAAACCCTGATCCGTTCAAGAACGTGACCCTCAACCTGGACGGCCATGACTCAAGGGTAATCTATGTGAACGCAGACAAAGCTAGCATGTATTCATACAAGCTGAAGAAGTCAGGGTTCCGTGTGCAAGTGTGCACAGACATGAACAACATGGTTCTTTTTGTGTCTGCCCCTGCCCCCTGTAAAGATTACAATGATGGAACAATGCTCCTTCGCATGGGTATCCTAAACAAGATCCACAAGCTGGATTGTGTTGCGTTAGATGGCGGGTATAACCTATTCATCGGTAAGCTACTGGACAGCGCGGACGAGCTCCAATACGAGAACTTTTGCTATCCAATCCGTAAGATGCGTGGAATTGCACTGACTGAGGAAGAGAAGGCATACAATGAGATCTTCGGTAGTTTCCGTTCTCGTATTGAGGGCTATTTTGGCGAGATGCAGTCGACGTTCACCAAGTTCAGTCATACCGTTGTGAACAAGGTGGCAGAGAAAGAGACGTTTGGCGTTCAATACAAGCTGGCGTGTCTCCTGATGAACATCAAAAGGTTCGTTGCACACAGGAACATCCCCACTGAACAACATCACACGTTGTGGCTTCAAGACGGCTTTGACTACCCCAGTAAGACAGAGCACGAGACCATGTACACTCTTCCGAACATCAAGGTCAAGCTGTCCCAGAGCCAAGATTTGCTTGCCACACGGAAGGCTTTCTTCGATATGTCTATTTCCCTTCAAACAGGAGCCGCTGATGATGACATGGCATTAGGGGACGATGACAGAGCGAACGAGGTGAAGGCAGTGACAGAAAGTATCAGATTATACAGAAGAGTGGTGGGTTGAGTATGGCGATATAGGTGCCAGTCTGTGCCATTAGTGACAAGATAAGGATCGTTGAGTACCTGAAGACCATTCAGAGCTTCAAGTAGCTCCAGAAGGGGGTCGTTCCAGATCTAAAGGGCAGCCCGGAAACGCTTGCACAGTCTGGATTCCAGAGAACCACTCGTGTGGTACATCTTTTAAAACATCACCCTCCGTCCAGAGACCCGGGATCTCTGTGAAGCAGCAAGTCATGTCTAGACGTTCTAAACTAGCAAGCTAGACCCTCATCAAATTTAAAGCTCAACTTCATCATAGGCGGTCTGGCAGACACGATCTTCTAAATCAGGGGCACTGCGCTTAGTCCGCACTTTGGTCCACAGCTCTCTCGCAGACGATTTTTAAGTTGATATGCGACGAGCCCTGGAACTGCTCGCCGTTACTGACGGTCGTTTCGATTGCTGAAGCAGCGACAAGCCACCAGGCTATCCAAAGGGCAGTCTGAGTCCGGCAGAGCGAGAACAACCCCCATAGTAGAGATGGAATTACAGCACTTTTTGCAGAATGCTTCAATTTTGTTAACAAAATTGAAGTATTTCAATGAATTAAAAATATATTACGGGTGCTATTCAGTCGATTTTATTCTGCTTGGAAATACGGATCATCAATCGCGCTGCTTTTCGGTGGCTCGCATCGTCACCCCCAAGTAACTCGACCACCATAGTCGCAAAATGCTCTCCTTCGTACTTGGACTTGAACGACTCGACAGCATCAGGCTCAATGGAAGAGCTTCTGTCTCGTAGGCCGTACCTCTTGGTGATCTTGTCGCGCACCTTCTGCTTGATCGCCTCTGCAATATCTTGTGCGTCCTTTTGGTTCTTGTCGAAGGAAAACTGAACCCCGTCGCCGTCCATGACCGAAGCAACTAAGCGCATATAACGCCCCTTGACTCGATTTGCGTCAGTGTCTGCCACAGGCGGATACAGTGATGTTTGCTCCTCCACGTCCAACGATTCCCGCTCCGGCCTATCAACTTGCGCCATTGAGAGGACCCCCGCTTTGCAAAAACAATGCCTCACTGTTGCAGCCTTGACATGAGACCACGCGTACGGAATAAGTGACCATGTCTTGCCTTTGGTAGTCTTCTTCCCGGTGACGTACTGTTGTGTAACTGCTTTGTTGCTGAGCATCTCGAGGTATTGTCGTTTGAATACACTGATTATCCCTTGGTCCAAAGGTTGGGTGACGGACGTTGAATTGGGTGGCAGGCGCTCGATCTGAAGATGTTTCCATGTCTCTCCTGTAAGTGGGTCCACTGCGCTAGGCTTGCCGTGTGCTCCACATGAGTCGACAAGCAGAAGACTTCTGTTGATGAGTGTGTCATCAAAAGAATGAAGCCAATCCTTGAATAGATCCCAAGTCATGTATCCATTTGCATGTTTTAGCGAGGTGATAGGGATTTCAGGGCATGATTGGATACCTCGAGCAAGATGCGCGCCTAGGGTAGCAAGTAAAGAGACAAGATAATTAATTTTTAATTTTTTTCTTCAGAACAATAACACAGCTTGTTTGAAGCCTTACCTATGACAAGGGGTCTCAAAGCTTCTACCGCTGCTGCTCAGGCAAGCGAAGAGCCAGTGGCGTTGACACAGAAGAGAATCGATACTCGATTTGCGCCTCCCCGCTCTGCTTTGGCACCGCTTATGAACTCCTCCGCAGTGTAAGAGCGTGTGGAAAGCTCCTTGAGGTACATTCCAGTCTCATCGCAGTTGTAGATATCATCGAGTTCGAAGTTAGAGCATATGTTGCGGATTTCGTCCATCCTTCCTGCAATGGCGTCCTTATCGACAGATCCTGCTTCTCCTTTGAGACTGCAGTAGGCGACACCGTATTCCTGCGTCATCCTCGAGCGCCACGACGCCGTGAAAGAGATTGAACGACCATGAGGGATATCATCGAAGTCGCAAATGTCATCCATCAGAATGTGAAGAACGGAATTGGCTGCGGCCTCGAGCTGAAGACCACTGACAATGCCGTTGCTCTTTCGAACCTCCAGTAGCCACTCATAGACGGTCTTGTTCATTATGTGTCGTACTAGGTCAGCTGGACTTGTTGAGAGCGTGCATTTGTTACCTCGACCATGCGCCACATCAAACTTGATCTTGTCGAAGTCCCTGTCCCACTTTATGATCGACAATCTGTGGACGGAGCGGTGTACAAACTGATGAAAATTGGAGGCATTAACTTTTACGTTCGTCATTTTGAGGTAGCGAAAGATCTCGACCAACTCCATCCGACTCCTTAGGGAAAACCCAGTACCTCTCTCGCGTTTCGATCTAGCAGGCTTTTGAGGTTGTTGTTCGTCAGTGCCAACCCGAGCCTTGGCCAACAATGTGTAGTACTCCAGCGCCTGTCCTTCCTCCGGTCGTGCTGAAGTGCCATTCTGGAGCTGGCTGAATGTGGACGTGATATCCATGAGAGAAGAGTTTCGCGAATGTTTGCTGGTAATGGTACGGGGTCCGTTATATTTTGGCATGTTGGATAGTATAGAAAGATAATATTACTAAGGAAGTGAAAGGGGAAAGTGATGTGTGCGAGATTGTGTGTGAGGACATACTATTGCTGATGAAGATATGAGGCAAAATCTGCAAGGATATAAGGTCTGCTCTACGTCACCATCGACTGTATAGCACCCGTAATATATTTTCAATTCATTGAAATACTTCAATTTTGTTAACGAAATTGAAGCATTCTGCAAAAAAGTGCTGTAGGACAAAACCTATTCTCGCGTAATCGGGGCAACCTGGGGCCTGACGGTCTTGGGGCAAAACGTGGCATTATGAATAGAAAGGGAGAAGTGGATGCTCCACTCCCCCAGAACAAAACACACTTACTGTATAATAAACACCATCCATTTCTCCCTCTTGCTCTTGCTTACTACCCTTCTTCTGTTGCTATTACAGTATTGCAATTTGCCAGTCAAAGATGTCGCTAGGCCAGGGTAATTTAGGCGCCTCAACTATAGAGGCCACATTGGTACACGAAAAAATGTAGGCGTACCCATGGCAAGCATACCCACAGCGGTACTTAAAAAATGCGGGCGTACCCACAGCAGCATATGAAAAAGGCAGGCGTACCTACAGCAGTACTGTACTGTATTTGAAAAATGTAAGCGTACCCACAGCGGTGCTTGAAAAATGCAGGCGTACCCAAGGCGTAACAGGACGGAAAATGAAAAATGTTGGCACACCCATATTGAGCATCGGTGGATTCGCAAGCATAATGGGACCTTCCATTGAACCATGGCGTCTATTTGTATCTTGCCATCACCATTTCCCTCAACTTTCAAACATGTAAATTTATTATACATATATAGCCATACTTTTGTCTCTTTTTGTTGTCTTTTTTTCGTTATACTTCAACCAAGCAAACTATTCAGTACTTTCTCTCCTCACTCCACCAACTACTTCTTTTGTTACAGCTGTTGTGGCTGTCTTAATATAGGTATGAAGGATGCTGATCCCCTGCATATCTGCCATTGTAATCATTGATATTACAGTTAGCAATCCTTGCTTTGCTCTTGGAGTCCCTCTTTTCATAACACAAGTTTATTTCACACTTGCCATTTATTTTTCAACAGGCACTTCATTACTGGAGTCATTTTTGGTGGCAAACCCTCTTATTCTGCTCAAGTCTTTGACTTTCTTTGTCTCACGGGCCTTGTATCAAAATAAAAGTCCTATACTGAACAAGGTAATGTGGTAACCCTTCAGAACTCCTTAAATTAACACTCCAGTACCACTGGAGGAAAGCATGTAACTGACTTTAATTTACCTTTGATCGTCCAACATGCCTTAGCATCTGGAGTCTAGCCATGCTTATTGGAACACTCCTTTTGGCAATTTTCGCCACATGTGGTTTAGCGCTTACAAATCACACTGTGGATACTTACGATGGCAGCAGCACTCGTGACGTTGTTATTTACAATGGAAACCCCTGGGAGGGATCCATTTATTTTAATGGCACGCTGGACGATCTGGACGCTGTATACCGCCCGGAGACAGTCAGTGAATGGCATTGCTTCTTGTGCGGCGTTCGTAACGAAGTATGGAACAATGGCGGTGTCTACCTACGTTACTGTGAATGCTTACACCAGGTCCAAGGCCATCGCATGCCTTGATGGATTACGCCTTGCGGCCGCGAGCAACTGTGAGAAGAAACACTATTCCGCCACGTTCCAAGGTTGCACCTGCATGTACAAGTTCGGAGCAAACATCGTCAACGACAGGAATGCCGCCACAGAAAATTGGTTCCAGTATATAAAGGACAGGGTCAACGATGCTTCCTTCCATGGGTCTACCGTCTTTGAGTACGATATCAATGGACCTGACATGATCGGCGCCATTGTAAAATGCACAAATAGCTGGGCAGGAATAGCTAATTTACTCTCCAGATGGAGTCGGGGCTTGCTGACAGCCGGATATAACAGCCAGTGGACGGACCGCATTAGATATTTCGTAAAAAGGAAAAGAGACGAAGTGAAATAATTTCAGTCCTTCCTTCGTTTCCACCACTTGCTTTGCCCCCCTCCTTCCTTTGTTACACATTTTTTCTAATCTTTTCTGTATACTCTTACCCTCTTGTCTACCTTCCAGTAGTCTTGAGACTGAAGATGTTTTCGGTAAAATAAATGGAAGAGACCATGCTTTCGTTAAAAAATAAAAAGAGGCCTCGAAAAAAAGAAGAGACCACGCTTTCCATAAAAAAGAGATGAGGCCATTCTGGAGAATTTTGCTTGTGAGGAAAGAGAGAAGTCAAGAGGAGTGAAGGATGGGTTGTATTGGGGTCCTGACCTGGTGCAACAAGACAATGAGGTAGGTCTCTTGAACAAGAGGAAAGAGGGGCGAGTGAGAGGGAGTGAAACGAGGGAGCGAGGAACGATTGAGTGTGACTTGTTTAATAAAGAACTGAGTTATGAGCTCAGGACTAAACTAAGTACAGGCTATGACTATTTATATGTTTACCAGGTTGGCACCTTGGTTCTTCTAGCTGGCTCGAGAATATATTGGTTAGTCAGCTGAAGAATTTTTTTTTTGCCAAGGTAGTGATGGGTCGTCTGTGACGACACATCAATTTTATCCAATTGAAAAGTGGAACTGTCTAAGTGAAGCTCGTACGAGCACATAGTCTACTTCACTAAGTAAAGCATTCTAAACAGTACATCGGTACTTGAGGACCACAGCCCGTCCTCTTACGAGTCCGGACGACCCTTGCTGCTTTAACGCGAGCTCAAGGGATCTAGCCGTCTTCCACCTCCAACTCCTTGATGACCATATTGCCTCTCCTCTCCATAATTTCCATGCGCCTCAGGCCCAGAAGGGACTCGATGACTGCTTGATCAGCCACTCGTGTGTCGCGCTGCTCGCCTGGGCACCGCTCTCTGTCGTGTTCTGTGTTGGCTCGTCCGCAGAGGCACTCATCCTCTCGGAGTTTCCGTCCATATATTTGTTTCCACCCGCCGCTCTGACGCTCGGTTGTGCGTTTCTGTTTCATACTGGCCGTGATGCTGTTCGCCACCTCCCACTTGACCGTCACTTCACATCTGGGTTTCCATAATCGCTCTCTCGCCTCCTTTTCGACGTACCGGCAAAACAGCCGACTCACGTGCTGAGCAATGCTGGCCGGGATGTCCTTAAACACCTTGTCCCACGCTTTTGCTAGGGCTATAGGCATGAGACCTCGGTAAATGTGGCTGGCTGTCCATGCCTTCTCGGTCTGCTGCTGCCATTCCTCCTCCTCTCCTGGCTTCTCGACCACCGACCACAATACCTCGCGGCACGTGCTTGTTCTCGGCTTCCTCCAGACGATATCCGGCGGTGGTGGTTTTCCTAGCTGACGCTTCTTCTCTCTCTGCGTGTTGAAGTATCTTGTGGCGGTCGCTCCCCATCCATCCACTCGTTTGAAGGCGTCCTTCCAGATCTCGTCTTGTACCTCCCTACTCTTGGGGCACGTCCAGACGTGAACGTTATCCTCCGTCTCTTGATCGCACTGTCGGCATCGGTCGTTCTCGTACAGTTCTGGGCGTCTAGCGTGTAAGACATCCATGGTTGGTAGAATCCCGTGGACTTTCTTTATCCTGTGGCTGCGTAGACGTGTATCCTGCTGAGAACTGAAGAAGGTATTGACTGGTTTGTTGTTGTGTATGTTAGAAAGAGTGCCCAGCCAGTCCGTACCCTTGTAGTCCGGGATCGACCTCTTGGTTCTCTTGAGCGCCCTCCACTCCTGGTGCCAGCGTCTTGTGGTCTGCATCTTCAAAACATGCCTCGTATCCTGATCTAGCGTCTCTCCGGCTATTGTCACCGAGTACTTGATATCATCCTGGGCGAACCTGTCGATCTACCATGCTTGTCCGGTCTGGGATTGAGCCTCCTTCGCTGCTAGGTCCGCCTTCTCATTCCACTTGTCTCCATCGTGCCCCTTGACCCACTCGACAGTTGTTGTCCCCGTACGTTCGTTACATATCCTTGCCACTACCGCCCACTCCGTAGCATAGTCACACCGTAGTTTCATCCTCACCGAGGCTCGTTTCCGATTGGCGACGACATCCCTAAACTGCTTCACCACGGCCTGGTTGTCGACTCGGATGCAGAGGTCCTGGTCCTCGGTCCTCCCATTAGCGTCACGTCTCAAGCTAGATTCCTAGGAATGTCCCTATGATCACGTGATATCCCTTTTGCCATTTGAATTTGTTACACCCTTCATAAAAAATGCGCTCAAGATTTTTTTTTGGTGGCTATTCATTTGAGCTCTACTCTACGCTAAACCATATGTGCTTGTTCTTTGATTCAAAAATTGCCCTCCTCATACCCTCAATTTAGAACTTTCCCCGATCGGGTGCGAAGGGGTGAGTACTTATGACGAGCATACAGGCGAACCTCCCTCCCATTCTCCTCCTTCTCCTCCCTCTCCTCCTTATCCTCCTTCTCCTCCTCATCCTCCTCCTCATCCTCGTCCTCATCCTCGTCCTCATCCTCGTCCTCCTTCTCCTCCTCATCCTCGTCCTCCTCTTGATTTAGGTTTATATTCTCCCTCTCATC
This sequence comes from Linnemannia schmuckeri, assembly GCA_029449235.1. Taxonomy (NCBI): domain Eukaryota; kingdom Fungi; phylum Mortierellomycota; class Mortierellomycetes; order Mortierellales; family Mortierellaceae; genus Linnemannia; species Linnemannia schmuckeri. The sequence continues at coordinate 3,046,661 of JANATG010000003.1, forward strand.
CCTGTCTTCTTCATGCTCTGGTTCATTATCCCAACCTTCAACATATGGGCCTTGATAGCCCTTAGGAAGGGCTTGGCGAATATTATAGAAACGACCAAGTGGAGCTTCTGCAAGTGAAAGCTGGAAAATCCGCCCGACCTCGCATATCCATCCTCTTGCCACCAATATCATGGACTTGCCCTCGTTAGTAACCAGATCAACAATCCTTTCCCTGGTAGTATTGTCGATTTTGTTGTACTTTCGTTTTTTAACAGGTGGCATGTTGTTTTGTTGAAATAAAGTGGATGGTGGATGGAAAGAGAAAAGGCTGTAGAGAACGACAAAAGACAATGATCACTTTTATGATATTGGGTGATATCAAAAATACGTTAAAGTTACCGCTTAGGTAGGAGCAAAAATAAAATTTAATGATAAGCATTCTAATGGACTAGTTCGCTTTTTCAAGACATACCCTGCTACAATTATGGCGCTCCTGCGTTTTTTGCTCGTGCTGTAAAGCAAATTCAATTGGCAAAAGGGATAATGTCAGTACTCCTTGATCATCTTCCAGCATCCTTTTCTTTCAGCATCCCTTGAATTTGACGTTATAGGTTGTCCAGTCCCTCCCCTTTTTTGAGGCCTTTGATCTTTTTCCGGCATCCCTTGGTCTTTTCCTAGTATCCTCGAATATTTCCTTTGCTATTGTCCCTTGATGTCATCCCTTGATGTTGTCCCTTGGTGTTGTTCACTGCTATTGTGTTTGGGCTCCTATCCCTTTTTTATATCCTTAACTTTTTAGTGTCCTTCTGCTTTGGATTTTCTCTACATGTCCAAGTAAACTTGTTTAGTGTCTTTTACAGCTGTTCCCCTCACGCATATAAACTCGCACCTGCCCAGCAGCCTGCACCAACACACATCTACTCACGATCCAACCTCAACACCCTAGACCCGCAACAGCACTCACAACGCTCGTAACAACTACTACAAAAACCATCGCAAGAACCATAGTAAGAATTATCACAAGAATTGTCACAAGAACTGAGAGCTGTGGCATGAACTATCTCGGTCTCACCATGCCCAACCACTATTTTTCAGCAAACACAATTAGTAATGAAGTTCCCGTCGTTGCGGTCATTTGTGCATTCGTCGTTATGCTGCCCACAGCCATGAGTGCTCCCTCTCCCGGTCTTTATCTATCTGAGGGTTCTTCACAGCCAGTTCCAATTCCTCAAGGTCCCTTAAGCAATTGTGCCGAATGCGCACAATATTGCAGTGACCCTTCTAATGGGGCTGCCATCGGCGCTGCCTGCTATGTAGTGAAGTGCGGCATCAAATGCCTCATTGGATAGCTGTTCAGTATTAAAATCCTAGGATTCCCAGTACAAAGTTCATGAAAACAAACTGAACCCCTTAAGTGAAATAAACCTACCATAGTACACTTAAACAAAGCATCGACAACGCGCCCTACGAATTCGGCAGAAGGAGGAGAGAAAGAGCCGACATCGAAGGATCAAAAAGCAACGTCGCTATGAATGATTGTTTCAACAAGCTGGTCATCACAGAATCTAATGAAGCAGCTAAAGCAGTCCAGTGTACTCGTTGTACTGCTCTTTCAGCACCACAGGATTACAAACGCCGTTTTTTCTTGATCTTTTAGGCCCTTGATTATCATAGCATCCCTTGATTTTTTCGTCGCTGCCTTTTCCCAATCCGCGTATGTTTTCATCCTCAGTCCTTTCCTTAGCATGCTCTTCATCTTTCTAAGGTCCCTCCTTTTGTTTGCATTCGCTTGATCCCTTCAGCATCTGCTCTCTTTTTTTCTTTGAGAGCACTTGATTTCCGCATCCCCTTGATCCTTTTAATATTCCTCTTTTTTCTTTCTCTTTCCACTCCCTTGATCTTTTTGAGGCCCCTCTTCTTTTATTCTTTTATTCTTTCCACATCCCCTTAATCTTTTTTTAGCATCCCTTCAGATCCTCTTGGTGTTTAGGATTCTTCCTCTTTTCAGTGTCTCATTGATCTTTCTCCTGACTTGAATGGTGTGTCCATGGTTTTCTTCTCTGTTCATGTACAATAACCGTTTCGTTTTCTTTTCGACCATCTTGACCTGTATACAAAGTCACGCCTGCCGCATCATGCACCGACACACCTCTGATCCTACCTAACCTATCTAGCCAGACTACAATCAACGAAGCTCATAAACGCTTTGTACAACCTCTCACTTTCCCATGTACGCCTACACACTCGTCATTACTCACCAGACTCTTTCACACTAATTCTTTTGATGGTTCCTCAATAAAAAAAAAAAAAGAAAAAAAAAAAAAACCAGACACTCCAAGCAGCACTTTAGCGGCTCCAGCACGAACCATTGCTATACCTTACACTCCCTACAAGAATCAACAGCCATACACATCACGTTTCCCCATTGTCATCGGTACTCCTTTGGTCTTTTTACTGTCGCTTCTGGTCGCTAAGAGCGACGCCATTGATATTAATTTGGAGGTCCCTATAGGTCCTATTAATATCAACCTGAGAGGCACATGCCAGGACTCAAACATCGATATTGGACAGTTTTTTAAACCGCATTTCCTCCCTGAAATCACGCTGTCGAGGCTACAGGGTGATCTCATGGACGGCTGTGAGGCGACTGTAGGTCTACCAGGAACTATCGAGGGAATCCATCGACTCTATTGTAACCATGACGACGGCTTCATGCACTTGGCGGTTGACGACGAGATTTTTGGCTTTAGATATGATCCCGACATTAAGCTTCAGATCTCTTGCCCCTGCCCCTAAAGTTTCTCTTTTCCTTGCTCTTTGTTACTTGAGTTTGCTGGAGGTGCCCATTCTTCTGCTCCTTTTTTTCACTTCATTAAATATAGCAACTATATTATTGCTCGTACTTGATCACTGTTGGAGGAAGGAAGAACTGTCAAGTTGGGATTGGTTCTGGAAAAGTTGCCACAATGTGGAAATGCTGGAGCTGAGGACATGGCATCGTAATCTCACTAATGACTTGACGACCCATATTAAAGATCATTCCAGGGTGACTTGCCTCATTATCGAAGACGGAATGATTCTTAAAGCTGTCGCGCCACTACTCTCTGCTTGCCTCAGCCTTCCCGCCCGTTGCTGTCCACTGAACTTTGCCTTGTGTGGCCTGTCCTCCTTTTCTTGCCCTCACCCAACTTGAGTCTTCATTCGACACCTACAAAAGAACGGATTCGCAGACAGGCCTCCTCTATCGGCAGTGATTAGCATGAGTTTGTCTTTATTTGAGCTATGGAATAAACCTATGAAAAAAAAAATACATTTGTTCTGATTTGTTCAAAGTATACCTTAAGAACACACACGAAACAAACGCGTACAAACAGGCAAACACATATTGCTAATGGTTATAAGCTGCAGTCATGTGAACGGATCGTTTTCCTCATGCACCTTTTCTTCTTGCAACTTTTTCCTTCTGCAGCTTTTTCTGCTTGCATCTTTTTCTTTGCGCATCATTTTCTGCCAGTAACGTTTTCTAATTATATCCTTTTGCACTCGAGTTCTTTTCCGCTTTCATCTTTTTCCTAGCGCATTCGTTTCCACACGCATCCTTTTCTAATTGCATCTAATTCCTCTCATATCCTTTTCTTCATGCATCCTTTCTGCTTGTATCCTTCCCCACTCGCTTTTTTGTCCACCTGCCCATTTTTCTGACTCAACCCTTTCTATTCCATTACTATTGTAATGGCCTTCGTTTTATCCCAGCTCCTCTCTGGTGAAAAATGTGACTTTGAGTGGAGAAGACGGCTGGGTTTCAAGCTTCCTGGAACATATCATAAACTCTATCTCGTTTTAAGTCTAAGTCTCTGTGAGCCACAATAAGCCACAATTAGCCACAGTAACGTTCTACTGCACTGTCACCTCTCTGATGAAAGATTTTAGGTATATAATATGCCCCTTCCGCTTTGCGCGTTCAGGTTGTCATCATTTCTACATCCCTAAAAAAAATCAAGAATGACATATGTATTAGTTCGCTTAGGTATCATGGTTATCTCTCGTGGCAGTACATGAACTGTTTATTTCATTGTAATTGGGGATGAGGATGAGGATAATTGAGGATTGAGGATTGAGGATTGTAAGTGAGGATTGAGGATTGATGGTCAAAAAGACTCGTAGCCCTTGTGTTTATGTTGTTTATGTCGCATGTTCCACCAGAAATATATCAACAGGAAACAAAACAACACGTTTTCAATCACAAGCACCTGGTTGTTTATCAGGTAGCTAATTGGATAATCGGCATCGTACAGTCCTTTGTAATAGCCCTTGTCATGACCACTTTTATACCCTGCTTCGAACCCTTTAGCGAACCCATCGTCTGATCCTTTTAAGAATCCGGCCTCGAAGCCTTTCGAGTATCCTTCTTCAGATCCCTGCGTGTACCCGTCATCATATAAGAATCCGCAAAAGAGACCACACAATCCTTGCGAGGCGACTGTATCGTTGCACATGATTGACTACCTCACAGTATTTGAAACAAGCAATGTAATTGAATTAGGGTCCATTAGCCTTGATTTCGACGTTGACATTGCAATGACCATCGCACTCACCTTTAGACAACAAGTTGGTGGAGGAAGGGTATCAGTTGTTTAAAAAAGGTAGATAAACACCACGAGTGAAAGAGCGGATGCAGTGCTGGAAATGGTGAGATTGAGTGTGGGAATGGAGTAATGGGAAAACAGTGAATGGATGAATTGAGCAACGAAAATTATCAGAATCTTAACGTCATCATCCAGCTAGCTAATAGGACAATGGGCACGAGAATTCATTTATTGGCTTTAGCAAAGGAGAAATAAGCAGTCGTAGAACTCGAATGCTTCAGATATTTCTTAATATGGAAATAGTTTCAAGTGAAACTGGAATAATTCGTTTGGCGTCTCAAAAGCCATTTGACTTCGAGCACTTTATTCATTGACATGTACGACCGGCAGCCACAGCATTGAGACTCTTGAATTCAAGCAAACTGAGCTCTAGCCCTGCGACTACAGTTTTCATGTAGTGGAGTGTACACTTTCTTTTTTTTTTTCGAGCTCTTATCTCTTGGAGTATCGTCTCCGCAATAACCAGTGCCATGGTCTCGCATGCCTCGAACGCCAAGGTGTTTGCGACTTCTCGTTCTCGTTCTTCTGCCCAATGATTTTGAAGCTGAAGACGGAGATGCGATGAAATAATTTTCTCTGAATCATCAATTAGGTCGTTTTCACAACTGATTAGCTCTTGCGCAAGAGTAGGGTCTCCACCAAAGTAAACTTTCATGCCATTGTAAATCCTTAATACAAGGTACATGTGCTTGCAGGGTACCTTGTATCGAATGTATTCGACACAAGTACATGAAAAAAGAAGCAAACTGGGGAGGTTCAGCAATTGAAATATTTGAAATTGTTTGAATCGACTGGGAAAGCGACTGAAGCTTTCATCCAAAAAAAGAAATAATGGTGTGCAACTGGACAGGTCCGGAGTCAGCCACAAAACCTTTTTTTTGTCGACGGAATATTCAATGGAAAAATCAACTCAGGAGCACTTTCCTCAGTCGGAATCTCGATCGAAAAAAGCATAAACTCTTTCCTCCTTCCATAGTGCCCTGATATCCATGGTATCTGATACCCTGATACTCTTCACATCCTTAATACCTCATGGCACCATGGACCCACTGGCAATCCGGCTGAGTGACCTCATACCTCGATTGAAGCAAATCCAATTTAGGAAACCCCTTAAGTCCTGCTGGATACACTACCCATTGTTACTCAGGGAGAGGGTCGAAGGCCAGAGTTATAGGACCGCTGTTAAGCCCTCAATTGGTACGGGGTAGTGATAGTAATGTCCTAATGGAACCACACGAAACAATATACTGTAACGCGCCAACGAAACTCTTGTCAGTATTGCTCTTGTCCAAGAAGTGATGTGTAAAAGGACAAAGAGCAGACAAGAGGGCTGGGCGCACTACTAATACTATGTCTACAAAGAATATGACTGCTAATCTAAGGCATCGCCACCGCTGCCTAGCCGCCACCTTATTTTGCAACACCATTTTAAGACTCAGTCGATTTTTTTTTGAAATTTTGAAAAGCTGCTAAACCTCCCTACTGTCCACGTCTGCGCTGACTCTATACTTCTTGTCGGGCTCTGTGAACGAAAAAACAAGAAACTAGGGTGTATATTAAAAATAATAAAACAGGTTAAAAACACAATGTTATCACACACTGCGCCCTTGCATACACCTATTTGTTCACACTTTGAATTGTTCTACCACTTCAGAGACCATATTGCTGGCGACATCAAATGCCAACGCCAAGGCTTTTGCCTTCTTGGCTTTGTCATATTGCGAGAGGACCATGGGTTGTACTCCATGAGTGATCTTGAAATAAGTGGTTCTGAAATCAAAATCTACCACTCCTTGAAGTTGACAGACCAAGTCGTCTGCACGCAAATCGCGTTCATATCTCAAGTGTTGTCGTTTCAGAGTTTTATGCCAGCTCTCAACAAGATTGTTGGTATTTGTGTGCTGGCAGCTCGATTGTATGAACAAATATGATAGATGTAGAAAGTATGTATGTTAGAGCGCCTTTGAATTTCCTTGCTCAAATGGAGAATGCATATGATGCAGCTATTTCATGCCTCACGAAGGTAAAGCGCCCATTTGGCCAACTTCTTTGGCACCATCCATTGATTTCCCAGATACGAAATCAACTTAGTGGCAAATGGAAACAAATTCTGAAAGTTATTCCATTTTGCTTGAAGCTCAATCTCTGATGCGGCCCATCGAATGGCATTAAGAGGTCCACGCATAACAGTGCTGTTTTTCACCTAAGGTTTCTCAAAAAGTTAACATTTATTAGAAAAAGCAAAATGCATTAGCAAATGTCAGATACAGTGTAGAGCATAAATTAACAAATACTCAATGTAAACAACTTCTTTACTCACATCGTAATGTTGTCGCATCTTCCTCTCCCACGCCTGCCCTACGTGGAAGGAGCAGTAATAGATGTCATGTACATGAAAGGATTGATCCAGTGCTTCGATTTCTGCCACGGAGCAGTCCACCATAAACTTGATAACATTGAGCTTGCACTCGTCTTTCAGCCATATTAACCACTCTCTCAAAATGTAATAAAAAGAATGAAAAATTAAGTATACTTCCAATAGTAGAGAAATAGATCTTCAAAAGCAAAAGAGAGAACCAAACTTAGATCTGGTCTCTGAAAAAAAGATAACTTACGTTGATTCAGAATTGCAAATCATGAATGCAACTGGTATTCCCGTGTTCGCCTTTTGATATCTGACGAGAATGGTAAATAAGTAGGCGGATACAAAGTCTCCCTCTAGGTTCGGTTTAATTTATTTCACTGCCCTATGAGTAGAACCATACATACAATGGATTTATGGTCATAACCTAGTAATGTTCAAAGGCAATAATCGTTAGTATTGTTACTCAGGGAGAGAGTCAAAGGCCAGAGTCGTAGGACCGCTGTTAAGTCCTCAATTGATACAGGGGAAACGAGGTTGTAGGTCAAAGGAAGGTTGATAATAGGGGGTATTGATAATAGGGCCCTAAAGAACCATACGAAACGATATACTGCAGCACGCCAGCGAAACTCTTGTCAGTACTGCTCTCGTCCAAGAAGTGATGTGTAAAAGGACAAAGAGCAGACAAGACGGCTGGACGCACTACTAATACTATGTCTACAAAGAATACGACTGCTAACCTAAGGCGTCGCCATCGCCGCCTAGCCACCACCTTATTTGTAACACTGTTCTGTTCCCCGTGTGTCCGCCTTCGTCTCCTGGGGCAAGGATATCACTCTCGATCCTATCTTGGAAAACAAAGTCCTCGCACCGTCTTGCCTTTCTGAGCTCCTCAGAACTGTGCGCGGCTGGCAGGGTTCTTCACCTCCAGTGACCGGCAGAGGCGGCATCCCTTCTAACCTCTCTCAAGCACCACCACCACACAAGCAGGACTGCTAGGATCGTCTACATCCCTGGCTCCCATCTTAACTGGTGGTTCCCCTCAACCACTAATACCACAATTCCCGGCAGACTATCCTCAAACAACACACCACCAAACACAATGGTCTGATGATGACCTCCATACGGGTTTGTCTTTCCAGCCTCCCACCTTCGACGTCAACCCTCAATATAACATCACCATCCCACAATTGTTAGCCTGCTGCCTTATCGGTATCTCAACAGCAAACACCGTCTGTCTTCTGCATTAACACACATAATCGAGCAATGACATTATCCAGACCATAGCATGTGAAATCAACAAAACCATTGCTCAAAATTATTTGATCAAGGCTCCTATTCCACCCAAAAAAAAAAAAAAAAAAAAAAAAAAATGCCACTTGAAAAACAAGACGAAAGGAGGCTTCTCATGCCAAAATTCCTCGCAAACAACAGCGACAACGCTGCAGAGTTTTCGAGCGAGCACTTCCTGGTTCAGACTATACGCAAATACGGACACTTTATTCGATACCTCATGATACACCATCTTGTTAGGATTGATACAGCCCTTCTAAGCAAAGCATGCCCCAACCTCTTGTCCTTTGAGATCTTTGACTTCGTGCCTTATACCGCCATCTGGAAACGAGTAGAGACAGTTGTTAGCTTCGTCACTAATGCAGAAGAATCTCCTTTACTATCGCCGCTGTTCGAAGGTGTGTTTGTGCCCAGCTCGCTCGAGATCTGGTCAGGGGCGCAGGGTTGTCAGGACCGACTTACAGTACAACGATTCTGGCTCCTCGTCCAACAACACGCCTTCACCCTCCAAAAGTTACGTCTGGACAGGAGTCTGAACGTCTTGGCACGGATCGCATCGGTCGACTTTTTGCGGGAGATGGTGACGTCCCTTGAGCGACTCACCAATTTCGAAAATCAGAGTGATATTGTTAATGTGGGAAATTTCTTGGACCGACTGTCTCATCTCCAGAACCTCGTCACACTCATTTTTCATCTGTTGAGCACTACCCTCAACATTATTAAAACGACGCCGTTGAAATTGAGGACGATCAACTTGACAGGACAGATACTCACCCGGGGATTCTTTACTATCTTAGGGCAGGGCTGGAGTCTCTCCAAGTGATTGGTCTCTCCTGGGACAGTATCACAGTCAAGGAAATCAACACAATCATGGACGGAACACGCAGTAACCTTCGTACACTAGAATACCTCTTCTCAGGTTTCCAATACATGCCGACTGAGAAGCGCATCCTTCCTTGGCTATCAAACCTACGGAAACTGGTATCGTTACAGATCTTTGCGGAGACAGCCTCGAATCTCGTCAAGTTCTGCCCGTTGCTGGAGGAGTATCATGAATGGAATCATGGTGAGATGATTCATCCGGAGTCGCACAATCATCACCTCAATGCTTTGGCTCCTCTGCTTCGTGGATGTCCTCATCTTAGAGTCATCAACGAGATACAGCAACGGATGGATGTCAACGAGTTGTTGAATCACCCTTGGGTTGTCACGGATTTAAAGGTCTTCCGGGTACAGATTATCAAAGTGCCAAGGTGTGCAACTGAGCAACAGGGTAGGTTCGATGGTGTGATGAAGAAAATTGCCCTCTCTGAGCCTTTGATAAGAGAAGAACTCGAGCTTTTCCGAATTTTTCGTCGTTCCCAAAGAGAACAAACGCAGATCCTCGAAAAACTAGACTCTCTACTGCCTCGACTTCGGGTCCTGGACTTGAATTACGAGTACCGACAAGTGAACCTGGCCGACGATCATTACCCTCGGATGGAGACCGTAGGAAGAAAGAAGTACATCATGTAGGGTAGACCTACTCCTGATACATTAGAGTTATCGCTCGACGCAGGATTGAAAAAGTTGGAGGGGTTGAAGGAGTTGAAAGTGTTTGGGTTTGAGGGATTGGATCATCGGACTGGGGAGAAGGAGTTGGTGTGGATGGCTGAGCAGTGGCCAAGGCTGAGGTGTTTGAGGGGATTGCAGGTTGATGCGTTGAGGAGTGCTAAACCGGATCGGAGGAGGGATGAGTTGAAGGACTATATGGTGTCGTTAAGGCCTGATGTTGTGCATCAGCGGGCTTGATATGTTATTGTTGTTGTCTCTCTGCCCGATCCTGTTTTTCACTTTTTCGCGCATTCTTCTCGATATGTTTTTGTAACTAAATTTCGCTTGTGTCTAACACATAACAGAGCATGCATTAAAAGCGTGGCCTGAGAGCCCTTTGTCTTTTTGTTAGGACGAGCAGTGCAATCGTGAAAGAGGGCTAGTTACCAGATAGGACGAAACTTTGTTGTAGATCCATCAACAAATGAAATCCGAGTGAGAGTAGAAACTCAAATCATGTACGCTCGATACTGATTCGTTTCTTTAGACTGTCTTTACTTATCACTAGTTGTATCGTTATAGTCTTCTCTCTCTTGCCTCTCTCCTTTCACACCTACCTCGCAAACCTTCATTCCCATGACAGAATCGCGCCGTCCCCAAGAGGGGGACCCACCCACTCCCCCGCCTCCCTCCTATGCCTCTAAGGCTGCCAACACCAACAGCATTACCTCTCCTAAACTCATCTCGGTGTTCAACGATCCCACTGACGGTCACCTTGCCAAGATTGCCCCCCAACACAAGGGTGCCCGCGTGGAACTCGTCAACCCGAAGGCGATTGCGTACATGGCTCCCAGCACCACTCCCGTTGGGGACTTTCTAGATGCGGTATTCACAACCCACAAGACGCTTATTGAAGCTTCCAAGCTTACCATGCCCATCATCAGCATCAACGCCTTCAATTGCCCCGACAAACAGCGACGAATTGAGGTGGTCTACCATGAGCGCCTGGATGCCGCCACCCTCTCCACAAAGCCCATCACCTTCAAAGGCATCCCCCACCACCCTCTTTCATCCAACATGGACTATATCATCACCAAACTCATATTTTCCAACTATCAGTTCCAGTCCTCTCAAGATACGGGCGACCTACTCTATCAAAGAGTGATCGACTTTATCCAGACCAAGAAGAAGATGGGCAAGGTTATCAGGATTGAGATCCCTACCTTTCCTTCTTCAAAGGCGATTTTTGCACCCACCCACCTATTTTATGTCTACGTTAAGGGCGTCTACACCCCTGAAGATGTCTCGATGGAGCGCACGCTTATGATCCCTCACCACCAGAAGGCACCGGTCAGGATTCAATGGGCGGGCAGTTCCCCCTTCTGTAACTATTGCAGACAGGACGGTCACATCCTCAACCGCTGCCCCAGCAGACTATCTTTGATCTGCTACAAGTGCAAGGCAGCAGGCCACATCACATATCAATGTAGTAGGTTCTCTGAAAGAGATAACAAGGCCAGCAAAGGTAAGGAGCCTGTGAGAGACCTTTCGGCTGACAAATCTTCTTCCTCTTCCAACCCTTCTGTTCCCCTTCCTCCTTCATCTTCTTCTCCTCAGAGTACTGCTCCCGAGGCAACTTCCCTGTCATCTGAGGACTCTGAAGTTGTCCCGGAGACTATTCCTTCATCCCCTGTCCCAAACACTCCCTCTGGTATGGACGTTGACCAGGTCCCCACACCATCTTTTAACTTTACCCCTAAGATCACAAACTTAAAATTCACACCAACTCCAACTGCCCCATCCCATTCAACCCCCTCGCCTCCCTCTTCCACGAATGAGGAGTTGCCACCTGTCACAGCCTCACAGGCTGCTGCGATTGCCGCTCTCGATGTCGACGTCGCCAGTGCACAGACACCAAATAAGCCCAATAAACGACAGGTTGACGAAATGTCCACCTCTTCGGCGCAGTCAGTCCGTTCGGCTCGTTCGGCCTTTTCTATAAGATCGACTCGATCAACTAAATCGCTGAAGGGTAGAAGAGCCCATTCCGTTCATTCTAGAAAAAATCCTAACAGCGAGTATCCCGACGACCACTCATCCGTTTACACATCTTCTCCTGCCCTTTCCCAAGTCTATGACGTTTCACCTCACTCCTCCCAAAATGGCTTGCTCACTTCGATGAAGAAGGTGGTATCTCAAGCATTGGGAACCTCACCCAAGAATACTGACAAGCGTCGCTCCCCCCGTACTCAACATTAATGTGGATAGCGACACTGAATGTGCGAGGCATGCGCAAGCAGCACCTCCAAAGGACTATTGGCCCCAACAACCAGTCAAACTTTTACACCTGGCTTCGACAAACTGACAACAGCATTCTGGCCCTGCAAGAACTGGGATTTGACTCCCCAGGACCGAACACCCACCAGCAACAAATACTTAACCAAATTTTCAATTGCAATGATGCAGTGTGGACAAGGCACTGTGCACTCCTCATTCGTGATCCCTCCTTCTCTATCACTTCTTCCTCCACCTCCCTTGATGGTAGAGTCATAACTGCTAGCATTAAGTCATCCTCCCTATCTTTTGAAGCCACCTTTTGTGTCATGTATGCGGACGCTAACCCTACTGACAGAAAACAGTTTTTCCTCGACTGCCTTTCACTTCCTTTCTTTCTCTCCCCTCCTCGACACGCTTTCCTTCTTGGTGATCTCAATTACAAGCACCATCACTCCAGACCACACCCAGAGTTCCAAGACTGGGTTAATTCTCATCTAGTAGACTGCATCACGCCCCCCCCCCCCCCCATACTATTCCCAATACCACCTTTACCCACACCGGGAATAAAACCCGAACCACCATCGACTATATCTTTTCTTCCTTTTCTCTCCTCTCACAGGTCTCCAAACCAGAGCAACTTTGTTCTTCTCCTTTTTCAGACCATGATATGCTGATACTGACCCTGACTCCTAGCACTGTACCACAGATGGGCCGGGGACTATGGCGTATGAATGCGCGATTGCTCGACAGCGCCAACTTCCGGGATGAACTGGATGGTTTTCTTTCGACCCTTGCTGATCCCCTCCCTCTCGAGAACCACCAACAACATTGGGACAGGATTAAGGACAACATCAAACGTTTCTGCATCAAAACCTCTATCTCCAAACGAAGGGATCGACAGTCCGCCATTCAGGAACTCAACAACACACGCCAAACTCTCCTAGCTGACTTTGCCCGTGCCTCTGGAGCGACAAAGGCTACCCTGGCGCAGGAACTCGAGGCGCTGGAAATCTTTCTTCAGCATCAGACAACGGAGGAACTAGATACGTATGCATTACGATCGGGCACCACCTGGCGAGAGAAAGGCGAGGCCAGTACAAGATACTTTTTCAGAGCTATTGCCCAGCGATTCAAAAAGAGACTCGTCCCAGCCCTTCACAATCCCACAACAAACGACCTTACTACGACGGCGGAAGAACGACTACAAGTGGCAGCTGATTTTTATTCTCATCTCTATACCCCCGACCAGTCAGATGAACACGCCACTCAGCTACTTCTAGACTCCCTCCCTCCAACAGCTACACTCACAGACATCGACAAAGTTGGACTTACTTTGAGGATCAGCGACCAGGAGCTAGAGGAGGCGATAGGCATGGCCCCTCACTCCAAGGCACCAGGTCGAGACGGACTTCCTTTCGAGCTATACCGACATATCATCAACATCCCCTGGATTCGCATACTTCTCCTTGCGGTATTGAATGAGGCACTACTGGGTTCGACCTTTCCTCTTTCCTGGCAGGAAACTGTTATGATCCTACTCTACAAAAAGGGAGACGCGTCTCGTCTCTCGAACTGGCGCCCCCTATCCCTTATCAACTCGGACGCTAAGATATTCACCAAGATTCTCACTCTCCGGATTCAACCATACATGAGGACTTTGACGGGTCCGTACCAGACGGGATTCACGGCTGGACGGCACATTGCAGACAATGGACTGGTGCTCAACAACTTACGGGATTATTGCAGGGCAAGGAAGCTGAAACATGTCGGAATCCTTTTGGATCAGGAGAAAGCATACGACAGAGTTCATCCGACTTATCTGGAGGCGGTGCTGAAGAAGTTTGGGTTCCCTCACCCAATCGTCAGAAGCATCACAATGCTTTTCTTTTCCACTAGGATCTCCCTCAACATTAACGGCTTTCTTTCAGACCCCTTCACACAATCCAGAGGTCTTCGACAAGGAGACCCCCTGTCACCACTTCTTTTCAACCTCGCCTTTGAGCCGCTTCTGGCATACATCCAGTCATCTCCAGAGGTCCAGGGAATCACGATCCCAGCACGACAGCAATCGGTGAAGCACGGGGCTTATGCCGACGATTTACTGGCACTAGTCTCCTCGGTGGCGGAATGGGAGGCCCTCGATGACGCGCTTACCCTCTACGGTCGGGCCTCGAATGCCAAAGTCAACCTTAACAAAACCATTGCATTCCCTATGTCTCGCTCGGCCGACCCGCAACTCAAGGGTCATCTAATGGCCCTTGATATCCAATGGCATGACTCCACCTCCCAGGATGCGCTGACCTACTTGGGTTTCCCGATCTTCTTTGGCAAGGATCAGGAGAAGACATTCTGGGACAAGATCTACGCCAAAATCAAAGCAGGTCTCGACATACACTCTTCTCGCACCCTATCAGTCCTGGGCAGGGCCACCATTGTCAACGCCCTCATTCTATCACGCCTTTGGCACCTCGCGTGGGTGGTTCCTTTTCCCACTCAGTTCCTATCCAGAGTTCGACAGACTGTCACTGCGTTTGTCTGCAACTTCAAGCCAGCAGCGGCATGGAGTACTATCACCTCTCCACGTCACAAGAGCGGACTAGGTGTAATTGACCCTGCCACCCAGTTCCAGGTCTTCCAGCTCAAACATCTCCGTAATGCGGTTTCCTCCACGGCGTCCTGGGGAAAGGATATTGCTCTGGATATCATTCAATGGCGGACTAATTCGACGCATCGCCTCGCCTTTGTTGTTGCACCGGAAGATATCCCATACCGCTCTATGCTAGCCGGATTCCCCAGTCTCCAGCGTATGGTGGTTGCAGCCACCAAACTGCCCTCCCTCAAGGCATCTATTACCAAAGCCAGTCCCCCAGATTCATCCACCTTTGCGGCTTCCCCAGTCGAATGGTGGTTTCCGTCCGCTGATAACACCGTTCCCCCACTTAAAACTCGAATCGGTGATTTGTTCTTGTTGACCATGGACAAGAGCAACAAGTACCGAGTGACTAATAAGCCTGAGCTGACAAGCAAACTGAAGCAGGAACGGGAAAGTCTGGTCTCCCAACTCGTCCAATCAAAAATCAGGAGTATGTCGCAGGCCTATCTTACTGTGATACAGGACCCGCCGGCGGGACTGGTAGGCGACCGGATCCAACAACGAGTACTGTCCATAGTACTCTATGGAGCCGGTAAGAGCATTGTGACTTTTGGCGCTGCTACCACCAAACAACTACGGCACTTCCTATCCTCCTCCCCGCTACCAGGGACAGACCCGTCCCCCACTGTATCAGCGTCCCGCTCTGAGGAAGGATCTGCATCCCAATGGCGCAAGTTCTGGCGTGCAAAGATTCCTCACAGAGCCCGCACAATATGGTGGCGATACAAGCGAGACATTCTTCCATGTGGCACACTCCGTGCTCACCGCTGGAATCAAGACCCAAAGTGCGAAATGCGGGGATGTAGAGAGCAGAGAGCAGACAAGAATCACTACGTCTTTCAGTGCTCTGCCAAATATCTGGCATGGCAGTCCACGCTGAAGGAATATACCGACAAGCCCCTCTGGTCGGACGAGGATTTACACTCGCTCCTCTCTTTCACGCCTCCTGAGTTCTCCATCAAACCCGAGTACAACATCTCCGCTCCTCAACTCTTAGCATGTTGCCTGATTGGGATCCACACAGCCAACATCACCCTCTTTTTGCATGATCAGACCCAGTCTTGGGACGATATCTCCAAAAACATCAAAAAACAAATACACAAAACTATTGCACAAAATAATCATATTAAGTCTACGGACACAAGCCACTAATAAAAAGACTAAAAATCTTTAAAAAAAAAAAAAAAAAAAAAAAAAACCTTTCACACCTTTTATATTTTCCTCACCCCTTTCGTGCCCTCTCCACGCTCATCGCTTAAGCATAGCCCATGACGTTGATTGCTACACCACCAACAACGCCAACAACAACAGCGATACCGACAAAGCACCCTCTCCTTCTTCCCGAAGTCCTATCCGTTATTGGCTCCTTCCTCGACCCCCCTTCCCTCTTCTCATCTGTCCAAGTCTGCAACACATGGTACCACACTCTACTCCCCCTCCTCTGGGAATCCATCGACGACAGTCTCTACTCATGGCCGGCCCTCCTTAAACAACAACACTACAACACTGATCACCCCGTCACGAACAACAACAAGGACAACTCATGGCTCCGGGAAGTATACACCAAACCTGGACATATGATTCGTCACTTGGTCATTCACTGGATCCCAACCCTCAATGCAGCGGGCATCAGTAACAATTGCAATCGACTCCAGTCTCTCATCATCCGCAACAAGCTTGTCACCCTGTCACCCACTGACGAAGCTCATCAGAAGCAAGCCATTGCCTGGTCCGAATTCGAAAAAGTGCGAGTTCAGGAAGAACGGTCTCAGCTTCTGCCCGACGAATTCTTGCTACTCCCCGAGTTTAATGCGGCACTCCGACCCAGCATTGTTTGGTGGACCACGGACGAGGGACGAGAGCAGGATTGGATAACAGGGCAGCGGTTCTGGATGCTGGTTTTGCAGAACCCAGGGCTTCGTGCGTTAGGACTGGGGAGGTGTCTGGATAGCCTCTGTGAGATTCGAACTGCCAACTTTTCAACAGTACCCTGGCAGGACTTCGTGAGTTGACATCATTGGAGAATAACATTTACAGCCAGCACATTGAGCATCTCTTGGCTCGCAACCCTACCCTGACGTCCTTCCGAGCATCAGTCGCCTTCACCAACGTGACCCTCTCGACAACCTTCCCAGGCATGCGGTCACTTGCTGTTGACTCTGGACTCAAATCACGGGACTTTTTTCTCATGTTGCATCACCTCCCCAATTTGGAGAACCTGGAATGCGGGACAATCGGACTATTTGACGGTGTGTTTTGCCCGGATGCAGACAAGATTATGGAGGGTCGGCCGAGCAAGTTGCAACGACTAAGTTTCCAAAACGCTATCCGAGTCGACACGCCAATCGCAAACAATGTCTTTCAATGGATCCCTCACCTTAAGGAGATCAACATCAAGAAACGAGTCCTCACGGCCATCGCAAGTGCACTGGTGATCCGTTGTCAGGAGCTGGAGGTGTTTAGGCAGCAGGATGATACCGAGCCAATCAATTTACTTCAGAACGTGAGAGAACAACGGAATTTTTTGTTGCCGATCCTTCAGGGGTGTCCTCGGCTGCGGGTCTTTGATGCGATTCATCACAGGATCGATGTCAAGTTGCTGATCGAAAATCCCTTTGCGTGTGAAGAAGGGTTGGAGACCTTCCGGTGTCAGGTAGTGGGGTTGGAGAGGTTATACATCGACAAGGCGTCGTGTATGGATAAGATCATTGAACTGACGAGCACTGGTCGGGGGGAGAGTGGAGGAGTAACAACGACGGCTGAGAAGATGGATGAAGCACTTCAGGAGCTACAGATCAAGGTCTTTGAGCAGTTAGGTCGGTTCACACGATTGACGACATTGGATCTGGGCTATGCTTGGAGGCACCCGAACTCAGCCAACCAAGGAAGATCTCGTTTCTACAAAGGTGCCGATGGTAAAGATTGTGTCCGTTATGAAGACCCGATTCGGGGGACACTAGATCTGACACTCGAAACAGGGCTGGACCGACTTTCGACGTTGACGAGGTTGGAGGTGTTTGGGTTCGAAGGTGTAGACTTCAGGTTGGGCAAGCCAGAGCTGGAATGGATGGCGGTCAATTGGCCTCAGTTGAAGGTGCTTCGTGGATTGCAGAGGGATGATAGTTTGCCGTGGATTGAGGCGGATGTGAACAAGGCTGAGCTGCGGAGATATATGCAGAAGTTGAGGCCAGAGGTCAGACATGAGGGACAGATTCTCCGGATGGGCGCATAGCTTTCCTTCTTTTCATTTTTTTTGATTGTTGAGATAATAATAGCAAGTATCATGCATGCGAATGAAGATTCAACGTCGATACTTTATCTTTGTCCGTGTTTCCCTTGGAGCGCATGCGTGGCAATAGATATTTGCCCATGAGTTGTGTTGACGTGACACAAGCAAAAAAACACGATGCGAATTTGGAAGTTGTTAAAGGAAGTTTCATACACGCAATTCTTTTTTAATGCGTTTACGTTAGATGAAGTAGGCATTGCGGGATCATTGTTTGTTCTAGAATCAATTTGTGATCAGAAGAAGGGTATCATTGAACCTTGGAGAGAGCATCGAGCGAAGGAGGCAGGGCTGCATGGGTAATTTAATTGAGGTTTGTCAAGAAAAAAATAACTTTTTTGCGACTCGAAAGTTAACATTCAGGGGGTGGGAGCAAATAAATCGTGTCATGTGCTCAATCGGACAAACGGACGGCGCACTTTTTAACTTTCTTTTCTGGCTTTTTTTCTTTGCTTCTTTCATTCACTCCTTTCTTACCATCTGCCTCACCAACCATGTTGGAATCAACCCCAGCGGTCATCAAGGAGGCCGCCAGCAGCAAGGTCATTGCATTACCGGAACTCATGGAACACATTGGCCACTACCTCCAACAGTCCGATCACGCCTCTTGCACACTGGTCTGTCGAGCCTGGAACGAGATATTCACACCCCTCTTATGGGCCAAACTCGATACCCATACAAAGCCCTGGAGCAAGATTATGTACAAACTCGACACAGGAGAAATACAACGAGACGAACTCGAAGGGTGGTGCAAGACTATCTTTGAAAAACATGGGCACCGGATCCGGCATCTGGGCGCTCATTGGAATACCATCGTGGAGGCTGCTTCGCTCGAGACCAGTAATTGTAGGAACCTTGTTTCGTTGTCGACTGAGCTTGTGAAGCACAGTCATGTTACTCCGACGACTGTGCTGGCTCTTGTTGCTGACTTTGTTGACTTCAACAACGACGACAACACTCACGAACCGCGACAGTTCCCATGGGTGTCGGAGGAGGGCATGACCAAGTACAGGGAGGACATTCGTTACCGGGGGACGGTAGAGCGGTTCTTCTTACTTATCCGACAAAACCTATCACTCGTCAGGATCCAGTTCCCGATACATGGGGTCATGAAGGACGTCTCTCAGGAGTACGTATTCGAGGCACTTTCGCAGCTACGAAACCTCAAAGAGCTCAACCTAGTATGGCTACCCCTGGCTTTACCGACCTTACTGGACACAGTACCACGACTGGAGCGGTTGCAGGGGCACAGCTTTCCAGACCTTGGTTCTCTTCAACATCAATACCCCAACCTCCGCACACTGAGCATCAGGACCTACATCCTATTCACAAACCTACTCAGTATGCTCAACCACCTGCCCGGACTGGAAGAACTACAAATTGAGAGTGTTCTTGGCGAACCAGAGTCAGTGGTGCCGTACAAGGAAGCATGCAGGATTGTGGAGACATCAGCGCCGTTTCTGCGACTGCGGACCCTTCAGGTCGATAACCAACTGCGGCCAGGAGACAAGTATATGGCATTGTTCTTGAGGATGATCCCTAATTTGATCCGATTGGTGAATCTAACTCTTGTCTATGCGGTCAAGAATGCGTTGTGGGAGTATTGTTACTTTTTGGATGAGATTCGGATTGTGGACGGACCGAATGTTGAGGCTTGGAGAGAACGTAGGGCTCAGCAAGAGAAAGAATCACAACAACAGTAGGTCTTTCATCGTAAAAGCAAGAAACAAGAAAGACGTTCTTTTGACTCTCGTCAAAGCCACTGTGATCCTAATTTTGTCATGTACGGCACAAAGTCCGACTGTGCTTGCAGGTTAGAAGAGTAGAGAAGTTTTAGGGTTGTTTGTTTTTTTGGACTCCTTGGTAAAGTCCATTATTGGGCCCATTGAAGATTAGTCGCAGCGTCGGACAGATAATGATGATCTGTCCTTTCGATTATATTGTTCTAACGACCAACATGCCCCCTTTGTTGAATGCAATTCGCTTCCTCCTTTCCTCACATTGCTTTGTATTTGTTGACGCTCCGTGGCCGTAGCAGTCACTTTTTTCAGGACGCGGGTTGGCGAAGGTGAAGGTGGTGTGTGCGTGTGTGTGAATTATTACTGGTTGCTAATCAAAAAACACAATCGCTGCCTCAACTTTAATTACCCACGTCTTCTGCTTCTTTATTCGTTTTTTTCGGCTTCTTTTTCCTTATTTCTCATCGTCCATCAACAAAAGCAAAAGCAATTACAACATCAACGACGACGACAAAAACAACAACGACAACAACAAATGCCAAGACACAACCACTCCCTTATCGACACATCCGCCACTACCTCGACGAATCAGATCTCCACGCCTGCATACGAGTTTGCCGAGCCTGGAACGACCTCTTCATCTCCCTCCTATGGTACGCCATCGACACCCATACTCTGGCCTGGTGCAACATCAACAGCGACGACGCCTCAGGAAAAAACAACGTTCACGAGACAAGACCGAGCGGTAGGTCATGATGATTCTTGAGAAGTATGGACATCATATCCGACATTTAGAGGCTCCTTGGAATGTGGTCCTGAAGAGTGCGGCGCTATGTACCAGTGGATGCAAGAATCTCGTTTCGATGACTCTAGGTGATGTATGGCATAACAATCGCACTTTGTCGACTGTTCTGTCTGGACCTACCACTGTCACTGCTGTTGTGGTTTGATGGTGCTGATATTTTCAACGAAGTTCACACTCCGATAACATGGTCTACCGCCAGATGGGAGACGTTCATGGATATTTACGAGCACAAGGAGCAGGAGAGACCGACGAGACATCGAACAGTTCTTCCTCGTCTGACAAAACCCAAAACTCGTTCGTATCGCTTTCCCACGCTTTGAATCCATCAAGGATCTGCCTATGAGACTTCTTTCTAAGGCGCTTGCGGGGATGAAGGACTTAAAGGAACTGGATCTGGAATGGATGTCGTTGGATGTCAAAGTTATTTTAGATGCTGTGCCGGGGCTGAAGAAGTTAAGGGAGTATGCGCTGGAGAGGATGGGGTTCACATATCTGCAGCGAGAGTACACAGCTCTGCGAGGTTTGAGTTTGGCACATGGTCGAGATCTCTAGTTTGCTCGCATTGTTGAAGCATCTTCCTGGACTGGAGGGGTTGTGACTGTGGCAGGTTGTCTCGAGAACACCACCGACCTCATACACGATCATAAGCGCAGCAGTGAATACAATAGAGCCGTTCAAGTGAAGGTGTTGCGTCTAGACAGGCCAGTGATGAAGCAGGACGATGCATCGATTGCACTACTTGGGGGTTGCTTCCGGGGTTGGTACGGTTCTGGACCACGACATTGTTTGAAAAGACCATGAAGGCGCTGAGAGAGAAGTGTTGCTATTTGAAGGATATTCATTGGTGATGAGCGGTTGACCAAGGCCTGGAAGATTGTCAATTCAAACAGGGGGGTAGTTTAGTTTAGTGCATGATTGAATGCATAAAATGCCGTTTGCTTTTGTTTTGCATTTACAATGGGTATGAGAGAGAGGGAGTGCTGTGCATTGAACATTTAGTCTCACAGGCCGCCTTTTCTTTTTAGTAAAAGCAAGGAAAGAATATTCAGGGGGTTGGTAGTTGGAAGGTGTACTGCGCCGGTAGATCAATGCCAATGCCAATGCCAATGCCAATGCCAAAAAAAAAAAAAAAAAAAAAAAAAAAAAAAAAACTGACGGGATGTGGATTTAGTTTTTTTTTTCATTCACACGCTCTCCGCCTTTCTTGCTTCTTTCTCTTCTGTTACAGTTCTTCAACAGCCACTGCCACTGCCATCACCACCTATAATGACTAACCTTCATCCATCCTCCCTTCCTATCAATAGCAGCACCACCACCGACAATATCATCATATCGCTACCAGAAGTCATCCAATTCATCGCAATCTATCTCGAACCTTCAGACATCCGATCGTGTATCCTCGTGAATCGTCACTGGAACCAGTCCTTCACACCTCTACTTTGGCGTACTGTCGATACTCTCTCAAAACCTTGGCAACGAATGTTCCGCATCCATGACTCTAAAGAGGATCCACCAAGAGACGAAATCGCAGCATGGATTCGGGTAGCGATCGCAAAATATGGACACCATATCCGACAGTTGACGGCGACTTGGAATATCGTCCTCGAGGCTGTGTCGGCCAACAGTGGGTGCACCCAGTTGACTTCGCTGGATGTTGGGTCTGTCATGTATCACCGCACGACGACGCCCTTGGCGCTAGAGACGGTCATGGCAGCACTACCACATCCTCCAACAACAGTACTGTATGCAACTGGCCAGACAGCAACTCCTCTTGTCCAATGGCTGCACCTCCCATGGGTCTCCAACCGGAGGATCTATAGACCAGGCGTCGTCAACGAGGATTTGAGGCGCAAGATTACCGTCGAAAGGTTCTGGTCCCTTGTCCATCAGAACCCGGGTCTCGTCCGCCTAAAGCTCCCCTATCTAGGACCCATGAACGACCTGTCAAAGGAGTACATCCTCGAACGGCTTTTGGCGTTGAAGCAATTGCGGGATCTGGACCTGGAGCTAACATTGTTGGATGCAAGGACCATGCTGCGCTTGTTTCCCAATTTGGAGCGGTTGCGGATATATAACCTGGATGGACTGTTGATGTTACCGGTGCAGGAGCAGTACAGTCATCTTCGGGCGTTGGGGCTTCGGACGTATGTGATGTTCAGCCATGTCATCAAAGTACTCAACCATCTGCCAGGATTGGAGGAGCTTTGGATTAAGGGCGTTGCAGTTGAGCCTATTGCTCACCTGCGTGCAACCATGGCCTCTGCTTCCGTTGTGCCCAAGGCACAGGGGGAGGAAGTGGCGCTACCGTTGATAAAGTCGTTCCACATTGACGAGACACTACCTCGGGACGACGAAAGTATTGCGTTACTTGTGAGAAGATTCCCTCGTCTGGTGCAGATTAGAACAGCTGTGTATCGAGCAACGAGGAAGGCGCTTTGGGACCATTGCTATTTTTTGAAAGAGATGCATGGTGTGAAGGGGGGTGCTGAGGCATGGAAGCGGCGAAGGGTGGAGGATGAGCGTAAACAGTGTAAATAAACATGGGGAACGAGACTTATTTAGTTTGTTTTCTTTTGCTTTGTTTGTTTTGGAGAGTGTGCCGATGTTGTTTTCTTTTTCCCTTTGGATGTATTCATGTGGGCTATGGCGCACCCTCACAGCATGCATTCATGCAAAATCAAACGGAGCAAAAGGAAGACCAGATCGCAGGCAAAGGAAGGGAAAGGAAAATAGGTAAGCAGGACCGGGTCACCTCTCCTTCTCTTTTCCTCTTTCGCTTCTTTCGTCGTCCCTACTCCCTCCACCCTCCCTCCCACTTGGTTCCTTTCCCTTCCTTGCCACTAGGCTCATTCAACATTCTCTTTCTTCCTTCGTCTCCGCTAATCACCGTTTGTCCATTACATTCTCTGAATTCAGAATCGACTACTCCAGAACAGACAGACAGTACAACAGACACGACCGAGGAAGTTCTCCATGCCTTCGCACAACTGCAACCAACTACACCACCACCACCACCACAACAACAACAACAACTGTGGCAACAAAACGTCTTATATCCTCGCATTTGTCCTTTTGACACTTGTTCCTCTTCGACACATCTCAACGCATCTACTCACCCACCTCGCATTCTTCTGAACAAGGACGCGACAAACAAAAACAAAACAAAAATAACCTTCTACAGTTAGTCGAATGACCATTGGGCTCAAGGATATTGAATGGCTGTCAGATTGTAGTTGCTTAATAGCCTGTCACCTTCTCTCTCCCCTTCTATTTCTCTCTCTCTATCTCCCTCCGATTTCATGATTTCCCATCCTTAGTCTCTTGGCACTAGTTTAGCGTCGCCACTATCACCACCACCGTCCTCGCACTATCGGAACTCCTGGAGACATTCGGAAACCATTTCTCACATTGCGTCCTCTTCTACTGCGTACAAGTCTGTCGTTTCTGGAACGAAGTCTTAGTCCTTCTTTTATGGCACACGGTCGACACCCGCAACACACCTTCTTGGATTAGGATCTTAAACGATACTGTTGTAAAGAAGACACCAAGGTTCGACATCAAGGACTAGGCGAGGATCATTTTCGGGAAGTATAGACATCATATCCGGTACTTGTCTCTCAACTGGGACATTCTCCTCGAGGCAGTCTCGATGAATCGGGAGTGTAGGAGTTTAAGGTCGTTGATTGTTGGATTTGCAGGATATACCCGCTCGACGCCTCTCATACCCTCATCATCGACAACAGTACAAACAGCAATGACAGTAACGACTACGATAACAACGACAACGGCAATAACGACAACGGCAACAACGGCAACAACGATAAATACGACTTCAACTGTTCCTGACTTTTTGCTCCCAGGAGATGTTCCACTTGACCCGCTATTCTTGCACGAGAAACTTAGGGGACACCGTATTACCGAGTGCTTCTGGACACTCGTGCAACAGAATCCACACTTGACACACCTCCACTTCCCGTGCATCGGAGTCATGAGCGACCTGTCCAAGAAATTCATCTTCACCACCCTCATGTTAAAGACCTTTGCGACCTAGACTTTGGATTCATTACATTGGATGAGAGCGTCGCACTGCGATGCTTGCCAAGGCTAGAACGCCTGCGTGTTGCTTATCTGAACGGTCTGTTATCGATGCATCCACGGGAACAATACGGCGGTCTACGAATGTTTAGGATCCGGAATCATATAACTGTCAGCGAGGTGCTCAAGGTGCTCAAACATCTGCCAGGATTAGAAGAGTTGTGGGTAAAGGGGACCTTTGCAGAGTCGATCACACAATTGTGTGCATATGTTGATGCTTCCGCTGCTGGTGCTATTGCAGGATCAAAGAGGTCCTGAAGGAGGACGATGAGTATCCGGCGGTGCTTGTGTGTCAGTTGCCTCGACTGGTGAAGATCCAGGTGCCTAGTCTTAACAAGCTGACCAGCACCGCGCTTTGGGAAAAGTGTTATTTTCTGGAAGAGATTGAGAATGAGAACGAGTTTAGTATTGCTGGTAACTGGAAGTTGAGCAGAGACTAGGGTGTACTTAGACAATCGCCGTGAATAAAACGACAACAGTAATATCAATCCTCTGTCTGTATTACCTTTCCCCTTCCCTTCTGTCAACAAGTACATAATGCACGTGCAGATTTTGATTAAGGGATTCGCTGTTCTCCCTCGCTCTCACTAACGGCCTTGCTCCTTTTCCTCTTTGACTTATTTTGTTTCCTTCAACGCCACCAAAAACACCGCTATGTCAGAACTTATATCAGCATGCAGTAACGACGACGCTTCAGCTAGCGTCCTTCCTGTACTTCCACCAGAATGTGTGATGCTCATCGGGCAGCAACTCTTGCGAGAGACTCGCGAGACCGATAGGACGATGCAAGACATAGGTCAGTGTCATGTTTGACCCAATGAAATAAGTATTCGTTACTTTAAGAATGGGTGGCGATGACCTGTCTGGTTAGTGATGCAAAATAAGGTGGTGGCTAGGTAGCGGTGGCGACGCCTTAGATTAGCAGTCATATTCTTTGTAGACATAGTTTTAATGGTGTGCCCAGCCCTCTTGTCTGCTCTTTGTCCTTTTACACATTACCTCTTGGACGAGAGCAGTACTGACAAGAGTTTCGCTGGCGTGCTGCAGTGTATCGTTTCGTGTGGTTCCTTAGGACACTATTATCACTACCCCCGTACCAATTGAGGACTTAACAGCGGTTCTACAACTCTGGCTTTCGATTCTCTCCTTGAGTAACAACATGAGCGAACGATGCGAAAAAAAAAAATATCACTAGTACGAACATGGCGTAATTGAAACTGCCATTACCGTATTCGCATTCAGAACTGAAGAGGGCCCAGATTTCATACTTCATATCTAAAACAAAAAATAGCGCATCTCGCTAACTTTGGTACGTTCCTAAATTTTTTACACTATTGTAATGTCGATATGCTGCTAAGCCCAACCACTGCCATCAAATTCCATCTCAGAACAAAAGGTATGTGAAGCAGTAGCAAAAACATCACCCCGCCTCACGAACACCCGGCCTACGGATCTATTCTCTGCACACAGCGACAGGGGCGTCGAGTGGAAAGGATGTGAGAGAATGAAAGATAGAGTAACGTCTCGGCGCCGTTTCCTAACGTCAAGCCCGCGAAACTCAACGCTCAACAATAAAATTGGGGGCTTGAGTTGACCGGCACTGACAGTCAATCAACCCTTGACTGTAATTTCTTTCTTGCTCGTATTTTATCCCTTCGACTGTAACGGATAACTGGCAAATTTGCCCGTCAAAATGTTTGTTTTTCCCGTGCTACATCAATGCAAAATTTGGTTCGAACTTTATTCTTTGGTGCGGTATTGTCTCTTTTCGCCGAGGACTTGTCCGACGGCTCATAAACATTGTACGAGATGGGAAACCCACTTCATGTCTAACGTGACGATCTTTATTTTCTCAGCAAATCCAAAGACAAAAGGAAAAAAAGAGCAGTACATAGAACCTCACCATCCGCGTAGGAACTTGCGAGGTAGAAACTAAACTGAATGGGGTGGGATGGGTGGGACATGAAGTGGGTTTCCCATCTCGTACAATGTTTATGAGCCGTCGGACAAGTCCTCGGCGAAAAGAGACATTGTACTTCAAGAGAGGGAAACCCACTTCATGTCGCTCCAGCTAACTAGCCGGCCAGCGTGATCTGGGTCAAGTTCTTGACGGACCGGCGAGACAAGCGATAGAAAGAATCATACGTCGCCGAGTGCGCCCAAAAGCCTTGGGCCTGCACTTCGTCAGAGGTAGCACCATGCTCAATGGCCAGGGAAGAGCCGAGAGAGCGACCAGAAGGGGCCTTTTCCATGCCCGGAGGCAAAGGAAGAAGGTCGGATACCTTGGTAATGTGGCGGCCGATCGTGTCCGAGGAGGCAGCCTGGTTGAAATCGAGAATGTATCGAATCAAAGGGTTGAAGGTCTGATCCAAAAAGGGGTGCTTGACGCTGGTAAGAGTTGAAGAGGCGAGCTGTGCCACATAGCACTGATAGGTGGCCACAGGACAGACAAGAGATGAAATCGATGTAGTTCCGGCGAAAGGCGACCAAAAATGAAAGTTGGGACGGATCGGAACCATTGTGAGGATCCTGTGCTTGTGCTTGGGCATGCATGTAATAATCGAGCCATTTAAGGGTCTGGCCCGCTTGGTACTGGACATCGCGGAGCTGGGAGTCCCACAGCTTATGGTCACCCTGAAGGGTGACGCCTTCTGGAACTTGGGGAGGGGAGTAGTCCACGCCCAACATGGAGTGGCTGGAAGCGGCCACAGCTTTCTTCTCATCGGCAGAGAGGGGTGACAAGAAGAGCGACTCGAGGAAGGTGCATTTGGATACACCATCGTCGCCTCTGTAATAGGTCCCAGCTTTAAGGAGCTGCTGGGAAGGTTCAAAGGCAAAGGAGTCGTTTTGACGAATGAGGGTGGGATCGGTAGATCCTGTGGACTGCAGTTGCAGGGAACGAAGGACAGTGATCTCTTGTGTGAGAGTGTCAACCTGCTGAGCCAACCTGGCCACCATCGAGCCAAGGTCGGGTTGGGAAAGGGAAGCATTGTTCATGAGGGTCTTTTAGTAGGAAAAAATGCTGAGAGCTCGCGGAGAAAGTTCCAGCGAAAAGATGGTGAGGTTCTATGTACTGCTCTTTTTTTCCTTTTGTCTTTGGATTTGCTGAGAAAATAAAGATCGTCACGTTAGACATGAAGTGGGCTTCCCTCTCTTGAAGTACAATGCTCAAAACAGTTTCTAGTTTTGTTGACGCAAAGAGGCACATCGAATTCTTTACACCACTTGGGTTTGGTTGGGGTTCTTGTGATCCATGAATATCTGCTTCTGAGCAGCCCTCCATGAACACCATGTGCACGTCGATCGCGTCTCTCTCCACACTGAGAAATGATTTCCAAACGCGAAGCGGGCATCGGTGAGCTGGAAGTTCTTGGTAACCCTTTCTCGCTTTCTGGGAACATCGTGTTCTGTGTCCCCGGCCCGACGCTTGTTTTTGTGGAAGATCGAGTTGATAAGACCCCACACAAGAGGCTACCGAAACTCTCGATAGGTAAGAGGTGATCCTGCTTTTCGAGCAATGAGATAAGAGTTGATGATGACGGTGTCGAGCAACCAGAAAAAGAGGGGCATCCAGTTTTGAAGGGTGATTTGTTGGGTGCTGTAGTATGATCTCAGTTGGTCTGCGATGTCCACGCCTCCCATATGGAAATTGTAGTCATCGATGACCTTGAGGATCTTAAGCCCTTTTCTTGGGGAAGTACCAAACACTGCTCGCACTTTCAAAGCGTTTGTACTTGTCTCTCGGGGCCGACGTCTCTCCCTCTCAACTTCCCACTCATCTCCAACTATGCTATGAATGGTTGTCAGCATGGTAACGGGGCCATTGTCTTGCCAGAAAACCGCCAATACTCCATCAACTACGACGCCTGAACGAGTATCCCATTCAAGCTTTGACCCCTTCTCCACTCGAAGTTCCTTCGGAATCCCTGCTTGCTTCCTTGCTGTTCCACATGCTCCAATCCCAATCTCCCTAAAATGTTGAAAGAGTGCGACGCTCGAGAAGTAGTTGTCCTTGAAGACGTTGAAGGAGAGCCAGGTGTGGGGAAGCTGCTTAACCAAGTGAGAGACCATGCATCCTGTTCTGGTGAGACCTTCCACGGTGGCAACATCGGCAGGCTTGATCCGGGACGTTAGGAGGAAGGTGTAGGTGTATCCTGCATCACAAAGAGAAAGGATTTTGAACCCCTCTGGAGTTGGCTTGTTCTTCATCCGGACGGTGTGCGCACTTCGGCCGGAGAATCGCACCATCATCTCGTCCACCGACACATTCGTTCCTGGAGTGTAGAAGGCTTTCGACATGTCGCGGATGTGGGAGAGTAACGGCTCCAGTTTGTCGAAGTAGTTGGGGGTTTCCGTGAAGGGTGGTGACACATGGAGGTATCTCTTGATCTGCTGGTAGCGTAGGAGACTCATATACCGAGAGATTCCGTGAACAGGTTCTTGCTTATCCAAATTCCACAGCGCCATAACGGGGGACAAGCGATGAAGCCCTTGATACACGGTCAAGGCAATCCAAACCACCAACTCATCCAAATCTAGAGGTGTCCAGGTGCGACCTTCAGTACCAGCATTCTTGGAGAGGGCGTACAGGTTGGTGTTGGTGACAATTGTGTTGAGTTGATAGTCTGTGAAGAAGAGTCGAAACAAACTTATCGGGGCTGGCGTAACAGAATCGAATGGTGGTGGTAGGCGGATAAAAGCCCTATGCTCTGGTCGACTGAGAGGCTGGAAGTCTGGTGGGGGCGGTAGTTCCACCGTCCGCTTCCCTCGTCCCCTCCCCTTCCCTTTGATTGGGGCTTCCTCAGTCTCACTGTCACTGTTGTCTGTGTGCTGTCGGAAGGTCAGCACTGCGACGTACTCCTCCTCCTCCTCCTCCTCCATGGCGGTAGAATCGCCTCCAGCAATTAGTGTTGCGAAAGATGAGCTGTCCATTGCTGCATGGGAGTAATGAGGTGACAAATTAGGCTTGATGAGAGTTGTGAGAGTGATGGCAATCGTCGTCACCAGTGTATTTTTTTCCGCCCTTTCATTTGAGCTTAGAAAGAGGGGGGATGTGACTTAATCAATTGTCAAGATAATCTAAAAAAACAAGGCTAAAAAGTTTTTAACGGGCAAATTTGCCCGTCTAACGCTCAAAGGGATAAAAAAATACTAGTGGGTGCCCGCCCAGGGGAAAAAATACTTTTTCTTTTTCTTTTCTTTCTCCTTCTCGCTCTACATTTATTGTGGTCACTTGGAATTTCTTTGAAGACTACTTTTCAGGTTTAGGTGTCTTGTAGGCAAAGTAAAGTGCCAATATGGATGGGCACCTTGAGGTTTGCAGGATTACTACAGCGAGATAGTATTGCGGTACGGGTTAATTTTTAGCCACCCCTTTTTATTTAACGGCGTGATAATGTGAACAAGTGAGCGAGTTTGGATTAGAGTATTAAAGAAACGACTGGAGTGATAGGCTGGCGGTCTGTGGTATGTTTTGAGATAAAGAAAGGCGAGGGATACGTTTCTGTGGCAAAAGTGAAAAAACACAAGGAAGTTACTGAAAGCGAAAAGAAATGAAGTAGATTGACAAGGTAAAGGGTGCAAGATGAAGGGCGTGTCTCGAAGTAAAAAAATTGTTGATGTCAAGCGGTGTGAACCAGTTTGACACAGACATTAATATACAAAACTCTCTTTTTAAAACCTTTACGCGGTACCAATCTTAACTTTTTTATTGAATTAAGGTGGTTAGAAGATATCAGTGCAGTCGTAAGGGCCCATCGAAGGGGTAGCAGAGAGGCCGACGGAAGCGATGTTCAGTCATATGGGATGGGATCGCACTGGGTGGGACCATAAGATGGGACGCCGTCAATGCCGACGGAAACGCTGTTCACCCACTGAGAGTTAGATCGCGTGCTTCCCAAAGAAAGCGTTGCAAAGTTGCCTTTGCAATTGTCGGTCGAGAACAACTTCATGACTCCTCCATTGGTGTTCTTGATCTTGGCTGTCTGGGTGCTCGAGAGACACAAGCAAAATCTCTTGTAGCCTGAAATTGGACCGGAAGAGGCAGTCTTGCCAGCGTTGTTTGTGACTTGGAAAGACCAGGTTTGGGCAAATGCGCCAACGGTGAAGAGTGACAACAATAGGATAGCTTTAACCATTTTGATCAAGTCTGGTAACAAAACGTCAGAAAGAGTGCAGGAATTAGGAAGATGAATAACTTGAGGGAACAGAACCTGAAGGAAAGATATAGGGAGGATGGCGTGGAATGGACTGGGAACTTACGTGGTGTGTTTGGAGGAGAAGAAGAGGGGAAATGGGTCGCTTTTTAACGTGCAGAAGGGTTTCCCTTTAGTACTGAATCCGCCGTGTTTCTGAGAGCCTAACCGTTAAAGTTCGTGCTTAAAAGGCGTTATGAAGGCGGCGTTAGCCGCAGTTGAAGAGGATGGCGTTAATTGAAGTTAAAGAGAGCGGCGTGAACATTCTGTTATCAGTGCGATCTACGGTGGCTAACAAAAATTTAGCAATTATGAACGAGTCTATAAATGGGGTTGTTTTAGCTCTGCTAACATGGAGGCCGAGGTGGTGCTGTGCAATATACAACCCTGCTTCTCGAGAGAACGCCATGTCACCAAAGGCAAAGGCATAGTCTAGTGATGCGCCAAACCGTGAGGAGCGTGCTGGTGATAAGTTGGCTGGGATTGAGGCTGAGGCGGTTAGGAGGGCGAATCAGACGGAAGAAGAGTGAGACCAGAGACCGGAGTTCGTCGTCAGTCCAGAAGAGCTTGTTGGTGAGCTGAGCTCGTGTTCTCAGGAACTTCGACACTCAGGGAGCGAAGCGTTTGAAGACGCTAAATTTTTAAAAAATTCCCACCTGTCTCTCACAATACACAGCCGAACAAGCACTTCCTCGATTTCAAGGAAGACAAAAGATCCATCTTGTCCTACCATACCCTCGATTTTTTCTTCAGTTCCCTTGAAATTTTCTGTGTGCAAATACGATTGATATTGGTTATCAAAAAAGTCATATCGCATGGAACATAAACGCGCCCTTGGTAGGATAGACTAGTAGATATTAATACTCACGGTTTATTACATTCACTCCCTTGGTGCCGCGTTTCTTACACACGTCTCAGAATTTATTTAGCTCTGGAGTAGAAACTGTGTAGAGCCGCGTATTTGCTATAGCCAGCGAAGGATGTACTACCGCCACATTTTCTTTTGCTACAGCTTCTAGGGTGGGCTTGCTACCGTTCTCAACTGTAGGCGCCAACTCGAACCATATCCTGTATTGCGCTTCAATAGTCGCAGGCTCCATGCTGCCAGGGATTGAGACGTCATGGCCGTGCACCATAACATATATGTTGCCGCAACGCCGTATCAGGTAAATACTCATGGTCTGCGCTACCACTTGATATCCCACCAGAATCGTATCGTCTACACCGTACTTGCCTTGGATCAAATCCAGAGCGTCCTTCAATCCCAGATCGATGCGCGCCAAATCTTTGACACTTTTTTTGCTGTAGTTCTTATGAGCTTGGGAGGTTCCTTCACCAATGCCCAACTCGCAAACGGGCTTGTTCGATGGATCCTTCAATTCGTTCACGTCTTCATCCACCCAAGGCAATCTACGGCCAATATTGTCCCCCGTACTGCGTTCATTTCGATTGACTGGACTTCGAGGCGAACTCATGATCATCTGTTACGGCACAGGATTGAGCATCCGGACTCTCCATTGGACGATGAGCAGCGGCGACGGCATCAAGGAGTGGGGCTCCATATATTGAGTTTCCAGGATTGAGAGGTGCCGTCAGTCCTATCGTATATTGATTGCCTCAAGGACCGGTTGCTGGGTGGCGAGTCGAAAACACAGGTGAACGCCCTCATCCCCTCAGCTGCAGTGGAGATGCCGCACAAGCGGCTCACCGGCAGATTGAGACCTATCGTCGCGGCTATCAAGGGCATTCTCGAGATGGGTAGGTGGGATACTGCCATCGAATAGACCGAGACCATGTTAACATCTTGGAAGGATCAACAGCGCTGAGGAACCTTGTGTGGAGAACTCAATCAGTAAGCAGTGCTTCTTTTCATCTCATCTGAAATGTTCTAGACCTCCTATCACTGCTTGCTGCTGAGCTGTAATCACGTCTTATTATGTTTGGACGTGCTGCTACTCATCTGATGGGAGGATGCTTGCGGTGGGTGGGAGTATTCAGTCCCTTGCTTTGTATCACACCGGAACCTGGAAAAGGACCCGTTTGCAGTGAAAGTATTAGACTGCAACAGCGACGGTCGTATTTTGACCATACGCGGACATAAGGAAGATCTGGTGTCGGTCGCGTTTTCTCTTTGCGGCAAGAAAGTCGCATCGGCAAGTCGGGACGAGACGGTGCAGCTATGGGACTCGGTGACAGGCGAGGCACTGTTTGTGTTGAGAGGCCATTCTGATTTTATCAATTGCGCCAAGTTTACACCTGATGGGCGGCAGCTTGTTTCGGGTAGCTCGGACGAGACGATTCGATTCTAAAACGTAGAAACAGGAACGGCGGGAGATGTTTTGGGGCTCGATCACGGACCTGTCAATTGTTTTGATATTTCACCAGATGGTCACCAGATCGTATCTGTGCACGAGGAAGGCTCTTTGAGACTCTGGAATGCCGTATCCGGATCGGCAGGTCCTGTCTTACGCGACCACACTGACAGACTTTCGAGCGTCAAGTTCTCCCCGATGGGCAACGGATCGCTTCAGCCAGATTTGACGCCATGGTTAGACTCTTGTACTCATCTTCAGGCAACCTCAGATCCCCGTTCAGAAGCAATGCTCCGCTCTACGATGTGTCTTTTTCACCGAATGGTCTGCCTCTCGCTTCAGCAGATGGTTCCGTCATGGTTCGCCTGTGGGACGCAACCTCTCGTAGATCTGGCATGGGACAGCATTCACATACCGTAAATGTGATGGCAGTCGCGTGCTTACTTACTGGGCATTCTATCTGGTTTGGTAGTAGACTGAAACGTTCGCCTGCGGGACGCTCTGACCAGTGCTGTTGGGCCCATTCATAGTCTTTCCGTCGGTTCAGTAAATTCATTAGCCGTTTCACCGGATTGCACACAGATGACGGCCGGGGATGATGATGCGAATATCCAAGTGTGAAACGTTCAAACCGGCAACCTCGGGCCTCTCCTTAAGGGACATAATGGCATTCCGGAGA
Source organism: Linnemannia schmuckeri (assembly GCA_029449235.1). Taxonomy (NCBI): domain Eukaryota; kingdom Fungi; phylum Mortierellomycota; class Mortierellomycetes; order Mortierellales; family Mortierellaceae; genus Linnemannia; species Linnemannia schmuckeri. Next base: position 3,080,514 of record JANATG010000003.1, read on the forward strand.
GACTGGTCTATTCGCCTTATGGTCATGGGATCGCTTCTAGTGGTGATGACAAGACCGCACGAGTGTGGGCTCTGATCGGTGATGAAAAGGATCATGTTGTATGCAAGATGGCTCTCAGGTCTAAAGCAAGGGCTGCTGATATCGACGATGACGAACCGTTTGCTTTGGCATTCTCACCAACAAGAATCCAGCTTTTGGTTGGTAATCGGGACGGTGCGGTCAATGTTTACAACACGTTAACAAGGACACGTTTGGCAACAACAAAGTTGAGGGAGGAGTGCATTTGGCGCGTTGGCATACTCACCGAACAGATAGGAGCCCGCTATTAGAGGTGAAGACGAGATATACTTCTGGAACGTACAGTCAAAGAAGCCTGGCTACAAACATAGGATTCGCTACTTCGGTATTTGCTACGTGGGTTATTCACCTTGCGGGAAGGAAATCGCCTTTCTAGAGGAACAGAAGTCTACGGTTCAGCTCTGCCGTCGCCGTCGATTAAATGATATAGGCGTCTGGCGTCATGTCTCAGTCGTTGAGGGAGCTCTTGAAAGGATCACCTGCATTGCATGGAACCCAGTCGTCCCGCAGGAATTTGTTTCTGGTTCTTCTGATCGGTCTGATCGTGTTTGGCGGATCTCGGAGGGCAACGGCGGTAGTGTTGGTGGTACAGTCTCGGTTGACCTGGCCTGGGGCTCCAATACTGGTATGCTTGCTACGTTTGGCGTGTAACTCGATGGTGTTGTTGGTCTGGACGCCGACAGTCGAAAGCTATTGAAACAACGTGATGCCGTCGGCGGTTCTTTGCCTTCCGAGGGTGATGGAGTGGACGCTGGCTCCGATGAAGAGTAGGAAACAGATGAGGAATAGTCATCGATGGCATCATGGCATCAGCAGCAACTTTTTTGTTGGAGGATGAGGACGAGAAGGGCGAGGATGGACCAGAAGCTGGGCAGTTGTTGTGCATCGGCAGCTTGTTGACAACTCCATCCTACAATCAAAAATACCGCCATGAATAAAAATTGTTTTGGACGACTATATCTATGATAATCGGTGAAACAAGGTCTGAACGACAGATGGTTTTATTTTTCTCATCTCTGAATGACTAGTGCCTAGCTTGATCATGCAATAAGTGATCGAAAGATCTCTGAAGCAAAATGCTCAAAAAAGATACTGTTTGTCCATTGATGGACTTCCTTTGCTTCCTCTTGTTTGTGTGTCAACTCATGGCGCAGACTTAAAGTTCCATCGTTGAGCAGTATGTTAGAGGGACAGAGCGAGAGAGCGGGAGAAAAGAGAAGGCGCAAAATAGGAGGCGGGTGAGCTGACCAAGGTAAGCGAGGCTTAACCGGCAAGTATACTCAGAAAAAGGCGTATTAAAAAAATAAACAAATATCGATAAAGATGTGTATAGACAAAATTACACCAAGGGCACCATGACACAGACACCTGAGGGCTCATGCGCAACATCCGGTCTCAACCTTTTCATAACACCTAACAACCGCGCCTTCCTCATATCCTCTTCTGTCTCCACCAACAACGACCCCTCAGTGCCACACAATCCGCGCATCACTTTCAGATTCCCCCAGTTCTCACTCATCCATCCAAGCTCTGCGTCCCCAATCTCGTGCTCTATCCCCTCAAACCCAAACACTTCCAGATTCTTTAATCCCGCAAGCTCGTCAAGTCCCATCTCTAACGACAGCCGCAGACAATCGTACATCCTGGGTCGCTTCTTGTCAACCCAACTGCCGCCCTGACCTCCTTCCGCCCACGTCGTATTCTCGTGTAATTGGAAATCTGCACCAATGTCGAGCGTCTTGAGGTTGCGCAAGGATCCGATCCGACTCAGGACCAGTCTCTGTTGTTGCCGGATCGATTCCTGCTGCAGAAAGACTCTGTTCTCCTTAAAACGGAAAGGACCTGGCAGACCCTTGATCTGCTTCCGGATCGCCTCAAACTCGATCGGCAGGACCTTCAAACCGCCAATCTGGCACCGCAAGAATGTCAAGTTTGGCCACACACCGGTATAATCCCACAGAATCGTGTCGCACAACGCCCGCCCGATCCAGTCAATCTTTTCCAGAGACGGACAAGTCATAATCATCTCCTCCAAGGATCTCGCCTCGTGGTTCTCTTGCCGTTGTCCTGGTGTGAGTTGAAGAATCGGTCCGACGTTGCTCCCTTCGACCGTTGTCAATACTGAACAGTGCTTCGAAAAAGAGCGGACAAGATTGACATGCAGTCGTGTCAAGTGTATTGTCTTCAAATCTGACATCCAGGGAAGTACCGTATCCAGTAGACGCTTATCCAGTAAATACCCATAATAGCCCATAAAGGTCCCGATCTGTAGTCTCTGGAGATTGCTGTAAATGTCGTCCATCAGGAGTTCGGATTCTTGATAGGAGGGCATGGGTGCCGCATGGTTCAGAGATTGGATCGACAGCGACTCGAGGTTGGGCGCGTTCTTGAGAAACTGGGACAACTCTTGACAGGAGATTGACCTGTTGACTTCAACGTGTGTGAGTCGCCGCACTGGCTCTGTCAACGAGAGAGGGCCGCAAGGATCGGTGAACTTTGCATATCGTCTCAAATCGGGGAGTGCTTGCATGACAGCAGCAAGCTCGACCTGCACAAAATCGTTCTCCAGATCCCTCAACTCCCAAAGCGACCTCAGAGTCTCGATAAAGTACTCGTCTGATACCAGATCCATGAACAGTGCCAAACTCTCATCCAATCTTAGGACCTGTAGACCCTTGTTCTTCTTCAACAGCATCCAAAACCCCCTCGTCACCTCCCAGTCCACCTCCATTTGCGCCAAAGTAGTCTTTGACAGATCCAGACTTCTTGGTTCAAACGCCTGCTGAAAGGTCACGCTATCAACAATACCTTCCATCGCATCTTGCCAGCGAATCTCTGCCATCTCCGTTTGCTCCTCAGGCGACAAGTCATACATCCACTCGTGCTCCAGCTCCTGCAACCCCACTGGCTCCATTTTCCCAAACTTCAACGTCTTCAGCATCGTACAAGCCTGCGTACAACACACAGCATCCAGAACCTCCCTCCTCTGAATGCGCAAATCCTGAACAAGATGTCCATACTTCAGAAACACCCCTCTTGCCCACTCGCCTCCGCTGCCATCGCTTGGGTCCATGCGTCGACATTCCAGAAAGGAGTCCAGGATGAGGGTCCAGGAGTAGAGCGAATCGTCGATGGAGGTCCAGAGTTTAGGGATGAGGGCGATGTTCCATGAGCGACAAACACGAATAGCAGAGTAGAGATGTGGTGGGTCGAGATGTGTCCCGATCTGGGTGATGATCCCTAGGATTCCTGTGTTTGTGACCATCTCTTCGTGGATATTGTTGGAATGAAGGATGGATGTGTGCGGCAAAGAAGTTAGTGAAAAAGAGAGGGGAAAAAAGAAGGTTAGCGTTCGTGCGAGGAGGGAGGTGCGTGTGAAAAAAAAAATGTGAAAACGAGTAGCGGGCGGGGAAGAGAAAAAATAATGAAAAAAGGGCAGATGGGTCAAAGGGAAAGAAAGATAGCGAGTGGAAGGGAAGACGCCATGGTCCTCTTTCCTTTCTGTCTTTCCACGCCAAAAAAGAAAAAGAAAAACAAATTTGCCAAGGCACAGACGCGTTTGTTTGTGTTTGCTTGTTTGTTTTTTTTTGGTTGCTTGGCCATTGGGCATCTTTCTCCTTTTGTCTGTCTGTCTTTCTGTCTGGGTGGTATCATAAGAGTTGCGCCGAGTGCTTACCTTTACCGCGTTCCCACATCTCTTCCCTTGTCTGACCATTTTGACATAGTGTGCATCTCCGCCATCTTTTTTTTTCTTATCGACAAGCATGCGCTCCTTCCTGTCAACTAACAACAGGAATATGCCGATCTCATGCTTACTTCTACCCACACAACAAATAAAACGGACACACAAGTGCAAAACCAAAGACAAAGAAAACGACAAAAGAAATGTTTATTATTTTACTTGCAATCCTCCTCCTCGGGCTGCACCTTCAACAACTGCTGAGCCTGCCTCTCCCTCCTCTCCCTCCTCACACCAACAAACGCGACCGCAAGCAACACCAACACCCCAATCGGACACACAATACTAGCTACCGACGTCCTCAACACCAACAGCACCACAAATCCACACAACAACAGACTCATCACCCCGACCACCGGTTTCCAGATACTTGCCGGTTGGGTGTAGATAACTAACTGCATAAAGTTGAAGTAAGCAAGAGTCGAGGAGAAGTAGGTCATGAAGACGTATTGGGTCGGCATGAGGAGCGTGAACTGCATAATCACATCGGTCGTCTTGCCAATAAAGGAGAGAACAAGGGAGATGTAGGATTGGCCAGACACGGAACGACGGCGCATGTTGAGGACCACCTGGAAGTAAGTCTCGACCGACCACAACACAATCGACACGAGCACCATCTTCGACGACGTCTCTCCGTCCCCCTTCCCAAAAGCACGTGTCATCTCTAACGCAATAATAATCGCATAGACCACTACCGACACACCCACCAACACCACCTTCCTCCTCCTCAACACCTCCGAATATACCATAAACTGGAGCAACATCCCCGCCTCCAGAATAGGCATATACCATCCACTAATCCTCGTAAACAGTGGTACCTGAATGTCCAGGATAAAGAACAAGTTGATCAGACTGGCGGTGAAATTACAGGATGCCCAGATGAAACTGAGCCCCGTTGTGGATTGACGACGAAAGTTCTTGATGAGTTGCGGTAGGAGGACGAGGAACCAAATGGCATTGGAGATATAGCCACAAGTGTTTGCGAGGATGCAGAGAGCGGTCGGTAGGTTTGGATCGCAGTTCTGTTGGAGCGGGCCGTCGTTATCCATTTTTGGAGGGAGTGTTGTTATTTGTTAGTTTTGGTTGGGGAGAGAGGGGAGGGGGAGAGGGAGAGGATAATGGTGCGAGGAGATGAAAACGAGGATGGTAAATGTGTGGAACTGGATGATGAAGAAAGAGAACGAAAGAAAGCACACAAATTAAACAAAAAGAAGAAAAAAAGAAGCGCAAGGAAGGGAGGGAGGAGTGAAGATCTGGGAGTGGAGTGCTCACTACATGGATGCTTTTTTAGTCCCAAACCTTTTTTATGCTTCCTTCTCGTTTCACTTACGCTGATTTGAACCTTGTGCGTGCGCCCACATACATTCATCCATCCATACATGCCCCATAGTAACCTATTACTTCGATCACTGTAAGCATAGCAACAAAAACGGCGCCCTCATCTGTCAACAAAGAGAACCAAGATATAGAACATTGACATAATAAGAGTCTCTTGTTGGCAATCCCGACACCAATTGCTCTTGTTACTTTCAATATAGATATCTTTCTAAGTAAACCTCCTCTCAATGGCTGCATGGTGAGAAAAAATAAAACAAGCAGGCGCTTATCTTCATGGTGTCAAAGGTACACGTATATCCAAGGTACGCTGAAGTGAATGATTGTTTTAGTTGTTTACTATTCATGCTTTTCGAGACTGATTCCTGAGATCCTTGACAGCATCAAAAAAACCAACTCTGCGGTTAACGAGCGCAGGGTCCCATATGATGCGGATCCATGGTCTCTGCTGTTGGAATCAAAAAAAAATAGACAAGTCAGTCAGAAACATCTTTCGTGTCTAGCCATGCCTGTCCTTTCGACAAGGAAGAAACTCAACCGCCTCCAACTTGGGCCACTTGTTCATAATTCACTCCGCCTCCTTCTGTCCAAAAGTTAACTTTGTTTCACTTGTCGTCGCCTGCACAGCCCTCCGAAACTCTTTTAACTTTTCAGCCTCTTCAACCAATTCAGATACCCTCTCATCCGGTAGTATTGTTTTTTAGAGGTGTGAGACCTGAAAGAGACGCGTCCGCGTTATGCCTTTCCCAGCCATTTGCGTCACGAGCAGCTCATTCGCCATCTTCCAGAACAGTCCATCCGTAGGTATCGTCATCCAACTCTCAAAGGAACCACGAAGTGTTGGATCTCGGATCATTCGCAATTCTCGAGTTGTCGTCTATGTCCACTGCTGAAATGTCCTTCTTGGCGATCTCTGACCCAACACCCCCAAGACAACCAGAGCCCCGAGTTGGTGATACAGCGCATGTGGTTTCTTCCAGTCTCGCTCATCTACACCGGGGTTTTCTCTTCTGTCCTGTCGCATTTAAAGCTTGGGATAACAATGCGGTGCAAGTCCACTCTGATCTCCAAGTACTTGGACCTCTGGCAGACCCACCACTTCTCAGCCACATGCTTCAACCAGATGGCAGCATCGCTTCCACCCTTGATCGAAAAGTGCTGCAGTGTTGTACAAGTACCAAGGATGATGGCTTGGATGCCAGTTGCTTCACTATATGAAGAATGCTTTATCTGGACCTTCCTCAGACAGCGAAAGTGTTGTGCAGAACCCATACACAAAGCAGTCTCAACATCGCGAGAAGTGCCAGATATCAGATTCCTGACCGACTCGAGGGTTTGCTTTGGGAGAACCTTCAGGGTATCGACAGTGCTTTGGCAACAGGCGTTCAGTTGTCATTGTTGAGGGCAGTGTTAAACAATGGCCTGGGAAGTGTGAAACCTCTCCTGAGCGCATTTTCCATCGTTATGTGCCGTGCTGTGGTATTTTGTTGCTAAGCCGATGTTGATGGTGGAAGGAATGGAATCAATCATGGTCGGCATCCACGCCCTTTTTTTTCAAACTCCAAGAAGTCTATTATTGCAATTACGGTCACAAAATACGCCACCAAAGCAACAAACTGGTGTAAGCCCAACAAGCTCTATTGCGGTTTAGTATTGAAAAAAATTACATGTCTGATGACGCAAAGAGACGGATATTGGTTGCTCTAAAGGTCTACGTCCACTTTACGGTATCGTGGCGTCCGACGACTTTTCCGGCCTCCAGCTCCTTCTTCAGACCCCGTCGTTGAAGAATCATCTCGAAGTAATGCCTCCTCCTCATCTTCATCTACAGACGATGACAACTCCCTTGCCATCTTGGTCGCCGTGGCATCGCTTTGTAAAGCATTACCGCCGTTTTCTTCCATCTCTTCCAGTTCTTCATCTTCCCTCCTCAGCAGGATATCCCTCTCAATCCGCGACCGGCTCCACCCGACCATAAACATCAACCATCCAACAACAACTAACCACCAGGTTCCAATGCCTGTCCAGACGACACTGGGTCCATACAGCTCAGCAGTCATGAGAACTGAGCAGCAACGGAAGACCCAGATACCGAAAATCAGGCACCGGATGTACCACGTCCGATGGTAGGGTCGCAGACGATGTGCATTCGATGGTGAATAAAGGTATCCTGATGGTGTGGCGCACAGTGTGAGGTAATACAGGAAGATGACCAAGTCATAGACAACCGTCCAGATCGTGCTCATCCATGTGTCAGCCATAGGGATCCAAGTGCCTCCTGCACCATCATACAGTTCAGCGTCATTTCCACTGAACGAACCTCCAATCCTGCCGCCAGTCAGCGACGACATGGCTCCTGAAAGAACGCTCAAGGGTTTGAGAACACGTCCAGGTCCTTCGGGGTCCAAGCTGGCAGCACCAAGTCCACCACTAAGGTGACCGTTGGCATGAGGCAGGTAGATTCCTTGAAGGTAAAAGTAACCCTGTCCTTGTTCTCCTGCAGCTGGGACAAAGTTGCCCCAGAAATGTGGCATCGTCACCAACATGAGTGTAAAGAGCAAGGTCGAGTAGAACAGGATGGGCTGGGTCGAAAAGTGGACAAAGCGGAGGATGTGTGCGTGGATCGTGTGGTTAACAAAGCGGTTCCAAATGCGGTGTCCTGAAGAGGATGAAGAGAGGGTTGAGGAGAGTCGGTACAGGTGGCGACTCTTTCTGTCAAGCCATGCTTCGTATCCGTTTTTGAACTGAGATGTCGTCGAATCCAGTTGCGAAAGAGGTGACATGGAGTCGATAGCCCGCTTGTGCAGGAGGGCATACTCTGGTGGGGGCGATGTTTGCAAGTAAAGCGAGTAGAGCTTGGGCAAGATGAGCAAAAGCAACGTGACCGAAAGATATCCTGTCGTGAACAATGCCTTCAGCTGTAATAAATAGGAGAGAAAATAATATGTTAGGTGAATTCCGCATTCGCTCTAGGCAATATTTAGAACATGAACCATAAACAAAGGACTTACCAGGAGGGCAATGTTGGCCCACATGATCCACTCGGCAAAGCCTCCCTTCATCTCTGATCGCCTGCCATCGACCCTGAAGACCGACTTTGAGCTGCCGACACGACCAAAGCGATCTACAATCTTTATCTCGATCTCGTGGTCCTTGTCGTCCTGGTAGTCTTGTGGGTTCCAGGGTGCAACATAGAGAGGAAGGAACTCGTCCTCAGACGTTTGGTCTTCTGCCTTAGTTCCAGCAAAGCGAGCCGGGCGGTCGTGCAACATTCCGTCAATCCTGATCTCGATTTTAATCTCATCACGAGCAAAAGGATGATCATCATCTGAGATCTGGTTGTCAGTCCATGCCAAGAAGCGGATGTGGGTGCTGGTGGAAATCCTGTTGATAGGCTCATGTTTAGGGATCATATATCGAGAATCCTTGGGGTTTGACACAACGATGATGGGGTTGGTGGGCAAGCGAGGTCCCAGAGCTGGCCTTTTCCTCTCCTTCGTCTCAGTCTGATCCTCTGAATCATCTTCCTGCTCCTCTTGCTCAGACTCGTAAGTATCCTCCTCTTGCTTATTCTTGTTATGAGGCATGATGGCGGCTGGAATAGTTGTCATGGGCATCGACACATCCGTGAAGGAGATCATATCGTGGTCGACAACCATGATTCTATACAAGCCGTTCTGCTTCATGTCGCCAACCTCCAGCTCCAAGAAATGTGTTGGCTGGTATGACTGAAGAGCATCTCCAAGACCTAATAATGGAAATGATATGTGTTATTAGTCAGGTGCACCAAAATAAAAACGTAGTACAAAAACTGACGTACAGACACGCTGTTCTTACCCCACTTCAGCTTGTGCAGGTGACCGCACATGTACACACTGAACGACTTTGAAAGGTCCGCGAAGCTCTCTCCAAGTGAAGTCTCTCCAAACATGGTTGTTGTTACGGGATAATGAGAGAACTAATTGGTCGTATGATGAAATGAACGGATAAAAGTTAGTTATCTCGCAATTCATCTCCAGCATATTTCTTTGGAGTATTGAGAAGTGATAATCAGTAATGATGAGTTGTCAACGTACGACAAAGGTATGATTGTTGCCCTCGCTCATGGCCAATCTCTCCGAGAGATGATCCATGTCAGGGGTCTCAAACAGTCCGAAAAAGTTGTAGGGCCGAGCGGGACCAGGCTTGGGACAGGCATCAATACCAATAAATCCGTATTTGCCGTATCCAGTCCTCACATCAAACATGAATCCAGGCGACTTGCTTGCAGACATGCCCGCAAACATATTTTCCTTGCTATCCCAGCTGGGAACGTTAAAGCAATCGTGGTTGCCTCGGAGATCATGCCAAAAGGTCCCGTTCCGCTTTGTCAGCACACCGGACTCCTCAAGGGCGTCTCTGTAAGTCATCCATTCGTTGGCATACTGCATTGAGCCAACCAGCTGTTTGTCTTTAGCATCTGTGAGATCTCCTGTGACGACAACAAAAGCGGGTTCGACGAGAGGGAGAGCTGTTGAGAGGAAAGTGTAAAAGTTGGCGGTGCTCGCCTTCCTGAAAGTGCTGATATGCAAGTCTGACACCTACAAAAAATAAGAAGGATAACGAATGAAAATGAGGTCAGAGCTAGCACTGCCTTGTTCTTTTGTCTCTTGTCCTGTGCTTTGATCGACTCTTTTCTCCCTGAAACTATAACGTGGACACAGATCACGCAGAACGTATTTGTTGTTTTCCAGTCCAATTGCGAAAATAAATCAAGTCGAGAGCACGGGGAAGGAGAGGACGAAGGAAACGACGTGGCAAAGTCGAAAGATTAGGGGCACCCATGCTGCCTTCTCTCCCTCACTCACCCTCCTGCTCTCTCGCTCTTTCTTATCCTCTTTTTCTCTTTCCCGCTCAGTCCCTTTCTCCTCCCTTCTGGGTATCAATTAAGTGCATTTGTTACCTGGATGAAGTAAAAGATATTATCCTTGCTATCTCCGATCACAATGCCATCCTGATCCGAGGTAGGCAAAAAGTCTGCTTTAGGGGTATTCTTATGAGGGTTGAGATCTTTGGACCGGACCATGGATTGGTTGGCGAGTTTGTCGAGGTGGAAGGCATAGAGCCATGCAGAGATGACTAGCGTGAGGAAAGGGAAGAATGCCACTACGGTTTTGAACCATGACCGAGTCTGTCTTGTTGATGACTTTTGAGAAGAGCCTGTGGTGGCGGGGGAGACGGATCTCCTAGACATTATGTTAGTCCTTTTAGTCGGGTTTGTATTGTTGAGACAAGAGGGAAAGAAGAACAAAGGGGCTGATGGGTCTGATTCAGAGGGTGAGAGTTAAAAGAGAAGAGGAGGGGAATGGGGGTGAGGTGGTGTGTGCACGAAGAAGGAAGACAAGAAAGAGAGGGGTAGGGGGCTGGAGGAGGGAGAGAGAAGGATGCTGTTGAAGAGAGTGTGAGTGAAGGTTATTTGTCGTGTGAAGAATGAATGAATGAAAGAAGAAGACGAAGGAAGAAAGAGGAGGGAAGAGTGATGTGATTGAGAGAGGAGGGAAGAAGAAGGTGAAGAAGAAAGGCAGGGGATGATCAAAAGAGAGACGTGAGGTATAAAAGGCTTGGCTGGAGAGAAATGTTTCCCTTGTGTCCGGGTCAGGAACCCAATCCAAATTTGGCATTTGGCACAAAGGCACAATCGAGCCAAATTGACCGCAGCTGTGGCTTGCGCTGACGAAGAACGGAGATATGAGAAGCCGTTGCCGTACTGCTTTACTTCTTGTTCAATCACAACACGTCCAAGAACGGAAAACAGGAAACAGGAAACAGGACTACGACGAAAGAAGCAATGTCATTCCTGGACTTTGATGACACACCCGACAAGGGATCTTCTTTTCTACTCAACACTCCAACAACAACATCAGACACCTCTTCAAAGGACAACAATGCAACAAGAGACCTGGCAGACGAAGAAGCCCTTCTGGAAGAGTTCAAAAAGAACCCCAAGGCAGCAATGGCCCTCGCAGAGTCATATATCACCGCCGCACAAGGACTCCGTCAAGCCATGACAGAGATCACGCCCATTCCTGGGTTCGTGGTGCAGACACGTACAACAAAACAGAGTAACCAGGTGCCTATGGGTAACAAGACTGTGGTCTACCCTGCGGAGACTGTGGTGTTTATCAATATCTGCTCATCCGAATTGATGCCGCAACCATCCAAGGCTACGGAGGCTGAGATCCGGAGAGCTATTCAGGCAGAAGAAGGGGTTACCTACCAGGTTCCCTTTCAAGTCAGCCCGCCCCGGGAATACCGTGACTCTGGTAATTATTTCATCTTTTTATTTTCCTTTGGCTCTTAAATGTTTGTGTGTGTGAACTATTACTAAGTATGTTATTTTTTAAAATGTAATAGTCGCAAAGGCATACCTGGTGATTGATGCATGCATCCATACGGAACCATACAAACGGGCAGAGAAGGACTTCGACTACAAGTTGTACATCATGGAGCTGGCTATGGAGTGGGTTGAAGAGAAGTGCCGTGTCGAGCTGAGCAGGAGTGCGTATTTACTATTCGCATTGAAGTTTTGGCTCTTCCGCCCACAACTGCAGCAAACACAAGCAGGCAACTAACATATGACCTTTTGTTTTCGACTAGACTTTGAGTTGCCAAATATGAAATCGAAGGACGAGCTCAAGAAGCGATCCATCATCTTGCCCAAGCCACCAGCCATACAGGAGATGGGTGACCTTTCAGGAGTGAAACAGCACACGCCACCAACTACTACTGCTTCCACACCTTCAAAGATCCAGGAAGTGGCAACAACAAACACGGCAAAGAAGGAAGTCAGCGACACAATTGTCCCTTCTGCAGGAAAAGATGATATTGCACTCAGGAACAGGCAATTGCCTTGTCCAAAGGGAACCCTCGGGATCATTGTTGAAGTCGACCTGCCCAATCATGTAAGCACAAACACAACCTTTTTTTCCTCTCCTCAAGAGCACTCACCTATGACTGAGTATGGTAACATAGACTAACCAGTGCTCTTATCCTTGAATCTGCATGGATAACAGACAAGCATGGAAGGCGTGACATTGGATGTCGTCCTCCCCGATAAACTGATTATCCACTCCAAGAGTCAAGGAGATAGCATCGACCAAGGAAAAGAATACCACGCCGAGATCGATATGTCTAACGAACCTCTGGATCTCGACATCATTCGAGCAGAGTTTAACAAAGCAAAACACACCCTTCGCATCTACACCCTCAAGAAAAAGCGGAAATGAACCTTTTTTTTTTCTTTTTTCTTTTTTTGAATAATTAAAAGGAAGAGGACGTTTTAGAAAGTCTTGTATGCGTAGTATTTGCTCTACCTTAGTCACGGTTCACATCCATTACACCCTTAGCCCTACGCTGCCTCCAGGCATCCATAGAAGGAGCATCATCACTACAAACCTCCTCCAGAAAATAGCACTATCCCAAAGCGTCTTCCGTGTCTCAGTAAAGACCGTCGGCATTCAAACTCGAACCAACCTAGGAAGGTATCTCACAAGCAATGCAACATACTCGTTCCCCAACTCCGAACTCTCGTCCATACAAAGACTCCTTAATGATCGAAACGACGGATACTCAGATATCTTTGAACGGAGATACTTCAGTGGCTCACGGCTAACGTTCCTGAACCGCAGCTCTTCCAGATCAGGTAAATACTCCACCATTGTCCGCAGCAACCTACTGACGTGAGCGTCGGCTGGAGAAGATCCAACGACCGGAGAGCGACATGAACCTGTTGAAGAGAGTAAGTATTTGTGAACGCATACTCTTTCAATCGTTCCAGCTGCAGGACCGAGCCCAACAACGCCCCCATATCCAACTGCACTTGCGTCAGATCTAGTTCCATAAGGTGCATTAGTGACTGGAGTTTTGTGTACACAAGGACAAATCGCCCATAGTAAAGAGGGTCGAAAAAATGATCTTGGTCAAGCCTGAGTTCTGTTGGACAAGGTGGCAGAATAATTCGACGAGAAGACGATGGCTGGTACTCTCTCCATGGTTGTCCAACCCATGACGATAAATCCATATCCCTGGTCGAAAACGAAACAGAGCTAGTGCAGTTGACGTTGTTGCTGTTGCTGCAGAGACCAATGGTCAAAATTCCTGCTCCGGCCTCATTTTTTTGTTGGTAGTGGTGGCCACGGTGGTAGTGGCATTATCATTGGTGGTGGCATCGCTCCAGGGGGCAGCCTTGGGCGCCTACCGAGGTACTCTCTAACATCCCCAACAACCAACGTTCGAAGCCTCGTACATGCTCCACTACCATCCCCACAAAGAAGAGCAGCAACCCGCAAGACAATGTCCCAATTCACCGTCAAGTGTCTAATATGACGATTATACTTTCTAAGAACATCTCGAATGGTCTCGGCACTGTGTTTGGGTGAGGCTTTGGAACTGTCTTTGGAGATGAAACGTGTCCAGGCTTGGTTGTTGGTGTCGACTGTGTGCTATAGTACAGGGATGAGGATTTCGTTCCAGGTGCGGGAGACTTGAATGCAGGAGGTAAGGTCGGAGTGGGAGAGGTTATGATCAATGAGAGAGAGGAGTTCTCGTAAAGAGAGGACGATGCTGGAGACTGCGTCGTTGTCGAATGCTGAAGGTGGTTCAGTCATGAAGGGTGTTGGAAGTGATAGTGATGGTGGCGGAGTGATTAAGAGACATGAAGGTGGAGGAGGGGAAGAAAAAAAAAGAGGAGGAATAGAAATGGAGCGGGGTTGATAAACACAAACACAATTTTCAACCAGTCAGAGATGACCCTTCATTGCTGTGTTCTTGAATTTTTATTCCGAAGGAGATCGTTCATTACCAGGAGAAAGAAAATCATCATTGAGGCGTACAAACAGGCCAGTACAAGGCTGCTTTTATTTCTGCAACTAACGCCGGGCATGAACACACCTACCCTCACTCCAGGCATAAATTGACCCATTCATACTCCCAATCTCGTCTAAATAGCAGCGCCTCTCCTATCTTAAAGGCCATGAACCGTCAGCCTTTCAATTTCTGCATTCGAATATGAACTAGGTGACAACACTGCCCTTCCAACAACGAGATATACTTGTCATCCCACTCGAAGACCTCGTCAATGCAAAGTGACTTCAATTGCAAATCTCGTATTAGCTCAGCCGCCAATATATCCTTCCTCAGTAGATCTATCGGCTCGCCTACAATGCCTTTAAACCTCAGTTCCTCTAGCACCGGCAGATGATTCAGCGCCTTAAGTACTTCACTGATTCGCACATACACACAAATACCCAGAGATCGTAAACCGACATGTTGCTCCCCTTGGCGCATCGATGACAGACCATTTAGGTTGAAAACACGCAGTCGCTTCAGTTTAGGCAACGAGCGCAGCAAGACCTGAGCGTCCAGTAGTGTCCTTCCGAGATCAAGGTCATCGAGTTTCTCCAGCGAGGCGAGTGTTTCGACAATGTAATCCTTCGAGAGGTCGTTCATAGCGTCGAGGTCGGGGAAGGAGAGGCGACTAAGGCCAGGGTTTCGTCGAACGAATATCCAGAACCGTTTAACCATGTACCTCTGTCCTCTGTCTTCGTCCTCGTCTGCAGTATCCTGGTCGAGGGGAATAATCCATGGAAGGCGAAAATCCTCCACCCCCGCTTCAACCACCGTCGCCGTCACTGGTTTCGATATTGTAGTTGCTGTGCGATGAGAGTATTCGACATTTTCAACAACCAACGAACAGAGGTTCCTGCATTTGTCTGCGTTCGACGCTGCTTTCAAGATGATGCCCCTAGAGGTCGTCAAGCGTCGAATATGGTGACCGTATTTGGCGAAAATCGTCTCAAGCCACTCTTGGAGTTCGCCTTGTGGGGTCTCCCCTGAAGCATCGCTTTCAATTATATCTTGCCAGGATCCACTTTTGGTGTCGAGGGTGTGCCAAAGTAAAGGGATGAGGGTTTGGTTCCATTGACGACAGACTTGAATGCAGGAAAAGAGGTCTGAGGGTTGAAGATGATGACCGATGTGGTGGATGAGTTCTGGTATTGCGATGACTCTGCTGGTGGCATTGGTGATGTGCGTTGTTGTTGTTGAGTTGGGTCCTGGCATGGTCACTGCAAAAGTGGCGGTATTTATGTCGAGCGCCGTGGAGGGAAGAGAAAGAAAAGTAAAAACGGAAGGGTCAGTTAGGAAAAACAGAAGGGGAAAAGGCGCCTTTTTTTTACACAGATTTTTCTTATTTCTACGTCATAAAGGATGTTGACACACTGGCCATTTTTTTTTGAAAACGGGCTGTGCTTTGTGGAGAGATCATCCGTGGCTGCGTGTGTTTTTTGGGAAGTTACGGACAAGACTTAGGGTCTGCGAACAAGAATGCAAAACCACTGCAACGCATGTCTTTTCTACAGTAACCTCCCCCAACCTACCCCACCATCATCTACACCCTCGTCCTCGGTCGTCGCGACCACCCAAGGAAGCTGCAAAAATTCCTCGATCCGGCTAATGTACAACGGAAAGAAGGATGATGTGCCATAACCCTACCAACATCCAGCGAGACAAAATTGGTACACCGCTCACAAAAGCGGAGCAGCATCGAAGATGATCTTCCAAGTGTAATCAAGGGTTGATTATGATGGCCGTACTATGTGAATATGGTCCAGACAAACTCTTCGGTGTCGTGACTCAAGATAGTGGCCCCGCTCTTTCTCTCACCCCAAGGTGAGATAGTGGTGTCGAGTGGATGCCAGAGTACAGGTATAAAAGTGTTGTTCCAAGTTTTCAACTGACTTTTATGTAGGAGTCGAGGTCTAAATGTTGGAGACGGTGTCCGATCGATGGAAGGAGTTCTGGTAACCCGAAGTCAGCATTGGTAGCAATTACGACTGTGACTATTGTCGAGCAGAGACAACGATGGTGGCATTGGGTTCGTCATTCGGACCGTTGACGTTGGAAGGGTAGTTTGTGAAAAAAAAAAAAAAAAAAAAAAAAATAGAAACAAAAGCGAGGGACGAAGTGGCATGACAATAATAAGGCAAGAAATTAGCATTTCGACTTCCCAGTAATAGTGAGCTCTTTAAGTGGAAATCACTTAGGCGACCAAAGCCTTACTGTTATTTTACAGTTCTAAAAGAAAAAAAAAGGATTAAGTCATTTGCCTAGCCGTTTGAACAGCCTCTCATGCCTGACATCAAGTCTCAACACTTGCATATACTCCTGCAGCTTTGCCATGCTCCTGCCTGATTCAAGTCGCGAAAGAGAAGTATCTTCCTGCAGTCCACGAAGAAATTTCAAACGATGCCAGTGGACAGCCATCCATTACAACTCAGCTCTACCCAGCCTGTAATCCACGCCCTCGAATCCAAACACGTCCAGGTTCGTCAATGCTGACAGCCGGTCAAGCCCTGTACCAAGTGTCAGCTCCAAGGTCTGAGAGATAGGTCCACCGTAATTGACAAACATACTGCTGTTGGGACCTTGGTGGTGTACCACTGAAAAAGCCCTGTTAACGGTCCTCCAAGCATACCCGAGTTCTAGCACCGAAAGTCGTTTCAGTCGTGCGAATTGGTCAAAGACTCGGCATTGCTGATCCTGGAGTATCTCCAACTTCTGACTCGCCAATGTAAATCCAGCGGTATCCTTGTTTTCTGCCTCCTCCGCCAACTCCTTCGACAGCCTCTTCACCCGAACGACTTGACATCGAAATATCTCCAAATATCCTCACAGGCGAATGCCTTCTCCGTCAGTATGTCCGCATCCATCGGTGGTGAATCGTATCAAAGATTCTCGGCTTCCTAAATTCCTGTAAAAGGGTAACAAACAGTTGTGCTGTTCGTCCTCTGGCTGGAAACAATGGATCGCTTCGCTATGGCTCTCTTGTTGAAATACTTCCAGCTCCTGGCAATATCTCGTCAACGTCTCTGCAATCGCCGGAAAGCACCGTTTCTTGATTGTAATCTCTCTCAGGTGGGGGATCCAGGGCAAGATAAAGTTCGCAATCTGTTCGTCTGTTGTGGCGCGCTGGTGAAACGTTAGTCGTCTCAGCTTGCTCGGTCGACCCTCGAGAGTCTTGTTTGCGTCTTCCCAAAAGGCTCGCTCATAGGATCCTATCCAGTCACAATCTAAGTCGTCCAGGTTGGGAAGGTAGTGGAGAATAAAGAAAAAATCGCGAGAGCCAGTTCCACCGTTTGTCGACAGCGAGCGCATAGCAGGAAAGGTCATCGAAAATGTTGTGTGTGTAAAGTTGAGTATCGACCGGAAGACTGTCAGAGTTGGGTTGCGAGCCAAGAGCTCCCCAGCCATTCCTCTCAAACATGATTCTGTAACAATGTCAGGTTGACAATCTCCGCAAGTATGTCGCCAAAAAAGTAGCAGAATGAAACTCGCAAAGGTCGCGTAGACACCACCCCAGGCCCAGTGTTCGAAGACTGAGCAAGTTCTGCTGGACCAGCTTCCAGAACCTTTGTCCTATCATCCAATCTTGCCGATGTTTGATGTCTGTCGTCCACCAGACGGGGCAGCTGGGTCTGAGAGCCTCACCAAGTGCAGGGGTGAGCGTGTACTCGTCTGGTAAGGGTGCACTACGTTCGCTTTTCACTTTGTCACGCCGCTGGCTGGACCACGCATTCAATTTGGACCGATGAGCGCTGTCTTCGGGTAGCATGTTGTAATACAAGTTAAGGTCGATGAGAGAATGGAGTAGATCGCAGGTGTTGCTGATGCCCGCTACCTTAAGAGTGGAGATTAAGTGGATGGTCAAGTAACAAATCAAGTGTCCATGCTTAGTGTATACATCTCGGAGCCATCACTCATTGTTATTGTTGAAGGCTTTATCAGCGTTATGTTGTTGATAAAGCCATGAGTACAGACTCTCGTCGATCGATTCCCAGAGAATGGGGAGGAGAGCGTGGTACCATGTGCTGCAGACTTGGACAGATGAGAAGAAGGAAGGGGGCCAAGGAAGGAGCCGACAAAGGACAGGACCTCTGGCAGGTCAAGGGAGTCCTTTGTCCCTGGTTTTGCCATTGTTGTTGTCATGAGAGGGCACAGAGGTAAGGAAGGAAGGACGTGAACAGATGAGACGAAAGAATAAAAATGAAAAAAGGTGACGTAATTGCGGTTGATCAAAGCGGCGCTGCCTTTTGATCAACGCGCAGTAGGACCCTAGCGTTATTCAGGTACGAACTTTCTGGGTCTCAATTGTCGATCGGTTTCAGTTTCATGAGCAAAAAAATAACAGTTCTCAGCAACATTGCCGCCCTCACGGCAAAGCAGCTGTCAATAGTCTTTTTTTCTGAACATAAAACTAAGAAAAATGCACAAAAGAAGAAAAAAAGCATACAAACAACAACACAGAGCACACAGCAGAAAAAAAAAATTACGTGTACGACTATCGTTCGTTGATTGTCTTCAGCAGATTCTTTTCTCACACAAGCACACCTTCTTACTCGTCTCTGCACACGCACCTCTCTCTTTCTCTCTCTCTCTTGCTCTCTTGTTCTCTTGCCCCTACTACTTTTATTATCCTGCAGGAGTTTTCCTTGCCCATCCCCGTCTGCTGTGATTACATATTCAGAGTAAGGCGCCTTCGGCTGGTCATGTAATGGCATTATCATAACAACAATCTCGCCATGACCTACCTATCAGTAACCAAAAAATAGTCCCTTCACTTCTTCCTGCCATCAGCGACTACGCTTAACTCAAGTTTTTTCTTCATTTCAAAAACGGAGGTAGGTTTGTGAATAATAAGTAATATATTTTCGTGTCTTCGTGCTCGATGCATATTTTTTCTTTTGTCATCTCTCTAGGCTCCCAAAAAATTGTATGTACCCTTTGTGGCCTTTTGCTGAAGTTTGGCGCTAGTTCTCAAGAATATTGAGAGCACGCTTGGCATAACGATCAAGGGCACGCTTGAAACAACGACAGAGAGAGCGCTTGGCATTAATTTTGGAAGCAAGCTTGTGTGTATACGGTTTATGTGGTATGTGATACTCCTACAAAGACACGGATTAGCAAGAGAATGAAGAATAAGTATACCGTACAACTTGATAAGTATGCTTCTTCGATATTGAAGCATGAATACCATTTTTGGAGTGTATTCCACAAAGGAATGCATTTGCGCCACAACGATCATGCAAAAAGAGTTCACTTTATTTACTTCTTTTGGATTGCTTCTTTCACTGACTCTTTTCTTTTGATGTTGACAAAATAAAAAAACTTTGCCAAGAGTCGACATGTCGACATTCTCACGCTTGTTTCTGAGAATTTTATTAGTCTGTCAACATGCTCCCCAAAGCTGGTTGCGTCCAATCCCGCCGAAAAAAAAATATCTATATAAACATTCACACTATCCTTCTTTCGCTTTCAGCAAACTCATCCACCACACTCCAATTTCTTATTAGATGACCATCCCTACCCTTATCCCAAGAAAGGTTATATTCGACAACCCTACTCGCTTGGAGCCCCGCATTTCTCCTGATGGCCAGCGTATTGCTTTTATCGCTCCAAAAGATGATGTACTCAACATTTGGATTGCTCCCATTGAAGATCCAACGGATGCTATATGCATTACAAACGCAACAGGGAGTGGAATCCGACAATATCTGTGGACTTATAACAATCAAATCGTGTATGGTCAGGATAAGGATGGAGATGAAGGTATATCTTTCTTTCTCGATTAATAGAGTTTTTTTCCTGTCATTTGAGTATTCTTGAACATGCTTCCTCATAGTATCTTTACTAAATCCTCCTATATTTTTATGTTAAAGATTGGCAAACTCATCTGGTCGACATCGAATCCGTTGAGGATCGTAACCTCACCCCTTTTGACGGTACTACAACCTTTCCACTCAGTCCTTCACCTGCTCTTCCCAATGAGATGGTCATAATGATGAATAAGCGTGACCCTACCGTATTCGATCTTTATCATGTCGATCTTACCACTGCAGAGTTGAAACTGATTGAAGAAAATACCGAAAACTACGCGCAATGGCACTGTGCAGAGTAAGTGCTTGCAATCACAATCGTCATGCTGTATGGAAATTAGCAGCCAAAATTTCAAATATTGATCTCACTTTCCTTCTTATAGCGATCTAAACGCTCACTTTGCAACGCAGGAGCAACCTGATGGCGGCAAGATTCTCCTTCGAAAGGACAAGACCACTGGAAAATGGAATCCCTGCGTCAATTGGGACTTTTCCGACTCGGTGAGTGACTTGCATTCACTCAGCAGCGATGGAACCAAAGCCTACTTGCTGGATTGCCGAGGACGCAACAACCTGGCTTTGGTTGAGTTGGATCTGTCGTCAAAGGATACGGCTACTTTCAGACTTTTGGCGGAGTCTCCTAACACGGCCGATATCCTGGACCTAGTCAAGGATCCCAAGACCGGAAGTCTCATTGCCTTCAGCACCGAATACGCCACGACCAAGTGGCATGTTCTGGACGCCACTTACCGGTCGGATTTCGAATATCTGGAGAAGTTTGAAGGTGCAATCAACATCAGCTCGCAATCTCTCGACAATACTAAATGGATCATCACTCAATCCACGGCATCTAACGTGCATTATCACGTCTATAATCGTGAGACAACCTCGTCAACACTCCTGTTCCATTCTTACGACGAGCTTCTCCAGTACACCCTTAACAACATGCACCCAGTTGTGATTAAGTCTCGTGATGGCCAAAACCTGGTTTCCTATTTGACGATCCCTGACCACCTTGAAGATGCTGAGCGTCCCAGCCGCCCTACTCGCCCTATTCCACTTGTTCTTCGAGTTCATGGTGGTCCTTGGTTTAGAGATAGTTTTGGGTTCAGCCCAGATCATCAATGGCTCAGCAACCGTGGATATGCTGTCTTGAGCGTGAACTTCCGTTCCTCCACCGGCTTTGGAAAGGAGTTTGTTGATCTCGGCAACAAACAGTGGGGCAAAGATATGCAGAACGATCTTACTGGTAATCAAGTATATCGAGTCTTTTTCTGTATGCTTTTGAGCTGAGATTCAATCATACTAACTTACTTTGCCTTTCATTCCATCTATTCTAGATGCTGTGGAGTGGGCTATCTCCGAAGGTATCGCGATCCGTGAGAAGGTTGCTATCCACGGTGCCAGCTATGGTGGTTATGCTACCCTTGCAGGCCTAAGTAAGAATTATTACCTTTCTCACTCGGCATGCTATAGACAAAAAGGGCAATGTGTACGTTTATTCTTACACTTGCTAAACATTTTAATTTTTTTCTTGTTAAACTAGCATTTACTCCTGATGTGTACTGCTGTGGTGTAGATATTGCTGGTCCCAGTAATCTCGTCACTCTTCACCAGACTATGCCGCCCTACTGGAGTGCCATGGCTCATATGATGATTCTCAGAATTGGTGGAGATCCTGAAACGGAAGAGGGAAGAAAGTTCCTTCTTGAGCGCTCACCTTTAACTCATGTTGAGAATATCAAAAAGCCCTTGCTTATTGGTCACGGCGCCAACGACCCTCGTGTGAAGCAAGCTGAGGCGGATCAAATCGTTAAAGCGATGGTCGCAAGCAAGATCCCAGTTGGATACGTCTTGTACTCCGATGAGGGCCATAGATTCTTTCGTCCTCCCAACAAGATCTCATTTACTGCTATTACTGAGAAGTTCTTGGCTAAGCACCTTGGAGGAAGGTGTGAGCCCTACGGAGATGACTTTGAAGGAAGCACAGCAGAAATCTTGCAAGGAAAGGAAGATTTATTAGAATAAGGTGGTCAGACACTCAGAAGTTACTACAGTAAAAGCGCGACTAACTAGACTACAGAGACATCACCACATCGAGTAAGGGTCGCCATTTACAAAAATTTTACATTGGTTCAGACCACAATTTTTCTTATCCCTCACACTTCTGTTTACCACCCTTTTTTTTTATTTGCCATCTCTGTAAATGTAAACTGTGTGGGCAGTGTTTTGCATGTATAAACTGCAAATAAAAACTTCATGAGGCCTCTGACTTATATAGGGCATGGACAAACACCATGGGGAACAATCATAATGCTCTCATGCTCGGATTGTGTAACGGTAATAAAAGAAGATTTCGTGGGTCCTTTGACTTTGATGATGAGGAGTGTGGAGGAAGCCGAAGGCAAAGATTCAAAATGCAACAGGTTTGTATCAACAATAGAGACTTTATGTGCCCTACAACTAAATTGACAAAGGAAGAAAGAGTAATGGTACAAGCAAAACAAAAAGTCAAGACGCACCTTTTCCTCATTCGTTGCTCTTTCTTTTCAATATCATTCCCCTCCATTGTCACATTCCTCATCTCACTTCTCATTCCTCGTCTACTTCAACTTGGTTCATAAAGTCTTCGACAACTACCATGTCCACAGATGATATATGACAACAACTGCAATATGGACAGCAGACCTTTCGAGTTCAGGTCTATCCGGGCTCTATAGACTCAAGGCGTTCCCTATGTACTTTTGGAAGATGTTCAAGACTACTTTCCGGACGCTATCAAGTTTCTGTGCGGCAAAGATCTTGTCAGCTTTATGCGTGATTCCAGCAACGACAGGTATGAAACACAATGCTAACTACAGTTGTATTTTCAGGGACTGATAATGGTAACAGATGTAGCCACTAATATATATTTGAATCTAATCCAGATTGAAGCCCTGGCGGTTTGCTTACCGACCTACTGTGATCACGATCGCTGAAACCAAGCACTCTATGTCGCCAGAAGAGGAGTTGCCGGAATTGAGCTCTATACCTAGTCCATCTCCCAGACCTGATCAGTATTTATCAGCAACATTGCACCGACAGCTTACCATACAAAACACTGCTGCTATTCAAAAGACTTCAGCCTCACCCGTGGAGAACGATAAGTTCCAGCAATCAGCTGCTCTCTTCAAGGACTACTTCAAGGCGCTGGAAAACGACCAGCAAAAGCAGGTTGATCTTATTCGAGGCGACTTACAACAGTGCTTCTCGGCATTGCAGGCATCATTGGACAAGAATCACGATCTTCAGCAACAGCTGAGCATTATGCAGCAGCGCATGCTCCAGATGCATGAGCAGGCTCTTGATCGACTCACAGTCATACAAGGACGAATCCAGGCCCTCCTTACACAGAACTACGAGCTGCACGAGTATCCGATTCCACGGCTGTTCATCATCTTGCCAAAAAGCACCTCCACATGGGATCGTGTTAGCCTTCTCAACAACGAGTTTCAACTCTATTTTCTCTGCGAGTGCGGCGAACACACCAACGTTCTCAATGGCGGCACCAACAGCCCACACCACATTAACCTCGCCAAGCATGAAGGATACGACCTCAAGAGGCCCACCGAATTTTTTCAAAAGTTCGGCAAATACATGTTGATTTTGCTCGAGATGATCAAGTACGGAGTCACCATTGCAGGATTTGCTGTTCCTGCACTGCCTGCCGTTAGCGCCCCTGGAGCTATCGATATGTTCCAAAATTCCCTGAACACCATCTCTCAGTCAGCTGTCAACCAGTCTATCGAATACCTACAAAGCTTTTCAAGCAAGCACCCTCAGGAACAAGACGCGGCCAAGACGGAGTCGTTCACTGAACAAGAAGCCTTAGAGGGCGCCGACCTGCGCCATTTAGAAGCATTCATCAAGGCCAAGGACCAGCATCGAGCACTAGGAAACCTCTACCGCATTGTCACACAGCAAGGTCACGTCAAATGGGTCTGCATCAACCATTACCGCTTGGCATACAAGGAGCAGGATCAACAGGCTTTTGCGACAGCAGTCGAGTTAAATGGTGGTCACTATGACCCGCATCTCGGCAAAGTTTCGATCAAGTTGGGATCCAAAATCCGAGCCGCAGCATTCTTCGATGCCCTAACCAAGGCAAGACGTTTAGACGAGCTGGTTGTCACATTCGACTGGGAGGGTACCACGAGCGATCTGGAGACACTCGGACATACTCTTAAGCGAGCCGCTATATCGATTCTTCGACTTGATATTCGGCGATTCCGGGCCAGCTTTGGTGCCAAACTACTATCGATATCCGCACGACAACGAGTGCTAACTCGCGTTATAAATCCTCCAAGCATGAAGGTGATTCATATCGTCCTTCCAGTGGATCTCGTCGAGCTTTTCAGTCTTCAACCAAAAAGGCCATCTCTTTTTCGTAAGTTATCCTTTGAGGTGGCATTGGGATTGGGTGGATGGAAGGAGCTTGGAAGACTTGCAGCTAATCTCAAGACCAACACGACTTTGACCACTTTGAACCTGAGTAGCAACGCGATCAAGGACAACGGAGCTGTGGCACTGTCTGAAGCACTCAAGGTCAACTCGACTCTGACCACTTTGAACCTGGGCAACAACTTGATCAAAGTCAATGGAGCTGTAGCGCTGTCTAAGGCACTCAAGACCAACTCGACTTTGACCACTTTGAATCTGGGCAACAACTCGATCGGCGACAACGGAGCTGTAGCGCTGTCTGAGCCACTCAGGACCAACTCGACTCTGAGCACTTTACATTTAAACAATAACCGGATCGAGGAGGACGGAGCTGTGGCACTGTCTGAGGCACTCAAGACCAACTCGGCTCTGTTCACTTTGCACTTGGAGGACAACGCGATCGGGGAGAACGGAGCTGTGGCGCTGTCTGAGGCGCTCAAGGCCAACTCGACTCTGACCACTTTGAACTTGTGGCAAAACTCCATTGAACTTATTGGAGCTTTGGCGCTTACTAAAGCATTTAACAGACACTCGACCCTATCAACTTTAACCTTGGCGCCTGACTCGACCAGTAACAACGTAGCTCAGAACCTATTCGAGACATTCAAGACCAACTCTACTGTGACCACTTTGGGCTTGAGCAAGAACTCGATCAAAGACAACGAAGCTGCGGCGTTGTCTGAAGCGCTCAAGATCAACCCAACTTTGACCACTTTGCACTTGGGAGACAACATGATCAAAGACAATGGAGCTGTAGCGCTGTCTAAGGCACTCAAGACCAACTCGACTCTTACCACTTTGGACTTGGGGATCAACTCAATCAGAGAGAACGGAGCTGTGGCGCTGTCTGAGGCACTCAAGGCCAACTCGACTCTCACCACTTTGGACTTGAACAACAATTCGATCAAGGACAACGGAGCTGTGGCATTGTCTGAAGCACTCAAGACCAACTCGACTCTGACCACTTTGGACTTGGGGGATAACTCGATTAAAGACAACGGAGCTGTGGCGCTGTCTGAGGCACTCAAGACCAACTCGACTTTGACCATTTTGAAGTTGTGGCAAAACCCGATTGAAGTTACTGGAGCTTTGGCGCTGTCTGAGGCACTCAAGGTCAATTCGACTTTGACCACTTTGGACTTGAATAATAACTGGATCGAGGAGAACGGAGCTGTGACGCTGTCTAAAGCTCTCAAGACCAACTCGACTCTGACTACATTGCACTTGGGGGACAACTCGATCGGTGACAACGGAGCTGTGGCGCTGTCTGAGGCACTCAGGACCAACTCGACTCTGACCACTTTGCATTTAAACAATAACTGGATCGAGGAGGACGGAGCTGTGGCGCTGTCTGAGACACTTAAGACCAACTCGACTCTGACTACTTTGCACTTGGAGGACAACTCGATCGGTGGCAACGGAGCTGTGGCGCTGTCTGAGGCACTCAAGGTCAACTCGACTCTGATCACTTTAAACTTGGGGATCAACTCAATCGGAGAGAACGGAGCTGTGGCACTGTCCGAGGCACTCAAAACCAACTCGACTTTGACCACTTTAGACTTGTGGATCGACTGGATCGAGGAAAACGACGCTGTGGAGCTGTCTAGTGTATCCGAGGCCGGTAGATGTGATATGGGATCTTAATACAACTGACGAACTTGCAAAAGAAAGGCAAGACCG
The DNA here is from genome assembly GCA_029449235.1 of Linnemannia schmuckeri. Classification (NCBI taxonomy): domain Eukaryota; kingdom Fungi; phylum Mortierellomycota; class Mortierellomycetes; order Mortierellales; family Mortierellaceae; genus Linnemannia; species Linnemannia schmuckeri. The sequence continues at coordinate 3,106,515 of JANATG010000003.1, forward strand.
TAATAAATAAAGGCTTACGTATAGTCAATCATGAGAATAGACAGGAAAAATAGTATTTGACTCACCAGAAACGGACTTTTATACCATGTCCGACTGCTTACTCTTAACAAACGTGTTTCCATCCAGTCTATACACTTCACAAGGCAATGTGCGATAGGACAGTATGGACAGCGTGTATAAGAACAAGTAACGATGGTTATTGTACAAGGAATGAATGCCATTTCTATATACTAGGTTTAAAGGAAAGAACTGGCTTGTGGCAGCCAAGCGATTATAGAATCGTTGCTTTTTGATCCTTCGATGTTGGCTCTTCCTATTATACGCAAGTAGAATTCATTAAGCGTTGGGTCATTCATCCATTAATAAGGAACACGAACTGAGTTTAGACTGTTGTAAGACAGGTTAGTTTTACCCTACTGATGAAATGTCGTTGCACTAGTAAATAAACTTGGTACGAGAGCAACCGTCCATTCGGATAGCTATCATAAAAGGTTGACCGGTCCGTCAGGGCGCTTGGTATTGACGATCGATCCCTTGCTGCCACTCCCTTATCTCTAATGTCCTCACTGATCTTCGATAGGTTGTTTTTCATTTATTTCCGTTGAAAATAAATACAAAAAGGTAGAGAAGAAGAATTTATATGGTAATCAAGGCACAAAGGAAAAAAAAGAGAGACAGAGAGTTAATACAGTAATATGCTTTTTTCAGAGAGCCAGGGCGCACGTGTATTACACGTACAGTACACAGCACACACACGCACACAACCTACTCATTCAAAAAATTCACAAGGGAAAGTGAAGCAAAATAAGCTACACACACTTAAGGATTTACTCGCTATTCTTTTTTCCTCTTTCCTCTTTCCTCTTTCCATTTTTTTTTTTTTTTTTTTTGCTCTTTGTCGTCCTTTCTAGTGCCTTCACTCCCTTTACCCCTCGATACCACTACCATTCAACATCCTTTCTTCTCGGCACTCATCAACTGTTCATTGCATTCTCTGCATTCATTCGGATTCAGCCCCTGCTGAACAGACACTACACAATAGATCCAACGGAGGAAATTTCTCCTTTTCCTTACCCAAACTATAAATCCACTTTTTTAGGTCCTATTCTTCTGTGCTTTTTAGTTCTCATACAACATCTGCTAACACTCCTGCCCACCCAGCCATCTCAGATCCTTCTTCGCCTACCTCTGCTTTCTGAAAGGAGACTTAAGTCTTGAGAAATCGAAAGCAAAGAAAAAAAACTACATCTCCCTCTGGTACAAGAGGTAATAATAACTAGTAAGTTCAAAAGGCGAAGGAACTCTCATGTTGTATAATATCATTTAATCGTCTCCCTTTTTTTCACACACTTTCTACAGGGACAGTTAGTCAGTCTACTCCAACGTCCATTTCTACCCCTCATCAAACAAACAAAAAACAAAAAAAAAAAGGCAACACCACCCATCTACAAGTAAGTTGCCTTTTTTGGCAGGATCATGTGTATTTCTTCGCGTCTAGATCAAGGGAAACGGTGCATACATGCAATGTATTCTAAACACTGAATCATTTGCTTTTTCCGCGTTGCATTGACCTCCAATCCCGATCTAGGCCTTTCATTGATCCCGACCTAGACCCTTGATCGATTCACACATCAAAAATATTCACTCAAATCAAAATTACAAGCAAGTGGAGGTAAGAAAAAAAAAAGCAAAGAAACAACTCTTTGAAACGCTCAATCTCCTCGGAGTGCTAGGTATGGTAGTACCATTGATGCTCATCTGTATTCTTGTCAGTTCTATTAAAACTGCCGCTACTAGACCTCACACCATGACCAATCACCCCCTCGAAGAAATCCACTTCCATGCTGCTGGCGGTGATGATACCAACTCCTCTCCAAATCTCGACGACCAGGTGCTCGAATACCTGGATGTCTCCAAGGCCAAGTCAGTCAGCGACCAATTGTATCAATACAGAGTGCACAAGCTCTTGCCAGCTGTGCCTCAAGTTACCCTTGATGTGTTCTCCGAGAACGAACCCAGATCGACCATCAAGACCGACTTACCTCGACCCCAGCAGCGCATTGAGAGGACAGTCCAGTTGGTCTATTGCAGCACCCTGCTTCTCCAAGACCCACTTCCTCTGTCGTTGCCTGGGCTGGAACAAACACTTGATAATGCTGAGATGGACTGGCTGGCGGAGACCAAAAATGATCCTATGGAGCAGGATCGTTTGCAATGGCTTGCAATTCGTATGGTAGAGAAGTTCATCCAGAACGCCACCAAGGGCTCCACCGAAATCGCCGAGATCGTTGCTCTAGGGCCCATCCTGCGCAATGAGCCTTACCGCAAGCTGTTATCGTTCTTCATCAAGGTGCTTGACGAGTCTCGTCTCCTGGATGTCGACCTGCTCCAGGGCCTTGTCCAGCTGGTTCAGTCTACCTCATCAGGGTTCCTCCTCTCTGACGACCTCATCAAAATTCTCAGCATTCTTAGGGTTCGATTGCAAGACACCCATCAGCAGTCGTCTGAGCACCCGTACCACATCTCCCTGGCCATCTCCAGAGTTCTCGATGTCATGGCTGACCACAAGGTGCAGGACTTGGACCGGGTTCTCGAGCATGAGCCGTTGTCTGCAATTCTGTCGGGACTGAAGGGCAGCTCTGACCCCTATCTCATGTACCAGGCATGCTACGCCTTCCAAGCGCTTCAGTATGTGCCCGATAACGAGACTGTTCTTCAAGCCGTCTTGCGATACTCACGAGATATGGTTGAGAGTGTGGCCAAGATCACAGCATTGGGTCAGCTAAACCTTAGATCGGTACTCGAGGGACTTGAAAACCTCCAAGAAACACTCGGTACTACTGTGGACATTGCCAGAACCGCCTACGAGGGCATTCGTTCGCTAAAGGAGAGTGGTCAAAGCATCATGGACAGCCTTAACCAAGAATACGGGTCAGGTCTCAAGAAGTCCTGGTATGCCGCCATCCGTGCCGCCTACGTCTTTGCACAAGCAGGTCAGTTGAGGGACCTCAACCACCTGATCTGTAAGGTTGCCTGTCGTCGCGACCCTTTGTTCCAGTGGGGGATATGCCAGCTACTAGGTGAGATAGTAGTAGACCCAGCCTGGCCTATTGCCTCTCGCCAGCAAGCCGTTGAGTTTCTTGGTCGCCTCTACCTGAATGACCCGGAATGGGGTAGAGACGAAGGTGTCAAGGCATGGATGCTAACCATTATTGCCAAGTTGGGATCCATTGACGACCAGGAGGTCGCCGCCTGTGCTCGGGTTCTGAAGCAGGAGCTCGCTTCCGAGAATACTCCTATAACCCGCCACCCTTATCCGCTGAGTTCACGTCTCCCGATCCCAGCTACGTCTTCGATTCTTGCCAGGGTGCAAGACATCCCTTATCTTGAGTACGAACTGTACAAGCTCCGTTTGCAGCGGCTTCAAGAATACGACGAACGGGCGATTTATGTCCCTCCTCAAGCAAAACCGTCACTGCTGGCCAAAGACGCTGAGTTGTTCCCTCTGCAGGAGAAGGTGCAAGAGTTTCTCGCTAGTGACCGTCAAGTCATGTTGATCCTAGGTGACTCGGGTTCTGGTAAGTCGACTTTCAATCGACACCTGGAGCACCTGCTTTGGACCGAGTACAAACGAGGCGGGTCAATACCTCTTTTCATCAACCTGGCCGCCATCGACGATCCCCAGCACGACATGGTCAGCAAACAGCTGCAGTTCCATAACTTCGACGAAGATCAGATTCTGGAGCTCAAGCTGCATCGCCAGCTGGTCCTCATTTGCGACGGATACGACGAGAGCCAGCAACTGGCCAACCTCCACAGAACCAACTCCCTCAACCAGCCTGGTCAGTGGAACACCAAAATGGTTATCAGCTGCAGGAGCCAGTACCTGGGACCATCCTACCAAGACCGCTTTAGACCTCAGTCCACCGATCGATATAAGTCGGTCCCTCAGGGTGTCTTTCAGGAATCTGTCATTGCTCCTTTCTCCAAGGAGCAGATCGAGGACTATGTCAGGCAATATGTCCCCCTTGAGCCAAGGACCTGGAGCACTCAGGACTACATGGACAAGTTGACCACCATTCCCAATCTCATGGAACTGGTGAGAAACCCCTTTCTACTTCTACTTGCACTGGAAGCATTACCTGACGTCATCAAGGGAAAGGAGAATCTGTTGGCCATCAAGGTTGTTCGTGTTCAGCTCTATGACATCTTCGTCAACCACTGGCTCAATGTCAACAAACAACGGCTTCAAAGCAACACCCTGTCCAAGGAGGATCATGACATGTTGGAGCAACTTGAGGAGGCAGGTTTTGTGACCATAGGCGCAGACTACTCTACGAGACTAGCATCGGCGATGTTTGAGAAGCAGAACGGAAAAGCTGTCGTTCAATATATCCACCTCAAGGACAAGGCGACGTGGAAAGGCGAGTACTTTGGTCCAGATCCAGAGGTCCGACTGTTGCGAGAAGCTTCGCCGTTGACGCGCTCTGGCAGCTACTTTCAATTTCTCCACCGGTCGATGCTGGAGTATTTCTTTTCCTGTACTGTTGTTGGTCCCGCGAGTCCTGAACATGAGGTTGGGTTTGATCCACAACCAAACTCCAACGTCTCCAATGTGCAATTGCTCGACCCAGAGTGTCCTTTATTTACGCGCAACCTTCTTGAAGAGCCAGCTGTCGTGCAGTTCTTGGGTGAGCGAGTGCAAGAGAGCCCGGGATTCAAGAATCAACTCCTCGAGGTCGTCGAAAAGTCCAAGTCGGATGTCTCCTTCGCGACCGCAGCAGCCAACGCTATCACCACCCTGGTTCGAGCAGGCATGACCTTCCATCGACATGATTTCCGCGGCGTTCGAATTCCAGGAGCGGATCTTTCTGGTGGGCAGTTTGATTCAGCACAGTTCCAAGGAGCCGATCTCACTGGCGTCAATCTCGGAATGAGCTGGCTCCGTAATGCGGACTTCAGCAGCGCGCAAATGAAGGGCGTTCAATTCGGGGAGCTCCCGTACCTGGAGGAAACCGGCGGTGTCTGGACATGCTGGTATTCGCCTAAAGAAAAGCTGCTTGCGGTCGGTCAGGAAGGTGGAGGTCTTGCCCTATACGATACCTCAACCTGGAGAAAGATCCAGTCGCTTACGGGACATCACGGCGACGTAAGATGCTTGGGATTTTCACTCGATGGCCAGCGATTAGCGTCTGGAAGTGAGGACCGCACAGTGCGAGTATGGGATTGCATCAACGGCGATCTTCTTTCGACCATGAGCGGACATGAGGAAAGTGTAGCGTCGGTAGCGTTTTCTCCTTGTGGCAAGAAAGTAGCGTCGTGCAGCGACGATGGGATAGTGCGATTGTGGGACTCGGTGACAGGCGAGGCACTGTTTGTGTTGGAGGATCATACAGATTCTGTCAATACGGTCAAGTTCACTCTAGATGGACGGCAGCTTATTTCGTGCAGTGATGACGAGACGATTCGATTCTGGGATCCTGAGACGGGAACACCAGGAGACGTTTGGGAGCCGGGTCATGGACTTGTACTATGCATTGACCATTCACCAGATGGTCAGCAGATGGCGACTGGGCATGTAGACGGCGCTTTGAGGCTTTGGAGTACCGCCTCTAGATCGCCAGGCCCTGTCTTACGCGGCCACACCGACATGGTCATGTGCGTAGCGTTTTCCACCGAAGGCCAGCGGATCGCTACAGCCAGCGTTGATTCCACAATCAGACTATGGGATTCATCAGCATGCACCCTCATTTCCATGTACAGCACCTCAAGTCCGGTCTTCGATGTGTCTTTCTCATCGGATGGTCAAAATCTTGCATTAGCAGATGGTTCTAACAAGGTCCGCATATGGGACGGGAGCTCAAATGGATCCAGCGCTGGTCGGCCTGGACATTCTTACTGTGTTCCATCAGTTGCGTACCTACCTACCGGAGAGTCGATTCTGTCTGGCGGCCTAGATAAAACCGTGCGACAGTGGGACGCTCTGACCGGTGCTGCGGAATCCACCCATGCTCTCCCAGGACTTTCAACTGAAACGATCTTCTTACTCGAAATTTCGCCGGACCTCCAACAGACAGCCTGCTGCTTTGGGGCGACAATTCAGTTGCGGGATCTTCAAACTGGCGACCTTGGACTCGTCCTGGAAGGACATACCGAAGACGTGAAGAGGTTCACATACTCGCCATGTAGTCGTTGGATCGCGTCTGCGGGTGACGACAGAACCGTACGCTTATGGGACCTAAGTAATGATGGACAAGGCCATGTTTTGTGTGAGATTGACGCTAAGTCCGTTGCCGAGTTTGTTGATGAGCCTGCTGCCGCGACTGATGCCGAGCCTGCTGCCGCGACTGATGCCGAGCCTGCTGCCGCGACTGATGCCGAGCCTGCTGCCGCGACTGATGCCGAGCCTGCTGCCGCGACTGATGCCGAGCCTGCTGCCGCGACTGATGCCGCGTCCGATGCCAGCTCTGATGGTGATGACCCTTCTCCAGCAGCTTTGGCATTTTCGTCGACAAGCCTTCAGCTCGCGATCGGTATAAACGATGGCACGGTCAGCGTTTACAACACCCAATCAAAGGAACTTTTGACGACAACAATGATCGAAGATCAAGGGGTGAGTGCATTGGCCTACTCACCAAACGACCAAGAACTCGCTATAGGCTGCACTGACGGATTTATACACTTTTGGCAGCCCCAGTCGGGGGAGCCTGGCTACAACCTTGACTTTGGATCTGCTGCTGTACGTTGTATTTCCTATTCCCCTTGGAATGACTGGATGGCTTTTGGAGATGAGGATTCGAGGGTTCACCTTTGCAGTCGTCAGTCAAGTGGCATGGAAACCTTGTGGAGTATTGTCTTTGTTCTTGAGGGATTTCTTGACTGGATCAGGGATATTGCCTGGAATCCGGTTGTGCAGCATGAGTTTGTCACTGGTTGCCAGGATCGGTCTGTTCGTGTTTGGCGGATATTGGAGAGCAAAGATGATGGTGATGATTCAGTGTCTGTCGACCTGGTCTGGGCCTCCAACATTGGCATGCTTGGTGCGTCAGGTATGAGACTCGACGGTGTTGTTGGCCTCGATATCAACAATCGGAGACTATTGAAACAACGTGGCGCCGTCGGTGATTCTTTAATTTTCGAGGGAGATGGAGTGGACCCTGGCTTCGATGGCACCTGGGAGGGTGCGGAGGAAGTAGGGTTGGAGTGATGGGTCCAGCGATTACACTTTGTCAGAGTGCGAGGAAAGGGAGAGGGAGGATGTTGATGGACCAAGAGCTGAGATATAGATTTGTGGTGGAGCTTGTTGCCAACACTCCACAATAGTAAATTATTAAAATCGCGAATTAAATCATTTTCTGACGATCACGTCTTGGTGCTGAATGACTAATAACTTTTATTTGTTTAACCTGATGATGATCTAAACAACTTTTTTTAATATCTTATGGTCCTTGCTGGTCTACAGAATGAGAAGGGCAGGTGAATAGGGATGTGGGCTTACCATGAAATTGGTGTAGAGAAATAAGGTGTAAACAGGCTTGAAAACGCCATACGAGGTTTGTCGGCTACTATACAATGGTATTATGTTATTGCTGTCTGCCATGCATCAGCCCCCTCTTCACTGCTCTCCCTCTCTCTCAGTGCTATATTTCAACCACCCCAAGCAGTAGTGGGTGCAGACGGAGAAGGGAAAAAAATAGAATTGGATCTGTGGAATGGACCTGTGGCAGTGTATACTTGTCCTGTGATCAACAACAGGAGAGGGAGATGAGATGACGTTCAATGCACGCTAGGGCATGGGAGATAGTATGGTCCATGTGGACAATTAATCGCGAGAGAAACATGGGCGAGAGAGGGAGGCGAGAACGAGAGAAAGAGAGAGCGAACATAAAGAGAGGGCAGGGAGGAAGGGTCAAAACTATAACGGACGGACCATAGCTAATTCTCCAGAGGAACAATATACCAACCTACAAGGAGGCACATGGATAAAATGGATCCACTGCATCACTTCACGTCATAAGGGAGGACCACTATCATCATCATCCTGCACATGTATCCAGAGCCAGGTACCGTTTCGGCGGCGCACCCTTGATTTTCTATTTTTTTAATTTTTTTCTATGGCTGTACAGCACTGGCTCCTGATCAAACAAGTCGGTAGTGAAAAAGTGGCCCTTTACAAAAGAGAATGTATTAAAAAATCTATATGGCACAAAAGGGTTTGGAAGATTACTTCTTCCAGGCAGCAGCAACAACCTCCTTCCACATCACCTCACGGCTACGCGCATTCTCGCGGGTATAGTCCAACCGGTGCTTGGGGCGGTACAGCTCGGCGTCGTACTCCAAGGGGGTAGTCCTATTCTTGCCATACAACTCCAACCACGAGAAGCGGACCTCATTCTTGTATGCCAGATCTTCCAAGGGGCTCGTCAAGTTCAAGCCGTTGTAGGTATCGTGGACGTCCTTCAAGGTGATAACTGAGGCGCCTGCGAAGGAGAACATCGATAAGTCCTCGCCCTTAGTACCACCGATCGAGTATGCCTTGACTCCATGGGTTGTTGTCCAGAAGTAGCTGGCCATACCGCAAGCAGATCCGCAGCGACCATCAGTTAAAATGCGGATGTTTTCGTGATGACCCGTCCAGGGGAACTTGGCAATCGCGTTGAGGATCTTCTTGGACAAGGGATCAAAGTACATCGCAGTCTTTTCCGAGTACAGAGTTGTGCGACCGTTGCGAGTGATGTTGATAGGCTTGGTGAACAAGTTGTTGTTGTTGTATGGACGAGCCGGTCCTGCAGCTTGGAGATCGTAGTACCCGTTGGCGTTGTAGATTTGATAGCCTCCATCGTCCGTCTTGAACCCTACAGCAGCTGCTCTTTGGACCGACTTGGTGACTCGCAGGTCAGCTTCATAAGAAGCATCGCGGGGCTGCTTATTGGGAAACAGCATCTGAACCAAGTTGGACGACAAAGATATCAAGCCACCGCCGTTGCCCTGGAAATCGACAAGGATCTTGGTCACCTTGCGAGTGTTGAAAGCCGTCAATCCTTTGAGGACGGTGTTGACTTCCGTATCCTGGGCGTCGAAAGTGTGGACAACCATGATACCGGTATCGGGCTGGGTCTTGAGGTGGTAAAAGACAGTCGCGTTGCCAGAGACAAGTTTCTCGGCATCACGGAACTCTTGAACACGGCGGGGTGCACCAACAGCACCAGCAAGGGTATTATCATCTTCGAGGTCGCGCTTCATAATAGGAATGGCCAAGTTTCTGCGATGTGGACGGGAGCGACCTTGAGAAGTCGACTCGGGTTCACTCTCCTCCTTTAGGCAGACATTGGTAACATACGACTTGATATCCTTAAACGCAATCTCGCTCTGTGGATAAACATTCCACTCCTCTCGAAGTCGGATCGGACTCGAAGATCTCTTGTTGCTGCAGCGAAGCTCATAGTTGACATACCCTCTCTCAGGGAGGTACGACTGGTACGAGAACTCGCCCGGCTCGTCAAGGTAGGCAGCCTTCTTGACGTCGTAGCCCTGGCGGGCAAGAGCGCAGTTCTGGCGGACGTTGACATCGTGCGAGCAGGAGACTCTCTTAGCGGCCCAAGCGCGAATGTGGGCGAGGCCAGGGTTGCCGTCGATCTTGTCCACGATGCAGTCTTCGTAGCCTCTGTTGGCGTTGTCTTTGAACACTCGAAGGGTCTAGTAGTAAAAAAAGAATTAAAAGTGATAACGGTCAATGCTATGAGTGATTGAGGTTACATTAAAATTGAATAAAACCAATTACATGAAAAAAATTGCGTACCTGAATATCATTCTCAACAGGGGCATAAAGGCTCAGGTTCTGCTCGAAGCCATAGTTGGTGTAGCAGTTGACTAAAATGAGAAAATGGAAAAAAGAAAAATAAGCAAGAGTATTTTGTAACTAGCGCTTCCATAAGTTTGTTGACACGAGCACAAATAAGAGGGACACAACCTACCATCATACGAAGCATGTCCGTCTCTCAGAGTATCGACAGCGTGTCGGATATCGGTATGGAACTGGTAGTCGCTAGTATAGTTGTGCCTTCCAATCGTGGTCAACTTCTTCAAAATATTGACCGGCTCGCTGGCAAAAGGGGCAGGCACCTGGGGGGTCAATGCCGAATCAGTAAAGACGTAGTAACCTCTGAAGAGATGATGAACGGTGCTGATGGTGGTGGCAGCGCGGTCACGATCGATGGGAATGGCCTGGTAGCAGGCTGCGACATCTTTATACTTGATGTTTCGGCCATTCTTAGACCCAAGACGAGCGCAAGGGTCAGACGGGGCAGTGCCTCGATGGATAGAGGCGGCTGATGCGGCTGAGGAGAGTGTGACAATGGTAGCAGCAGCCAGAGACACCGAAAGGATTAGGCTGTTCAGGGTAAAAGAGACCATGTCTGGATGGCAGAGAAGGGTGTATGATTTCTTTTGGTATCAAGGCAGAGATGTCGAGGGACGTGTTGTTGTAGAAGGTTGTAAGGGAGTGGAGAAAGTAGAATTGCTTGTTTTTTTGTCTTCCCTCCAACCCTTGCCTCCTTTTGTACGAAAACAGGATGGTTAGAGTCACTTGCATCCGTAACAAGATAACAAAAAGTACGTCTATGGACCGTTACAACGGTTTCAACGTTAATGCTACAGCCGCTCTTTCTTTTTCTACCTTCCTTTCAGCTCCAAGACAAGCAGTGTCATTTTCCCACAGCCCGCTCTTTGAATCCTAGGCGTAACAAAAATTTATCGACAAAGGGTATCCGCCGGGCGCTCGGCTAATGAAAAATTGTGTGGACCTTAACTAGCCCAGGATTCTACAATTATTGCTCTCGCTCTTTGGAGGGAAGGGAAAAGTAAGGGTCTACACAGGGCGTCATTTGTATGTTTGTACCCAGACCCTTGCCGTTTATTTTATGCAAGGGACGATTTTAGCAATAAACAAACGTTTGGAGTGATCGAGGCTGTTCCCCTAAAAAAAGATTTTTTTTTCTGAGCGGTCAAGTAGGCTGGAGCATCAGGGGGAAGATACTCTCAATCATGTAAATTGTGTCACTGGACGCCAATTTCCAAAAAAAAAAAAAAAAAAAAAAAAAAAAAAAAAAAAAAAAAAACGATCCCTCTAGTTGATGTTATTACCGCTTCTTCAGGGATCAGATGGGTTGAGCGAGTGAAAGAGAAGGGGAATCTCATTCCCCAAGGTAGTCGATATGTATCCCCTGGGGCAACTAAGTGGCTTTTTTTTTCTTCGAGTAACAAATTAAATTTCGTAAGAAAAAAGGAAGAGTGAGGCAATGCTTGTTGTTTGTCGGAGTACTAAAGACAACCAACAGCATGTACGATGTTGCAAAAAGAGGTGGTGGCTAGGCAGCGGTGGCGATGCCTTAGATTAGTAGCCATATTCTTTAGTAGACATAGTATTAGTAGTGTGCCCAGCCCTCTTGTCTGCTCTTTGTCCTTTTACACATCACTTCTTGGACGAGAGCAGTGCTGACAAGAGTTTCGCTGGCGTGCTGCAGTATATCGTTTCGTGTGGTTCCTTAGGACACTATTATCACTACCCCCGTACCAATTGAGGACTTAACAGCGGTCCTACAACTCTGGTCTCGACCCTCTTCCTGAGTAATAATAGCAAGACTATTCTACTACTTACAATACCCTTGAATTCAAAAAAGACACACCCGCCAGTGGTATAGAATAAAGCATCGACAATGCAACCTCGAATGATAATGAAGGAGGAGAAAAAGAGGCGACATCGAAGGATCAAAAAGCAACGTCCCTATGCACGCTTAGTTGTCGCTCTTAGCTTACCATTACTGTGTTTCTGAGATGAAGAAAAGTTGGTTGGTAGGTGGCGCGTACCAGGCAATTCCCAATTACTAGTTTGTTTCTGTGGTGACTTAGAGTGACTTAGCTTCTGATGGCCACTTTGACTATTTTACGCGTTTGCCTGCGAGTGTCTGGAAAGGAACCTTTCTTTCCACGAAACGATCAGGTAGGCACTATCCCCTTTTGACCATTGGTAGCAGTAGTAGCTTCTAGTCTTGGAGAATAGCTATTGACATAAAGCACCTTTCTTTCCACGATACGAGCAGGTCTTGAGAGTCGCCTTTATTTGCGATGCTGAGAAGGGTCACACACACACACACACATACACCTTTTTCCTTGTCTGTCCGCTATCTGAGTTATCCCGTCGATTCTGGAGACACTCCATTGAACACAGAGGCTGTAGAGGGGAACTCCATCTTTCCTTCTCCCTCTTCCTCGATGGGTGGCCCTATCACACCTGGCACTGACGCCAACGCCTCGGCCAGCCAAGAACAACTCCCCACATTTAGATATCACGTGATAATAGGATACTGCGTTTAGCTCGTCTAAGCCGCCACTTAAATACTCTCGTAGGAGGTCGTGCTCACATACGGCGCCGACCTCCATCTATCTTAGGTAGTTACCATCGTTCTGAAGTAGCCACCATCGCTCTCAGTCTATCCTTGACCCTCCATAGATATGACCCTTAGCATAGACGATCTCTCCCCAACTCCCGATCCCCTATAAGATAGCTAGCTTAGCCTTAGAAAGTTCCTCACTGCTTTTGTTCCTTTTCTCTCATAAAGTTGTCTTCATCATATCTCTCTCGCTGGAATGTCCTTCCTGTATTGGATGTTCAGAATTCTTTGTATTATCTTCACATTCGTCCTTCTCGAACTCTACCTTAACTTCATTTCCCTCTTTTTTCGTCACTCTGCCCCTTAACAGTCCTTCCACGGCCTTCTCATTGTTGCAAAATAAGGTGGTGGCTAGGCAGCGGTGGCGATGCCTTAGATTAGTAGCCATATTCTTTAGTAGACATAGTATTAGTAGTGTGCCCAGCCCTCTTGTCTGCTCTTTGTCCTTTTACACATCACTTCTTGGACGAGAGCAGTACTGACAAGAGTTTCGCTGGCGCGCTGCAATGTATCGTTTCGTGTGGTTCTTTAGGATACTATTATCACTACCCCCGTACCAATTGAGGACTTAACAGCGATCCTACAACTCTGGCCTTCGACCCTCTTCCTGAGTAACATCATGCAGCATCCATGATCTTTTTCAGTCTCTCTTGAATTTTTCCTTCCTTTGTTATCTTTTGTAGATGTCCCCTATCCTCAAACAACACACCACCAAAACACATTGGTCTGATGATGACCTCCATACGGTCCTGTCTTTCCAGCCTCTCACGTTCGACATCAAACCTCAATATAACATCACTATCCCTCAACTGCTGGCTTGCTGCCTTATTGGCATCTCAACAGCCAACACCGTCCGTTTTCTGCACCAACACACACAATCGAGCAACGACATTATCCAGACCATAGTAGGTGAAATCAACAAAATCATTGCCCAAAATAACTGGATCAAGGCTGATTAAGCCACAATAAAAACCTCCTATTCTACCAAAAAAAAAAAAAAAAATTGCAGTTGTCCCTTGATATTTATGCCACGGTGCTATCCCTCGATGTTGTCTCTTGGCGTTACCCTTGCGATTTTCCCTTGATGCTGCCCTTTGGCGCTGGCCCTTGATGGTTTCCATTGGTGTAGCCCATCGGTGTTGTCCCTTGATGTTGTTCCTTGATATTGTCCTACGGTGTTGTCCCTTGAAGCTGTCCCATGATACTATCTCTTGGTGTAGTCCCTTGACGTTACCCATTGATGTTGTCCCTTAGTATTGTTTAATGTTGTTGTGCATTGGTGTTGTTTTTAGGTGAACAGTCCAACGTTTACTGCATTCTGCTTCAGTATGATAGGAGTCAGCATGGAAGGTTCAAAAAGCAACGTCGCTATGAATGCTTGCCTGCCACAAGCCACTTGATCTGTACACTAGGCTAGAGGAGGCGTGCGTAGTTGTCACACGCGTCTCATTCCAACTTCACCGGAGCCTCTCTTCTAGGATCACATGACATGATCCTATCATGCGCCCCCTGAATTCGTGCATCTGCCATTCCTTGGGGTGTACTTGATTTTTTCGACCTAGCATCCCTTGATCTTTTTCTAGTGACCCCTTGATCCTTTTCAGCATCCCTTGCTCTCCATGCCAGCATTCCTTAAACTTGATGCTATCCATTGATGCTATCTCTTGATATTGTCCCATGATGTTGTCCACTGGCGTTATCCCTCTGGTGTTGTCAGTTGGTGTTGTCCATTGATAATTATGCCTTGATGTTGTCCCTTGTGGTTGTCCCTTGTGGTTGGCACTTGTGGTTGCCCCTCTCTTTTCCTGCCCTCGCTCTTCCCTGCCCTTACTCTTCCCTGCCCTTACTCTTCCCTGCCCTTACTCTTCCCTGCCCTTGCTTTTCCTGCCCTTTCTCTTTTACTGTGCAGTAAAATTGGAAGGCCTGTTTCGCTGTTGCCGAAGTATCAGAAAGCAATGTTGCCTTTGAACACTATTTCACCACAAGAGGTAGTTCATGCGTGTCAACGTTTCGATTTGCTGGTCCGTCGGGTTTCCCTCCCGTGTTCTCTTTTTCTTTGATCTGTTTGATCCTTTCTGAACCCCTCATCTTTTTCAGTGGGCATTAATTTGGTGTTCCCTTTTTTTTTTTTTTTTTTTTTTTTTTTTTTTTGGGGGGGGGGGGGGGGGGGGGGGGGGGCATTCTCTTGATCAACTTGGTATCCTTCTCTCTCTCAAACTCCCCCGCAGGAAGGGAAGGGACGTCAAGGGGATGCAAAAGGATCAAGGGACGCAAATAATCAGGGACACCTTTTTCAGTCCTTCTACCCGGGTCTTTTTGACCTTCAATATAAATACAGAAAGTCTGGCATTCACCCAGAATCCAGCAATAACGCACATCCAATCCTACCTAAATACGTTAGACTCACAACTGCACCTTCAACTCTCTCAGCACTCTCAAGAATCGTTGCAAGCATCATCACACAGACAATCTCGCACACAGAACCCCTACCAAGGACATTTTCAGAACGCTCAAGGTTCCTACTGATCATACACAGAGTAAGGCGTGCTGCTAAACTTTGTTATTGCTAAAGTGGAAAAGATTTGTGTGTTCGAACGTTGATGACATATTTTCTAACTTACCTGTAGATGAGGTTCAACTACATGTATCTCCCTATTCTGCTGTTGACTTTAGCAGTCGTGAAGTCAGACAGCGTTAGTGAGGAAGAACAGGCAACGGCGACAGAAATATATAATTACATATGTAATGACACGCCTCGCGACCCTGACTGGTACAGCTGTATGTCATGTTGTCAAGGAATGTTCCCGTTCTATCTGAAGAAAGAGCCCAATGCCGTTGTCAGGGAGAAGTTGTACACAGAAGCATTATTCTCCGACCCTACCAAGGAGAGGATGTGTGGAGACATAGTAGCATATGGGTCCGCACTCAAGAACGAACTTCTGGAGAATGCGGGTCCCTTAAATGCAAGCTATGCTACCGAGGATGCACTGTCCGATTTCTATGACGAGAAGATCGCTTGTTTCAGGAGTTGCCAAGACGTCCCTGCGGAAAAACTCCATTGCATTCCGTTTACTGTCGCCTCCTACGAACAATATGACCTGCCAAGAAAAGAACAGAGGGAGAGAGAACGTCAGAGACTCGAAGCCATGAAGGCCAAGACAGGCAAGAATTGTCTCTTAAGAGACTTAGGCCGGTTTTTATCATTTCGTGGCCATAAAAACGATGGTTGGCTCCAGAAATGTGAAACCGGACAGGTCTGAAATCACCAACGTCAGGACATAGTTCGTTGTTGTATCCTAGGTTAGCTCTTTGTCATAATCCCCTATTCATCCTCCGATATTGACACCAGTGCGTGATCGGCATTATTTTATATATTAATAATAACAATAGCTCTCTAATTTGACATGTTCATCAGCAAACTTGTGAGAAGAAGCCCTCCAGTTCTGAACAAGGTAATGGCAGATTTGGTTGCAAGGTGCAAGTCATTGAGTATGTTTGATGGCGCTTGGCGGCTTAGTAGTGAAACTACGGTGACGACGGAGGCATTGCGTCAACGAGGACCATGTCTATAATTTTGAGTATTAAGACCGAGCATGTGCAGCTGAGAATGTAAGCAATCCACTACATCACCCGCTCCGGTTATTGTAAGTATGCCGCTTCGCTAGCCACACATGAAGACGGTCACTGCCCTGGAGTGTCTAAGGGTGCCCGCGCTGCCGATGAGCGCCTGTTAGAGAGTTTGCTGGGGAGGAGGAAGTTGTTGTTGATGGAGAGGATGGGAGGAGTTCTTTTCATTTGTTAATAGTTCTATTCTTCCGTTATAGCGGCGATGAGCAGCGACAATTGTTGCGCAGAGCCAGGCTGAGGACCGGACTGTGACTGGTGGATGGTCTCTGGAAGAGTCCGATATGTAGTGCCCCACAGTCAACTATTTTAAAGTGCTCCAATCAACTGATCAACCAAAACGCGATTTCGACTTGTTTTTTGAAATGCTCATTCGCCAATGTTCCAGTCGGCCCCCAGATTCCTGCCATTCATTCTCTTGATTCGTAACCTCATTCATCACCGCTTGCCTTTTTTTGCATGGACCGACATTGGATCATCGCCGGAATCGAAATGCCTGAATCTGGTTGATCACTTAATTGGATCGCCATATGTGGCAAATGATTTCCATGTAAAATTTTACATGGGTTTAGCACGGGAAGATCTGTTTTTTTAATACCACAAGCTCAATGCGCTTTCTACAGATAAACTGAGAGCAGTTCCATGCAAAGGACATCAAGTGGATCTAGAAAATAGGAAACGTACGAAACTGCTGTATCATTTATAGAAGATATCGTTAAAGTATGTTTTATTACATGGGTCTAGCATGATTTCAGACATTGCCATGATATTACACTCTATTGAGAATAACTGGCTTCTTACATTAAAGACCTTTAGATCATACACCATGTCCTGTGCATGGAACTGCTCTCAGTTTATCTGTAGAAAGCGCATTGAGCTTGTGGTATTAAAAAAACAGATCTTCCCGTGCTAAACCCATGTAAAATTTTACATGGAAATCATTTGCCACATATGGCGATCCAATTAAGTGATCAACCAGATTCAGGCATTTCGATTCCGGCGATGATCCAATGTTGGTCCATGCAAAAAAAGGCAAGCGGTGATGAATGAGGTTACGAATCAAGAGAATGAATGGCAGGAATCTGGGGGCCGACTGGAACATTGGCGAATGAGCATTTCAAAAAACAAGTCGAAATCGCGTTTTGGTTGATCAGTTGATTGGAGCACTTTACTACGGTCGAGGTATACTGGAAATTGGCATTGTGATACGATGCAGACCCCGTACGTTGAAGGACTGTATTTTAAAGATACGCATGATCTGATGTGTTTGAACGCGGATAGATATGGATATTTGTACACCACGATATCCATGCACGACACGCAGGATAACAAGGGCCGCTCTATTCATCGCTTTACAATTAAGTCCAACCATGATGATATCAACCTCACAGTGGCTTATAAACCAGTATCTGGGACTGTGGACGCACATCATGCTAATCGAAGAGACCTTATGAAAAAGCACTTTGAAAGTATCATATTCAGATGACGCCTTAAGACCCTTGATGATCAGCAGCTGTTTGGGTTTTCTTTAGTGAGATCAGCCTTCCATTAGAACGGCCTAAAAAGGATATGTTGATTTAAAAGGAGATAATTCGTTCTTCGGAAATCTGCTTAAAGTGTCTTTAAACACTCGAGCTGCACTTGTATCCCGGCAGTCTGGTCTAGAGTTGGGCGTAAGGATCCAGTATTGAATGATATGACCCATTAAGTAAATAGTAAACCATCGAACAAATACTGTTACTCAGGGAGAGGGTCGAAGGCCAGAGTTGTAGGACCGCTGTTAAGTCCTCAATTGGTACGCGGGGAAAGGAGTTGTGGGTTGAAGGGAGGTTGATAGTAGAAAGTAGTGATAATAGTGTCCTAAAGAACCACACAAAACAATACACTGCAGCGCGCCAGCGAAACTCTTGTTAGTACTGCTCTCGTCCAAGAAGTGATGTGCAAAGAACAAAGAGCAGGCAAGAGGGCTTGGCGCACTACTAATACTATGCAGCGGTCCTACTACTCTGACCTTCGACCCTCTCTCTGAGTAACAATATGTATTCGATGAAGTTACAAAGGATATATACAAAAATTTAGATTTAAATAACAAAAGACCCTCTTCTACCATAGGTATCCACATCAATCTCACTTCCAAGCAGTAGCAGCGACCTCCTTCCACATCACCTCACGACTACGCGCATTCTCGGGCGTGAACCCCAACCGATGCTTGGGGCGGTACAATTCTGCATCGTACTCCAAGGGAGTGGTACGGCCATGACCATACATCTCCAACCACGAAAACGTAATCGTGTTTTTATAGGGCAAGTCGGTCAGGGGGCTGGTCAAGTTAGCAGACTTGTAGAAGCCCTGGAGTTCTGACAGCTTGAGAACGGACGCGCCGGCGAAGGAGAACATGGACAGGTCTTCGCCATGGGTGCCACCGATGGCGTAGGCGGGGACGTTGTGGAGGGCAGTCCAGAAGTACGAGGCCATGCCACAAGCAGAACCGCAGCGCCCATCGGTAAGGATGCGGATGTTTTCGGCTTTGGCGGTCCAGGGGAAAGAGGCGACAGCGGTCATGTACTTGGCGGCGACGGGAGGGAAGTTGAGGGAGGTCTTTTCGGTCCAGAGATTGCGGCGGCCGTTACGATTCAGAGTGACAGGCTTGTCAAAGAGATCGTTGTTCTCGTATACGGCTGTTCCGTTGGAGAGGTTGATGAAATCGCGGGCATTGAAGTATCCATAGTCAGAGTTGTTGTAGCTCAACTTGGCGAGCTCTTGCATAGGTTTGGAGACACGCATGTCTGAAGGGAAAGCAGCATCGAGAGGGCCCTTGTTGGGGAAAAGCATCTGGACCAGGAAGGAAGAAAGGTCGATTGATCCACCGGTGTTACCCTGGAAGTCGACAAGAATGTTGGTCACGTTGTGCACATGGAAGGCCGTCAACCCTGCAAGAATAACGTTTTTCTCTGCTTCAACGTCGCTAGGTAAAAAGGTGTGGCAAACTAAGACACCGATAGTAGGTTGATCCTTAAGGTGGTAGAAGATAGTAGCGTTACCAATGACAAGAAGATCGGCACTAGGGAACTGGGGACCAGTAGATGGAGGGGTAGGTTCGGGCTTGGCACGCTTGGTGATACGGCGAACGGGCTCGTCTCTGCGGCGGAGGAGGCCACCCTCGGCTGGGGGAGCAACAACCTCAGGAGGCGCAATGCAGACGTTTGCAACATACGAGGCAGCATCCGTAAAGGCAGTTTCGATCTGAGGGAGGATGCGCCACTCCTCACGAAGCTTGACGGTGTCAGTCGAGTTTGCACACTTCAGTCGGTAGTCAAGATAAGGACCCTGAGGAACAGTGGAACGCTGAGAAAAATCTCCGGGGGTGTCGGTGAAGAGACCGCTGGCTGTGTCGTAGGTCTGCGAGGCCAGCATAAAGTTGAGGCGGGCGTTAGGGTCGTGAGACGTACCATAGATGTCCCTAGCGTAAGCTTGAAGGTAAGAGAGCGCATTTTCGCCGTTGATGGTCTCGACGATGCAGTCTTCGTAACCACGTTTAGCCGAGTCGAGGTAGACTCGAACAGACTGAAAATAAAAGACAAAAAAGGATGTTAATCCCTTGTGATTTGTGCAAAAATTTGAATTCATCACATACGGTGCAACTCATCCGAGAATAGCGCTTACTTGTTCACCGTCAACAACGGGAGCATAGAGAGAAAGGTCCTGGGTAAAGAAAAAAGACTCGTAACAGCTGACTAAAATACATCAAAAAAAATTGAAAAGAAAGAAAGAAATGTCAATAGTCGATCATAACAAAACTACACAAAAAATATCGCAAATATTCGCAGCACGTTTGTCCAAATTTGTTCTGTGGCACTTACTGCTGTAGGCAGCATGACCATCTCCAAGTCCAGTGACAGCGGCAAGAATGTCTCTGTGGAACTTGTAGTCGCTGGTGTACTTGCTACGACCGATTCTTTCGAGCTCACCTACAATATCATAAGGGGCATTGGCGAAGGGCTCGGGTGCTGTTCGAGCAAGGGCAGCGTCGGTAAAGACATAGTAATCCTTGAAGAGGGTAAGTACGGTAGCAAGGGTGGTGGTAGCCTGGGCGCTGTCAAAGGGGATCGCGTTGTAGCAGTCGACGACGTGCTGGTACTTCAGCTCTGTAGGGTTTATGCTTGAGAGAAGACCACAGGTATCAGTAGGCGTAGCAGGGTTGCCAGGGTTGGGCTCTGTGGTCGCTGTGGAAGTAGGCTCATGGCCAGCGGTAGGGGTGGGCTCGATGCTTGCAAATTCAGTGGGTGTAGGGACTGCATTGCTGAACACTGCAAGAGCGGCAATAGAGGCAGACAAGATCAGGCTGCGAAGAGGGATCATTGTATGATGTATGTGTAACGATTTTGTTGTTCTTGTCGTTGAACTGTTGGAGAAGGAAAAGGAAAGATAAAGAACTCTTTACTTTGTTGCTTTGTCGCTTGTGTTTGTTGTGCTGGTAGGAATAATGACCATTTCTGAAGGGTCAACGGTCAGGTATTTATACAAGTTCCTTAGGGGCTCGGTCATTTCTCAAAAACTAAAACGGCGATTACCTTTGTTTGTCCAGGATCCACTGCAGTTCCTTGCTACTAGACTCTCTGAGTTCTCAAAAACCCAAAGTGTCCTAACCTTCAAACGCTCGAGGGAATATGCTCTCGGGAGATGAAAGCCCAAAACGCCATGCGTTTGTTACGGCATCAGAGTTCGTACATGTGGCTAAGTACACATCCCTCCCCGGAAAGGAAAAAGAAGAAAAATATGGAGGCCTGCCTTTCAGATCTACTGCTAGTGGCAGTGTAAATAGTGTGGTATTTTGGGTGTTTGGAGCGCAGTTCTGTGGAAGCCCACGGGGAAATACATGGGGCTTTGTAGTAAAGGGGAGAGGAGGGAATATCATAATTTCTCATTTTTTTATATGCAGAGAATCGAAACACAAAATTTTCATCTAAGCCCTTCATCACTGCCACATAGATTTTTTCATCCACTATCCTGCTTTTCTGTGCCCCCTTCCTTATTCGACCCCATATTGTCGAGGTCAGTTGGTCGAGTCGATGATGGCGGAAGTGGAGGTAAAACAGTAATGGGGTGCGTGAGTGCGTATGCGAGAGAGGGGAGAGGGAGAGGCAAGTAAGATGGATCAGGCGGGGCTTGGGTGAAATGTTGGTCCACTTCCTATTTTTGTTCTGTCCGTTGTTATTTTTTTCATTTGCCGATATTCATACGTCTTTTGTGCAGGGGTAGAACTGCTGTTTTAATTTCTTGGAGGGAAGGGTGGCATGTATGAACTATACATTCCCCTTTTTACGCCTCCAATGAAATGCTGGAGAGGTCCACCTAGACACCGTCGATGATGTGCCTAGAGACAAGCCCGAGGAAGGAAGGAAAAATGGAAGAGAGGTGTGGCGGTTGGCGGAAATATAGGAAATAAATGAAATATAGTGAAGGATGGAACGAAGTCGTTCCTGTGCGATTATTTTTTTTTTCGCCTCAACGTCAGACAATTGATTACTCCAAAAAAGCATTCGAAAAACCTCAAAAAAGTGTCAGGCTTAGCGATATTCTTTTTGTGCTTCTTTCTTTTGCATAGTATCAAGCATGCGTACACATGGTTATTGTTTCATTTCTTTTATTGTTATTAATGGGGGTTAATGTATACTAAAAAGAAAAAAAGTGGAGGTATGTACAAAAGCGTTGTAGGGCACTAGAGTTAAGGAAAATAAAAAAAATGAGCGCTCCCTCCGTGGACACTCACTTCCAAGACGCAGCAGCAACCTCCCAAAGAAACTCCCTATTACGCGCAATCTTCAGTGTGAAATCCAAACGATGCTTGAGACGGAACAATTCCGCGTCGTATTCCAGAGGACTCGTACACTCTTTGCCATACAACTCCAACCACGCAAAGGTCATAATGCTCTAGTAGGGAGAACCAGTCATAGGGCTTGGCAGGCCCGCAAAAATGTAGAAACCTTGTATTTCCGACAGTTTGAGAACCGAGGCACCGGCGAACGAGAACATGGATAGGTCCTCGCTGGATGTGCCATCGATAGCGTAGGACTCGACGTTGTGTTTGGTATTATAAAAATGCGGACCGAAGTGATGGGCTTGTCGAACAGGCCGTTGCTCTCGTAGTGCACAGTACCGTTGGAAAAGTTGACATAGTCGTCCGCGTTGAAGAATCCATTATCAGGAGTACAATAGTTTTGCTTGGCCAGTCCCTGGAGGGGCTTAGAGACACGCATGTCTGAAGTGAAGGCAGCGTCGAGATGGTGCCTGCTGGGGAACAGTATCTACATCAGGAAGACAGAAAGTTTGATCGATCCGCCGGTGTTGCCCTGGAAGTCAAGAAGGATTTTGGCCACATTGCGCACATGGAAAGTCTTCAATCCTGCAAAATAGAATATTTCTCTGCGTCGGTATCGCTAGGCATAAATGTGTGGCAGACAAGGACATCAGTATTGGGTCGATCCTTGAAATGGAAGAAACGGTGGCGTTGCAGGTGGCAAGAGCTTTGGTACCAGGGAACTCTTTGTTGGTAGGTGGAAGTGGTGGAGGAGTGGTAGGCTCAGGCGCGGGCCCGGGCTCGGCACGCTTGTTGACATGAGGGACGGAGTCAAATCTGCATCGGAGGAGGACAATATCGCCCGTTGTTGAAGGACCATCACCATTGTCGACCTTGAGAGGGATAAGACATACGTTTTTGACAAAGAAGGCAGTATCCGTGGAGGTGGCTACGACTTGAGGAAAGATGCGCCACTCATCACGAAACAGGATGGGTTCAATTAAGTTTGTGCATTTGAGTCAGTAATCGAGATAAGGAGTTTCGGAGATGATTTCACGGACGGCAAAGTCACCGGGGGTGATGGTAAAGGTACCGTTAACGAAATTTTAAGACAATGAGGCGAGCATGAAGTTGAGGCGGGCGTTAGGGTCACGGGATGAACATTGAATATCTCTGGCGTATGCGCAGAGGTGAGTAAGGACGTTTTCACCGTTGATGGTCTCGACGATGCTGTCTTCGTAACCGCGCTTAGTCGCGTCGAAGTATACGCGGACCAACTGTCGCAGGTCAAAAAATTGTAAAGAAAGTGGACCGTTAGAAATAGGAAATCAAAATGACGATTCGTTGCTTTACCAATAATAAAAAAGTAGTAAGTGGTTGAAGAAACTTACTTCGTGACCTTCAGTGACGGGAGCGTAGAGAGCCAAGTGCTAAGCAAATGCGTATGCCTCATAGCAGTTGACTAGTAGGGAGGAAGGATAAACAATAGGGGAAAAATCAGTTTGCGCTTCTGTCGTCGTTGAAGTGAATTAATATTGCTTATTGTGGTACACGGCATGACCATCTTGTAAACCATTGCTAGCAATACGGATTTCATTATGGAACTTGTGGTCATTAGTATACTTGCTCCGATCAATCTTCTCGAGCTCTCCAAAAATATCATGAGAAGCGTTCGCAAATGGAGGTGTGGCAGTTGGAGAAAGGGCAGCGTCGGTAAATACATAGTAGTCTGAAAATAGAGATCACGGTAGCTAAGGTAGTAGCAGTTCGGGCATTGTCGAAGGAGATGGCATATGGCATAATAGCAGTCGGCAACATGCTGGTATTTCAGCTCTGTTGGGTTTATGCTTGAGAGAAGACCACAGGTATCAGTAGGCGTAGCAGGGTTGCCAGGGTTAGGCTCTGTGGTCGCTGTGGAAGTAGGCTCATGGCCAGCGGTAGGGGTGGGCTCGATGCTTGCAAATTCAGTGGGTGTAGGGACTGCATTGCTGAACACTGCAAGAGCGGCAATAGAAGCAGATAAGATCAGGCTACGGAGAAGGACCATTGTGTACTGTTTGTGTGGCCGTTGTTGTTTTCTTTTTTTAGTGTTTGCTGAAGTATGTGTATGTGTTAAGGTGGAAGAGGGTTCGTTTACGTTGTAGAGGAGTTGTCTTACTACTTTTGATACGTGGTGTGATGATATGCTGTTTGGATGATGCTTTACGAGGGGCAATGGCTAAGAATTTATAAAGTTCTTAAGAGCAAGTTGTCCTAACAAGCTCATCCCAGTAGTCATCTTGGACCAAGGTTTATCTTAGTGCCTAGACTTTACTTCTGTGCTTGCGATTCCAAAGGAAATGACCATAGTAAAAAGGATGCATTTTCGGGAACTAAAAAAAGAAGACTACATGTCCCATCCCTCTCAGGAAGAAAGAAAATTTTAAGTTGAGATATTCTGTTGGAGGCAGCGTCACCTAGATTTCGCTTGTTGTTGCAAAATAAGGTGGTGGCTAGGCAGCGGTGGCGATGCCTTAGGTCAGCAGCCATATTCCTTAGTAGACATAGTATTAGTAGTGCGCCCAGCCCTCTTGTCTGCTCTTTGTCCTTTTACACATCACTTCTTGGACGAGAGCAATACTGACAAGAGTTTCGTTGGCGCGTTACAGTATATTGTTTCGTGTGGTTCCATTAGGACATTACTATCACTACCCCGTACCAATTGAGGGCTTAACAGCGGTCCTATAACTCTGGCCTTCGACCCTCTCCCTGAGTAACAACATCCCGCAAAAAAAGTGACTGTCCTCTGCCCAAGCGGAGCGCCAAAGGCAGCAGGGCAGATGAAAGCTTATTTACCACTGCGGAATATAACGATGAAAATTTATTCCAACCTAACTGATCGTTATGATGTACTGCTACAAATAGGAGGTTTCAAACCTTGACATTTGCAACATAAATAAACACCGATATTGCTCTGGTCACGTTACTGTAACACGCCAAAGAATCAACCCAAGCACGACGTCAAGGTAGGCGCGTTTACTAAACTACAAAGGAGTGTTTTCAAAAATACGCCGCCATTTTATTTGTTTTTTTGCATCTCGCCACTTTTCTGGACAACATGGCCAAATCAACAACCAGTGCCTCTCAACAACCGCTTTCATCGTCGCTTTCTGAGGATGAACAGCCTGAGACTACCATTGCTGCTCCAAGCACAAGTACATCCAAGAAACAAGCTCCGTCAGCAAAGAAGCCATCTGGACTGCCTACAAGGGAGCGTTTCACAAAACAGGACATGGAATTCATTCTGACGTGGATGGAACACCGCCCCAACTTCGAATCAGTTTTTGGCTGTGGCGGACAGACAGTTATAGGAGCACCCAACAAGAGCAAGACCCATGGATACTAGGTGTTAGCTCAAGGTGTAACCAAGCAAAGTAAAGGCAGACTCAACATCAACGGAAAGGATATGCGCGAACGGTTCCAGCGCCATATGAAGGCTCACACCGAAGCTAAGAGAAAGGCCGGGTCCACAGGCTTTGGTGTCACAGAGGATGATACCAGGAAGGGTCTATACACAGTGGCGCATAAGCTGGAGAGTATGTGCACTTGTTATGCCAGGATGGACGCGCTCTTCGGGCGACGACCAAACGTCACTCCGTTACACGAGTTCGCTGGTGCTATTGTACCTGCTCAAGAACAAGGTGGATGCCAGGAGTCTAGCACAGCACCTCGACGTTCACACCGGCCAATAGTTGAGGATGAGGAAGAGGAGGAAGACGGGAATGAGGAGGAGGAGGAGGAGGAGGAGGAGGAGGAGGAGGAGGAGGAGGAGGAGGAGGAGGAGGAGGAGGAGGAGGAGGAGGAGGAGGAGGAGGAGGAGGAGGAGGAGGAGGAGGAGGAGGAGGAGAACGATGATGAGGGGAGGGAGGAGGAGGAGACGGACGGTATTCATGCTGAGGGCGGCGTTATCAACAACATCTTTGGTGAGGACTTCGACGACCCGTACGACGCCAGCGCTGTTAAAACAAGGAAACTCTACAAGAGACACCAGAGGCATAACGACGACAGCGTTAATGATGGTACCGACGTCAATGCTGATAACATCAGCGAGCTTTCCATCCCATCGTCGCCAGTCTTTCGACGGCAGTCGAAGCGTCAACTGAGCGATACAGAGTCACAGTCGTCCAACAAACGTTCCCGAGCAACAGATAGACGCAAAAAACCACCAGTACTGGATTCAAACTCCTCGCCTGAAATGCCGAAGCAATCATTCCTCGCTTCTTACGAGCAGTCATTTATAAAGAGAAACATAGGTAAGAGATTAAACAGCTGGACGTTCTGTTACTCAATGATACCAACAAATATCCTGATTTCATGTATAGCTCTTGAAACAATAGAAGCAAAGAAGCTGGAGCTGGAGGAGAGGAAACAGGACATGGAGGCAGAGAGATTGGAGCTCGAAAAGGCCAAGGAGGCAAAAAGACAGGATATGGATGAGAGAAGGCTAAAACTGGAGGAGAAAAGATTGGAGAAAGAAACCCAGCGAGAGATGTTTCAGCTGATCTCGGCTGGATTGGCAAAAGGCATGTCTGTCGAACAGACACAGGAATTTATTAAGCTTACATCTCAATCATTTTAATAACAAAACAACTTTTCTATCGAATTGGCAAAATCCCGCATGCGTAGTTGGTCTCTAAAGTGGTTTTTTTCAACGCTGTTCTAAAATTGATTGCGTTGACGTCAGATAAGTCTTCGTCATTGAGCACCGCTGCTCCTTCACCCTCGTTGTTGTAGTCCTCCAGGCTCTCCTTCTCAAGATACATTTCTTCCCAAGCATCGCCAAGGCGAGCGAGCATGTTATGGAGTACACAGCACGCTACTACCCATTGAACGAGTTTCTCCATATCCGCTTTCGTTCGAATCTGCTGTCTCATCCCCTGTAGTGAACTCCAACGCGACTTGAGAATTCCAATACAGTGCTCGTTCCTTACGCGGGACTTGGCGACACAATAGTTGAACTCCTTATTATCCTGTAGGCTTGCTGCTGGGGCCTTGTATGAGGGGATACAAGTCTTTGAGAGACCATATGCGGAGTCGGCAAGAAGATATTCGCCCGGAGAGAAACAGGCTGCAGCTTGCTTGTATTGGGGCATCCGTTTGAAAACAGTAGAGTCAGCACAAGATCCTGGGCAGCCTACATGCATTCAAATTATGCGCTTGTCGACATCACAGATAACCTGCATAGCAACAGAGTATCTAAAAACAAAGTGTATATAGGGCATTATAAAAGGTTATATGTCAATGGCTACAACGATTTTATTCTCGACCTTGCATGGGCTTTCATACCTTTTCTTGCGATCAAAATACACTTCACCATCAATCGCAGGTTTTTGCGAAAGTGGAAGTGTAGTTCCATCAACGAATCCAACGCAGTTTGGAAAGCCCTCAGCTCTCATAACTTGTCCGATCTCCCTTCTTCTTGCGGTATCTGGCCAAAAAAGCCAGTTGTCCTTGATGTTCCATAAGGCTTGCACAACACGATCGGTGTAGACTGTTGCAGTGCCCGTGCCAATACTGAATATCGCTTGTATCTTAGTGACACTAGCTCCGGTTCCATGAACGCCAAGCCGAGCCAGGGCAACTCCTAGCTGGAGAGAGGGATGTGCTTGAGGGCAGGTGGAGTTATTGGAGAACACGGGGTGGCCTTGTAATTTGTTCAAAAGAGCCGAAAATCCTGCTCGTGTTGTCCTAAACATCGCCCGGAACTCATCTGTTGAGAGTTTTGGAAATCTCTCCGTGAAGTAATGTGGTGATCGTCTTGTAATCGCACGTTTAGCCAGGTAACGCGATTCCAGGACGTATAGGTACAATAAGGCCGCTTCGTCTGCTCGTTGGTAATCGCCTTCGAGTGTCAAGAAACGTATGTGATCTTCCAGTTCATCGAGTAGTCGCTGGCGTTCAGATCTTTTCGGCATCGCAACGAAAACGCTAAGGTGTTGATTATAGTGATGAGAGAAGAAAAAAAGGGGACTGGCAAGAAATTTTTTTAAAAAAAAGGCGTGTGTCCACTTTTTTTTGCGTGTTGCAAAACACATCACCTCACGTGTTGATGTGTTTTAGGGAGGCGTTTATTTTCAAAACACGCCATTATTTCACGCCTTCAAAATTTCAAAAATGTCAAGGTTTGAAACCCCCAAATGATGACAGGAAGTAATATATGCACAAGAACCAGGCATAGAGCGAGACAAAAAAATGACGCTAACGGTGAATCAGGTGAAATGTGATTGATATTAAGCAACAAACACATTTACCGGCACATCAACTAAAAAAAGGCTGACTGAATTACCCAAGAAGATTGCCACTTTTAATAATAATAATAATGATCGCGCATGGTAAGAGGGACTAAAGCAGAAAGATGAATAAATAATGGCTATAAGTATGGAATCATTATGGGTGAAGTAATTTCAGAAACGTATAACTGGAAACCGACGTGTCATATAGTTGATCATTTACATTGCACTTGCCTGATTGTCGACTAAAGCTCCAGTAGGCTTCTTTTCAATACATCCACCTTGTGATCCAACTCTTTGCGTCGCGCCTGCTTTGCCGGTGACTCGACAAGACGGCTAACGATGTTCTCGTCCACAGAGATCAACGTGTCAAAATAGAGATGAACACTCTTGATCAAATGGCGCTCGACGGTTTGTAGAAGTAATACATCCACAATTCGTTTGCGTGCCACCTTGCAATAGGACTTGAGTTGCTCCTGTAGGTCTTCTATCGCCAACTGCTCATTATAATTGACATCGGAGATACTTGCAGTGTTGCTGAACGAATGCAGATGCTGCCGTAGGGTTGTTTTGACCTGCTCAGGGGTCGAGTTGTATCCCGTTTGCACAGTGTTCACGAGCTGCTGAATATGTGCCTCCGCGCCTGCCTTCCTGCTTTTGAGGATATTGTCGTAATAGTATTTGTTCATGGTAAAGGGTGCGCGTTCATCCATGAAGATGTTGTCGATCTCTGTTTCAATTTTGGCGATTTGAGAGGTGTAGAACTTGTCGAACTCGAACAAAAGCGCGTCCTTGATCAGAGGATCTGCGGAGAAAGTTATGAAGCGACTGATCGCCTTGTACAGGAACTGATGTATGTTGAAAACATGTGCTTTAGTTATGTCGATCCATCGAAGTAGCGTTTCCATGTAGATTTTGGTGAAAGTGTTGAAGGAGATGAATCCAGGAAGCTCGTTTCCTTTGTATCGAAGTACGAGGTCGCAGATCTTGTCCTTTGGCAGCATATACTTGTCCTTGTTCATGACAACGTTGTATCGCTCGTATAGTCGATAAAGCGAGGACCGAATGAATCTGTAGTCGGTCTCTGACTCCAGTGAGAGTGGCTTGCAGTCGTCGGCATCGTTGGGGTTGTCGGAATCGCTGTCATCGATGAATAAACCGTTGTCGTTATCTGTCGTTACGGAGCTCTGCTTTTCGAAATCCGACTTGTATTGGCTGATGTAATCGAATGAATAATCTCCTGCAAGAAGGGCGATAAGGGAGCTCCTGAGCCTGAGAATACTCTCGTAGTACCTGGTCTTAGCCATGCCCATGCTTAGCACAGGCGGGCCCATGTCGGCAATCTCCTTCTCGCATTTAGAGACCAGATCAAGAATGTCTTTCTTGAGGAACGGAAGCTCCTTTTTGATATGGTTGAAAAGGAGTTCTCCTAGAAAGATCTTGACTCTACATTGATGAAGAGTAAAACAAGTACGTTGGATAGGTGAGATTGAAGAAGGTTTTTTTAAAGGAAATAAATAGACATATCAAGGCGGTTACCTGACACGGCCCTTGTTCGCAGCTGGCACCTGAGACCACAGCGGCGATGAGTTGAAAAACTCCTCCTCAAGTCGCCTGGCGTCGTTCCAAGACATATCGATATCCTTGTAACTCGAGTTTCTCATGACAAGGTACCCCAGTTTCATAAACTTGCGCTTGTTTTGAATTGTTTGTATAAGATTGGGAAGGAGGTCCTGTTCGATAGTGTCGGGCTTGGTGACAATTGGGATTGTGCGCTCGTTGTTTTGATCGTACCGTTCTGCCTCGCCTAGGACATATATGTTGTTCAAATCAACGTTGGCTGGAACAACGGCCAAGATGATTGTGCGACTGTCCTTAATGTATCGTGTGTTGATCGTGCGGATAGTTTGGACTATTGTTTTGTCTTGACCATCGATGGTTGTATTGATATAGCCTGGAAAAAAAAGTTGTTACTTAAAAATACGTGAAAAAAGGATGATGATAGGCTATTTGAAGAAAACAACATACCTGGAAGGTCGATGATGGTGAGTGGCGACAATGTTGGTCCAGAGATGGTGATTTCCAGAACCTTTTCGCTGATTTCAGTGTTGGCGCAAAGGATTTCGTTAGCTTCAGTGACGGCAGAATGTACGTCCCAGTTGCAATCCTGTGTATCCAGTGGTTGATACTTTTCGTTAAATTCGGATTCGCCATCGATGAATGCAGACATTTGGGAGGTGTCGCCTTGTCGCAAGTTCACTTGCGTAGCAAAACGTGTACAAGTCTCAATGTTCCGTGGGAACGACAGCTTTGTGATGGCTTCCAGGACGCTTGACTTGCCGCTCGACTGGTCACCCAGAATGGCTATCTGAGGAATGGTAACCATCTTGCTGAGGCCGTAGCTTCGAATCCTGTTGATTTTGTCAATAATATCCTGATAGTCGGTATTTTGTATCATTTGAGTGTTTGAGTTGGTTGGTACGGAGGAATTACCAGGGAGAGTTTTCGAGTGTTTATATAGTGATTATCGATTATCAGCTATGTCACTACTTTCTTCTTTTTCCATGTATTCAATTTTACTCGCCCATGAGATATTTTCACATGCCTTTATCAGCGTCTACATGTTATCCAACGTAAGGAGGACCAAGCGCCATGCATTCATCGAGAGATAGAATAGAGATGAAAATCATACTTAATGATTAAATATACCCCTGAAATGTCAAGGGGTCCGAATGGCCAACAGGAAGAAAAGGGGGGGGGGGGGGGTCTTTTATTCCGCACTACTGAGGGGATTTATGCCTAATTCAACTTACTCCAATAGTGACTTCTCTACTAATATGTGGTTTTTACCACACTGAGCTTCATTAAATAAAAAAAGGGGTAAGGTAAAAATAATCTTGTACCACAACACTCCCTCTCTTTTGCTCAAGGTTCATGGTTGTTTATTATGCAGTGCACACTGAGAAAAGTATGTAGCTAACTATCCTCGAACTACGAGTTTCTGATGTTAAGCATAGTAGTAAGGAGAGTGACATGGGAAACTTGTTGGTGCGAACTGCCGCGTTTATTTTTCTATATTGGTTTGAAGGCTCAATGGTTAGCGCCGATGAGGAAAGCTCAAGGAGTGGGTGCGAATCCGGCAGCGACACAAGCAGCCATACATGTACCTAGCGCTGTGTTATATCCAAAAATCACAGCAGGGATTCCAGCACCCCCGGTTACAGTTTCAAACGTGTCACCGGCCACCGCATAGCAAGCAACTGCAATTGCATTACATCCGGTTTGGCATATCCCGTAGGCCAGGGGACCTGCCATCGTCAAACCGATGAGCGATAAAAAGATCAAGTTGTAAAGTATAACAGAATTCTTCATGCTAGATATAGGTCAGATCAGTGGCAAACACAAGGAAGGGCGCTTAAACTAACAGGGGAACATTTGGTACATTCTTGTTTTCGCTTTTAGCATTGATGAGCCTTGGTGCTCGATGTATGGGGTGTTGTTGTTAGATAAAACTGATGTTCAGGTATAGGTATGGTTTTTATATTACCGCTGATTATGCGACATTAGGATTCTTACGCAACACTGAGCAAACTATGACAACGGGTGCACATGAAAGTATGATATCTTAGAGAACACTGACCACTTGGTTTATCAAGCTGTACAGACAATGCACACATCTCTTGGTTCAAGGCAAAGCACTGACCACTTGGTTTGTCTAGCTTTACACGCAAAGCACAGACCTTTTAGTAGTGTTACTCAGGGAGAGGGTCGAAGGCCAGAGTTGTAGGACCGCTGTTAAGCCCTCAATTGGTACGGGTAGTGATAGTAATGTCCTAATGGAACCACACGAAACAATATACTGTAACGCGCCAACGAAACTCTTGTCAGTATTGCTCTTGTCCAAGAAGTGATGTGTAAAAGGACAAAGAGCAGACAAGAGGGCTGGGCGCACTACTAATACTATGTCTACAAAGAATATGACTGCTAATCTAAGGCATCGCCACCGCTGCCTAGCCACCACCTTATTTTGCAACAATATCTGTAATATTTTGTTTTAGTTAAGGGTAATAGTAAGATGTCCAATTGCATTATATCTAGAACAAAGTGGGATTTGAACCAGCGACCTCATTAGACAAATTTTCTAAAGCGCTGAAAAGAGAGTCACAGGCACGTGAACTAAATCTACTGTAATATAAAAAGTTGCATTAACCAATTAAATTTCTGTGCGCCCGAACCAGATAGATGCGAGAGTAATGGACCGTTTCTGGATCTGATCATGTTGGAGGGTGAAGGACAGGGTAAGGACAAAGGGTGGGGAAAGGAAGACATATATCGATACTCTAAGTCAAAAAAAAAAATGGCAAGAGACAAGAACTGAGCATGAGGAGCAAGCCAAGTTACCGAAGACAGATATTATGATATTTTGTTTCTATTGCACAAAAAACAAATAAACATAAGAGGAGGATAATCTAGGAGGAGGGGGTGAAGTGATACAGAAGACTAAAAACTAGTTCCAAGAGAGGGCAGCAACCTGCTTCCACATCGCCGATCTATCGAACGAGGTCTCAATCGAATAGTTCAAATGATTCTTGGTCCTGTAGCGTGCAGCATCATACTCCAAGGGAATAGTACTATTCCTGGCATATGCCTCCTCCCATGAGAACCGGATCGTACTCGCAAAGGGAACATCCTTCATAGGACTGACAGCACCGAGACCCTTGTATGTCTGTTGGATGTCAGAAAGGGCCAGGACGGATGCACCAGCGAACGAGAACATGGACATGTCTTCACCAGCTGTGCCTCCAACGACGAACGCCTCGACGTTGTACTCGCTCGTTAAAAAGTAAGTCGTCATACCAGTCGCGGATCCGCTGCGACCGTCGGTGATAACGCGGATGTTGTTGGCATTGTTAGTCCAGGGGAAGGTCTTGACGATGTCGACCTGGGACTGTGGGATGGTGGGAACATAAAGGGCGGTCCTCTCAGTGTAGAGGTTCTTGCGGCCATTACGGGTCAAAGTCACAGGTCGCGAGAAAATGCTGTTGTCCTCGTAGGGGAGCCCGGTCTTAAGATCCACTAAAAGAGAGGCATCCAAATACTCGGTGTTGTTGGCCTTGTACCCATGCAAGGCAGCCTGCTGCAGGGGTTTGGTAACTCGCTGGTCGGCTTCCAACAGTACGTCGAAGGGACCTCTGTTCGGAAAGAGCAACTGGACGACGATCGCCGACAGCTCAATATATCCGCCGATGTTTCCTTGAAAGTCGATGACAAGGTTGGTAACATTCCTTGAGTGCAGGGCCTTGAGGCCCTCGAAGACGACTTCACCCTCGACCTCGACAGGTGAAATATCGAAACTGTGAATGACCATGACTCCAATATGGGGCTGCTCCTTAAGATGGTAGAAGACTGTACCATTGCCTTCCAGGATCTTTTCTGCACTAGGGAATTCTTGTACTTCGAGGCCAGGATGAGGACCAGCGGGTGAAGGAGAAGGAATAGGGGCAGGCGCAGGGGTAGGACCATGACCGGTCGAATCATCCTCAGGTGCGAGGCAGACGTTCTTTACATAGGACTGGACGCTCTCAAACTTGACTTCCTCACGCATAGGCTGAACAATCCACTCTCCGAAAACCTTGACAGGCCTCGACGCCTCCTCACAGCGGAGTTGGTACTCGATCGCATCACTCTCAGGAGGAACTGTGCGGGCAGCAAAAAGACCATCAAAGGTGTCGAACCGACCCATATCGGGCTTATAAACCTGGGTGCCCAATGCAATGTTGAGGCGGGCGTTAGGGTCGTGTGAGTAGCCTAGGTCGTAAGTGGACCAATTCTTCATGTAGGACCAGGCTGGTTGTCCATTGATTTTGTTGACAATGCAACCCTTGTATTCATCATCGTGCGTGTCACGGAACACTCGCAGTTGCTGTGGGATGGTAGTGGAAAGAAGTAGAATGCTCGTTTGTTAGTGCTCGTGAGAATAAAGTATGCAAGAGGAAGCGATGAACACATTAAATGCATCGTTGTTTACCTGGATACCATTGACAACGGGCGCATGGAGAGCGAGTCGGTTAACGAATGCATATGCGCCGTAACAATGAACTAACACCAAGAATCGAGAAAAATAACAAACAAATCTGAGTTTCAACATTTCTCTCTCTTTTTTTGTGTGTGCGTGTGTATAAAAAAGAGGGAAATTGGGAGCCCACAAAAGACAAACAAAAAAAGTTGGCGCAACCCCTTGCTTACCATCATAAGACGCATGTCCATCCTTCAAGGCATCAATCGTCGCACGGATATCCATATGAAACTGGAAGTCGTTGGTATATTTGGTCTTTCCAATCGCCTCCAATCGCTTCAAGACATCAATGGGTTCATTCTTGAAGGGCTTAGGAGCGCGAGGGTTCAAGGCAGTATCGGTGAAGATGTAGTAGTCCTTGAAGAGGGTGTAGACAGTCTCGAGGGTGGTCTTTGCATAGGTAGAGTTGAAGGGGATGGCTTGGTAGCAGTTGGCAACATCGGTCACGGTTAAGAAGGTGACGTTCTTACTGGCGAGGAGTCCACAGGCGTCAAGAGAGGAGGGATTGCCTGGGGCAGCTAGTGCTGTGGGAATGAGCAAGATGCCCACAAAGAGAAGCGTCTTTTGGAGGGAAATAAGAGCCATTGTGAAATAAGGTCGAGATGAAGAGGGACGGGTATGTTTGGTGTTTGTGCTTGATGAATTTGTTTTTTTTTCGGCGTTTGTTTTTGTCGATGGTGGGATATTTGCGCGCAAATGGTTTTCTTTTATATTCGAAAAAAAGCAATTGGCGTTCTTGTGTTATTGACGTTTCTACGATACAAGCGGGTAGACTATTAATAAAGTGACATGATTGACTTCTACAAGTACCGAACAACCATACCGGGAGGACTTCTGACTAACAGGTCACAAATCCTAGAAGAGGATAGGGAAGGGCTATATCCTCCTTGGCAAGCGGCGAACGGCCATAAGGAGACAGCCCTAGGAAGAAAAGAACAAATTTCTGATTTACTTTTTCATTGCATCACATCGCATGGAAATTGGGCGTCCAATCGAAATGCAGATTGAAGAAACAGTCACCGGTTGCTGAAAATAAAAAAAATGGGCTTTCGGGCTGAGCAGCAAAACACAAAGAGAGAGGGGAACAGAGAATGGAAAAATGATGGGTAAGAAAGTACAGCCACGCTTACCCACCGGGGGATTAAACGTTCCGCGATGACCAATTGAACCCCGCCTAGTCGTAAAATGGCAGGTTTTTTGTTCGCAAATATTATTTCAAAGCCTGACCCCTAGTCCTACAGATATTTATTTGTTCACATCCTAACAGCATCGGTAACGTGACAAAAAGCGGTAATAACTAGCAAGCTTGCACGAAAAAATTAGCGGCCGCATCATAATAACAAGTTTAGAGACAGGCGCCGAAGGAGGTGATGACAATTGAAGTAATTTGTGAATGGTGATGGGAAAGAGCTACGAGAGGAATGAAAGCAAACTAAAAACAAAAACAACAGCTGCAGACAAAAAAATGGACGTTTAGAAAAAAGAGAAAAGAAAAAAGAAAAAAGAAAAAAGAAAGAGGCAAACCCAACCTTGCTACTCACTTTTCGCTCTTTTCGTCCCCTCCTTTCCTTCGTTCCTTCTTCCCTCCTCTTCTTTCAATCATCCTTATTTTTTTGCCACTTAGCGTATGGTGTTTGTTCGTTGTTGGTTGTCAGCCATTAACTTATTACATTTCTAAGTCCTTCATTAACGATAGAAAATGATGTGATTGTAAATTAATCGTAGTATATTGACTATTGCGGTGTGATGCAGACGATCTTTTACCACAGAGCAACTCTATGAGGTCTGGCTCATTCATTTTCTCATCACCACCCTACTCCTCCTACGACAAAGGCCTGTTGGGGTCATCATCGTTGTCGATCGTCGATTGAAACGAGTATGATCTACTCACATACCAATTATTAATTCTAGTTTGCTCCAGCCTGTCATCTATTAGCCCCTCTTGCACAAAAATTTACTCCTCAGGCACTGATGTTGCCTTCCTCACAGCCAAAGTCTCATTAACACCATCACCTTGGACCGACAGGCTCTCATACACAGCCCCAAGTCCAGACTCATTCCTAAACACCAACCCCGACACATACAACCGTCTAAGATTGGTGCCCACAGCATACGCACAGTAAAGTCCTCCCCACCGCCATGATCCAAGAGCCTCCAGACACGGACGGATCGATCCTGCGAGCCTGTTACAAATTCAAAGGGTTTGAAGGGATTCCATGCGATACCGATGACAGTGTCGAAGAATCCGTTTGTCATGAGAACACTCCTCCATGTTCCCACGTCGTGCACATCCGCTGAGATTCCTGATTGAAAACGACGGCGGTGCCACAAACGAACTGTCTTGTCGCTGGTGTACCCAGAAACGACCCAGTCGCCGCAAGGTGAGAAGGAGATATACTTCATGGCTCCAGTGGCGTCATCGTCTAGTCCGAGTTTGACAACAGGCCCATCTGACCGGAAGTCCCAGAGGTGGATCGAGGTTCGGTTGACGGCGCCGATAGCGAGTTGCTGGTCGTTCGGTGAGTAGGCTAGTGTTGATACTTCCATGTCCTCCAAAGAAATCGACTTTAGCAGGCTTCTTGTTTGTGTATCGTATAGGCAGACTGCGCAACTCAGGTCAGAGGTAGCGAGTTGGTTGCCAGTTGACGAGAATGCCAAGTGGGAAACAGGACGTGAGTTGGTACTCAACTTGGCGAGAACATACCCTTGATTGACGTTGTGCAGGCCCCACAGACGAACGGTATTGTCATAACCGGAAGAAGCGATCCAACGATCACAGGGCGAGTAGGCGAGAGCGAATACGTGCTCGGTGTGCCTCTCAAGGAGAGGTCCTGGAGTACCGGTTTGAGGACCATACAGACGGATAGTAGATTCAGTTTTAGTAGTCGCAACCTGGGTTCGATCAGGCGAGAACGCCATCAACTCACCTTTCCATCTGACAACTCAAGAACACGAGCGACTTCAGTTCCCCACAGCGAATCCCATCGTGGCACAGTTCCATCGTCACTATCAGAAAAAACAGTTTCGCCATCAGGAGAATAGGCGACCGCAACAATCCTGCCAGAATGTCCTTGCTGCTTGACTTTCGCCCAAGCCGATCTCATGTCCCAAAAGCGCATCGTGCCGGCACGACTCCCCGAAGTAATGATACTACCATCTGGCGAAAACAAAACTATGTCGACATCAAGGCTATGGCCGGACAGGGTGGAAATAAGTACGCTGTTTGTCGCATCCCAGAGCCTTACTGTAGTGTCTGTGCTGTATATGGCGATCCATTGAGAATTAGAGGAAAAGGCGACGCCTGATATATCACCCGTGTGGGCTTGAAAGCCCACGGTTGGTATTCCAGAGATGATATCCCGGAGCTGGACAGCTCCTCCTTGATGCCCAGTAGCAATACGCAGTCCATCTGGCGAAACAGCGAGACATTTGATCTCGCCATGGCTAGACACCCAGATGGCTCCTGGCTCTCCTGTCACCACATCCCAGAACCGAATCGTCCCATCATCACTGCTCGATGCCAACTGTTGTCCATCCGCAGTGAACTCGACACTACGAACAGCCACGTTATGAATCTCCATCACAAACGGCAACCCTCCAGTCTCCGAACTCCACATCCTCATCGTCTTGTCGCTGCTGGCAGAAGCAATGTACTTGCCACAAGGAGACATCGCTACCAAGTTTGCGGCCTCCAAGTGTCCCTCCAAGACCAGTAAAGTCCTGCCGCTGTCACAATCCTATACTCGAACTGTGCCATCATTCCCTCCAGATACGAGGCGCTGACTGTCAGGTGAAAATACCAAAGAATTGTCTTTGCCCTTATGTCCTCTCAGTACCTTGAATCTCGCCCAGGTCCATGCGTGATACAATGTGATCCTACTACCATCGTTACCAACAGCAAACACCATTACATTAGGTGAGTAACAACAAGCCCCGACAACGTCACCTTCCACCAGGAGAGGCAGCTCTCCGAATTAAACACCTCCCATATGCACATTTCTGAAGTCTGCATTGCGCAACCAACTCCTTGCGAGATTATCCCTTTTGCCAATTGAATTTACTTTACAGCACGAGCAAAAAACGCAGGAGCGCCATAATTGCAGCAGGGTATGTCTTGAAAAGGCGAACTAGCCCATTAGAATGCTTATCATTAAATTTTATTTTTGTTCCTACCTAAGCGGTAACTTTGATGTATTTTTGATATCACCCAATATCATAAAAGTGATCATTGTCTTTTGTCGTTCTCTACAGCCTTTTCTCTTCCCATCCACCATTCACTTTATTCCAACAAAGCAGCATGCCACCTGTTAAAAAACGAAAGTACAGTTCCGTTCCAAAAAGAATTTTACAACTTTTTTTTAAGGCTATTTTTTAAATTATGCATTTTGTTTTATTCACCACCTGGTGTGGCCTCCTTGTGCGGCGATTACGGCCTGAATCCTCCCTGGGAGACTTGAGTACAAGCGTGTGAGAAAATCCGCTCTGATATCCTTCCATTCCTCGTTTAAAGCGATCACCATTTCCCCAATACTTCTGGGCCGAACACGTCGATTCTGAACAGCATCTTTCAATTGTGCCCACACATTTTCGATGGGATTGAGATTCGGGGAACAAGCGGGCCACGGTATCTTCACAATACCATGCTCCTCTCGCCAATTCCTTGAGACAAGGGCAGTGTGAATAGGTGCTCCATCCTCCATCAGAACAGGCCCCTGCTCATCCTCCCAATCCTCCAATAGAATGGCAGTGGCAACTTGGCCCATGAAGCCAAGCAGTTCGCCATCGTAGATGAGACGGACGAAGTCCACAGCCTTCTTGCTGTTGGGAGGTATCGTGATTAGGTTGGACAGAGGAACCCGCAAAAGCACCCCAAATCATCACAGAAGTTCGTCCGCTCTTAAAAGATGGAGCGAGACAATCGTTCCGGTATTTTTCATCCTTGGTCCTCCACACTCTGATCTTACGAAAGGTCTTTCTGATCTCGAAAGGCGACTCATCAGTCCACACCACCGTCTTCCAATCATCAGCGGTCCAATGTCTATACTGTCTAGCAAACACCAATCGGGCTTGTTTATGTATGTCGGATAAGTAAGGCTTCACTACGGCAATACGAGAAAAGATCCCCTCATTGTGAAGCGTTCTCCTAACAGTGCTCCTCGAGACATCAATGGCGAGTTGATTGGTAATGTCGGTGAGAGTGGCACAGCGATTTCTTTTGGCAGTGGAGACAAGGTTACGGACAGCTCTAGCGTCCAACTTCTTCGGGCGACCTGGACTTTTTCTTGGCTCGTAGTTCCCTCTCTCGCGGTAGCGCTTGATGACATTGCCAACAGTTGCTCGGCTTTGACCCACGGACCTGGCTATCTCTGCTGGAGTGCGACCGGACTTCCACATGCCAACAATCTCGCCCTGTTCCCCAACGGGTAGAGTCATTGATGGAGATGGGTGGAAAGAGTGAGAGTGTACTGTAAGAGTAACGAGTGAAAAAATTATTTTTTGTTTTTTTTTTGTAAAATTCTTTTTGGAACGTGACTGTACAACAAAATCGACAATACTACTAGGGAAAGGATTGTTGATCTGGTTACTAACAAGGGCAAGCCCATGACATCGGTGGCTAGATACTTCAACATCCCCGCGTCTACTGCTAGAAACATTGTCAGCACCTTCCTTCACACCAATCGCATCGCCAAGCTACCGAAGGGTGGCAACCGTAGCAGCAGGATCACTCAACCGCATCTTGACCTGCTTACCGACAACATGGACGAGTTTGCTAGTCGCTCTGTTAGGTGGCTCATCAACGACCTGAATGAACATTTTTAGATTCATCCTCCCCTTTCCCCGCGTACTGTGGACAGAGCTGTCAACAAGCTCACCACGTATACACTCAAGCTAATGAGACCTGAGTCAGAACGATACAATGAACCTGAGCGCATTGAGGTTCGACGACAATGAGCTGTGAATATTCTTCATGGTCCTGGCAATATGAATCAATTTGTCTACATTGACGAGGCTGGCTTCAATTTGCATATTACCCGTAGGTATGGCCGCGCTCCTCAAGGCAGGCGTGCCTTCCAAAGGGTTCCCTACAACCGAGGCCCTAATATGTCTTTGATCGTTGCTGTTGACAAGACGGGCATTCTAGAGTCCCACTTCAAGCGCGGTGCCTACAACCAAGAAATCTTTATCGAATTTTTGGAGGACCAGCTTTTCCCCCGTCTTGGGCCCAGACACCGCATACTTCTTGTGGACAACGCCAAGTTTCACAAGACTCAGAGGGTCAAGGACGCCATTGCCAACAGTGGCCACACTCTTCTCCTTCTTCCTCCATACAGTCCACACCTCAATGCTGCTAAGTCCGTCTTCAGTAGTGTTAAGACCCATATCCGTCAGGAGATTGTTCAAGCCAAGACCCTTGCAGGTCATGTTGAAAGTGGTCTAGCTCGAATTGATGCTTCAATGGCAAGAGGATGGATACGCGAGGTCGGGCGGAATTTCCAGCTTTCACTTGCAGGAGCCCCACTTGGCCATCTCTATAATGTTCGCCAAACCCTTCCTGAAAGTTATCAAGATCCATATGTTGAAGGTTGGGATAATGAACCAGAGCATGAAGAAGACAGGAATGAGAGGGAGAATATAAACCTAAATCAAGAGGAGGACGAGGACGAGGACGAGAATGTGGACAAGGAGGAGGAGGAGGAGAAGGAGGAGGAGGAGGAGGAGGATGGGAGTGAGGTTCGTCTGTATGCTCGTCATAAGTACTCATCCCTTCGCACCCGATCGAGGACAAGTCCTAAATTGTGGGTATGAGGAGGGCAATTTTTAAATCAAAGAACAAGCACACACGGTTTAGCGTGGAGTAGAGCTCAAATGAATAGCCACCAAAAGAAAAATCCTTAGCGCTTTTTTTATGAAGGGTGTAACAAATTCAAATGGCAAAAGGGATAAAACTAGCAAGATCGGCTCCTTGGAGCTGTGCAGGATCAAAATTTCCGTTAGAAAGATCCGTTCCTGGTAACCGAATACCTCGGAGGTCTTCGCTGTGGAAACTCACACCGGCTCTGATTGAGATGGTGATAGCGTTGGCAGCGGCGGTGGCAAAGAGGTATCATATTTGCACTGCTCGATGACCGCACGGAGTTGCTCCGCGAAATGAGAATGCTGATGCACTCTGTCGCTCAGAAACTGAACAGCAGAAGGCTCGCAGAGGAGGTTTCGTGCGGACAAGAGGCTGTTGATGTCGAGTGACTGGAAATCTCTCGAAACATTCTCCCTTTTACAGAATGCTTCAATTTTCCTATGAAAATTGAAGCATTTCCATTGAATTAAAAATATAAGGAGTGTTATTCAGTTCACTTTTTTGCTTGGATTTACGGATCACAAAGAGAGACAAACTCTGCGAGGATATAAGGTAAAGGACCCAAACTGAATAACACTCCTTATATTTTTGATTCAATGGAAATGCTTCAATTTTCCTATGAAAATTGAAGCATTCTGCAAAAGGGAGTGTACAGTCGTACCTCTCCTATAGTATATGCTTTTGCTGCAGAGCTGAATATACTATAGGAGAGGATATACTATAAGCTAAGCCACATTTTGTACTTTGCCCCTTAAAAGTGTCATGTGCTCTTCTTTTGAATTGAGAAATAGTGCAGACATCATTCTTCAGCAGTCAATCCAAAATGGAATCGCCTGATGAGCTATTTGCAAGGAGCCTAGAATCCTCTCCAGTTTCTTCACTTGCGCCTTTGGAGAACGAAGAAGATGCTGTACCTCCTCACCATCTTGTCATTAATAAAAAACCCGCTTGAATGATGCTGAGTTGTTGGATTTGCCTTTGAATGCAGAGGAAGATGGAGAGGATGGAGAGGATGGAGAGGATGGAGAGGATGGAGAGGATGGAGGAGGCAGAGGAGCAGGGTCCACCATTGCCAACCAAGTTGGAGATTCTTGCAGCAATGGACATCACTATGCAATACATCGATGGCGATATATGTGCCATTGAATATCCTGCTGAGGGAGACACTTATGCAACTACTCTCAAAGCGTTGAAGGGATGGCGCGAAGCCTTGCACAGAAGTATACTATCAAACATGACCCAACCCACCCTTACTACCTTTTTCAAGCCCACATAAGGTCTGTATCCACAGCTAAAATAAAAAATATGACCACTCCACTCAATACTAATTGAATTGCTTATAGTATACAGCGACAAGGTCGATATACTATAGGAGAAAGTAATAGTATATACTATAAGAAAGCCTGAATCTAGATTTTTGAAAAAAAAATGTACTATAGGAGAGGGATATACTATACGGGAATATACTATAGGGGAGGTACGACTGTAGCGGGTTTTCCACAACCGGATGATTGGCTGCCGTTCATTCGTTATTGTTTACATCCCACGTACTTTTACTAACTGAATACCCTCCAGAATTGATCAATGGACGAAGTGGAATGTGTCATCGGTGTACCACAACGGAGAGGCCTCTCGCAAAAGGCGGTCTTAGGGTCGGGACCAAAGAACTCAGCCTACCAAGTCTCCTTGTCGCGGATATGTATGTACTGGATGACTAGGTTAACATTCTGCTTTATGAAGATGGCTTCAGTAAGCCGCTTCAGGTAGTCGATGCCTTGGTCAACAAGTTCATCTTCCACCAAATCAATTAGCACCTCTCGTTCCACACTGCTCAAGACGCTGCCCTCCAAATGTTTCAGGCTGAGCTCGAACCATTCTCGATGAACTTATCGTACAGGCCGACACGGGTAATTTGAATGTCCGTCAGATCCTGTCGAACGCCGACAACCTTGGGGAGGGTCCTGAGAGCGACAGCCAACAGAGAGGGTTCCTGATCAGGTCTATCAGGCCAGGAATCGTCACCAGTTTGTCCATATATTCGTCTAAGGACCGGACTAGTTGATCTTCGAATAAGGTATGGATGCTTCGATCCTGGGCAAATTTGTCAACATACCCCTTGACCTGCTCGACGGAGATGGTGGCATCGGCGGCCTGTTGAAAGAGATCCTGGGTGACATTATCTAGGACATGTGCATCCTGTTGTTCAGTCGAATGGTCAGACATGGTGGAAGATTCCTAAGTGTATAAAATAACCTTGTTGATACAGTGTTAATAACACAAGTGATGTTGTAGGTGGAGAGGGAATAGTGCTATTGGCGTTGTGGGCTTACCTTATTTGTTTGGTGTAAAGGACTCACAGGCTCAGGGTGGAAGGCGGGTGAGGCAAGTTGGGCCGATGAATGTCAACACTATAAGGAAAATAATGTAAGCAAAAAAAAAAAAGTCAGCAAATCCAGGTATGGGTGCATTTACAGTTTGGATTTCTGAGCACAGATTGGAAGGAAGTGTGCAAGTATTGTGTCGACCAGGGGTTGTGGTAGACACAAGGTGTAGGGAGAAAAAGGACCAAGGAAAAGGAGCAGGAGTACTATGCATGTGTCTACGAATGCGATTTCTGATGGATGTGGCGGAGGAAGGTGAAAGACGACTAACTTCCTCAGGCGGGTGTGGCTTACTTTGTTCTCAGGGGTTGCTTCTGGATGGGGAAATGCAATTAACAAAGATGATGATAAGCGAGGAATGGAAACGTGATGGATGTCGGATGAGAAGACGATGTTGATGTGGACGAAATGAGATGAGTGGAAGAAAGGTAAGTTAGTAACAAGGAAAGGAAAGCAATGAAAGAAAAGAAAAAAGGAAAAACCAAATATGACGAGTGAGGCATAAGTTCAAATTAGCAAGTGCCCGTGGCT
Organism: Linnemannia schmuckeri; assembly: GCA_029449235.1. Taxonomy (NCBI): domain Eukaryota; kingdom Fungi; phylum Mortierellomycota; class Mortierellomycetes; order Mortierellales; family Mortierellaceae; genus Linnemannia; species Linnemannia schmuckeri. The sequence goes on from JANATG010000003.1 coordinate 3,150,498, forward strand.
ACGCTGCGGGAGCTGAACCGTTTTCTCGATTCCCTGGTTTTGGTGTTTAAGTAAGGGCTAAAGGTGCTGCCGAGGTAGGGCTTTCCCAAGATCATTTTGCATGTGTTTTAACTACAAAAGGGGGAAAAAAATATTTGAAAAAAAAAATGAGCCAGCAAAAAACGGGCGTTCAGTGTGTACTCTTCCAAAATTAAAATACATTTGTGATCAATTCTATGGTGTAGGGTATTATTACAGGACTATCTTGTAAACAGTGTATCTAACGTATGCGTCTTCAAGGCCGGGGATGCTGCCATCGATGATAGCAACCTTGAGATTTTTTTCATCTGTGAATTGAGAGAGAGCGACATAAAGCTGGCCATGTGTGAAAACAGTAGGGAGATAGAGTCCGACATTTTTGAGGGTTTGCCCCTGGGACTTGTTGATCGTCACAACAAAGGTGGGCCTGACCGGGGACCGCCATCTCTTGAATATGATTGGGGAGGACTTGTCGTCTGTTGTCAAAATCGGCACTCGTGAGATGAAGACTAAGTTGGTGGCAAAAGGTTCCGTCAGGATTGTTGCCATGATGCAGCGTGGATTGAGGCGGCGGACGTTCCAGTGAGCTCCACTGCAAAGTGCTTTTTTTTTATTGGTCCACATCCCTGAGGAGAATGATAGGCATGCTAATTTTCAGCACCAGCTTGTAGGAAGGCAACCCAGTGAGTCTAATGAGCTGAGATACTTCGTGGGATAGTCGGCGACGCCGTTGGTAGCTGAACCCGGAACGGAGTTTTGGCCAAGGTATTCTGTTGTCTCGCCAGGAAATAGCGCGGTCGCGAGGTTGTTCATATGTTTGGCATCCTTATTCAGTGTTGCCAAAATAGCAGTGCGCTTGATGTCAAAGTACAAAGTTGCTGTTGGAGATAATGGGGTATATGGCGCGGATAAGTTGGATCTCGTGCTCGTCATTGAGATTGGGTCCATGTGGCGTAATAAAGATAAGGCCGGGGATCATGATATAATCATCAGAGTCGTCAATGGAAAATGTGTGCTCCTTGGCTTCACCCACACAGAGTAAAAAAATCGACGAAAGAAAAAAAGCTGCTCTCGTCCGCCCTGACTCGCATATTGCGAGTTAGCTTGACCGTCTTGACCTTAGGCCAAATGGCGCCAGACATCTTTAGACATGCACCCTCGATCTGAGACTGGGATCCACGGACAACCACCGGTAACACCTGTCGAAAGTCGCCATCGAACACGATAATTTTTCCGCCGAAAGAAATCAAGGGTTGATCCATAATATGTCGAACTATCCGTCCACCGACTCAAAGACATGTCGATGCATCATGGGTGCCTCGTCCCAGATGATAGGTCGGCCGCATGAATAATGGATCCGACTTGTTGCTCGCGGGTAATGTTGCAGGTCGAGTCTTTAAAAACTGGAATGGGGATCTTGAAGACGGAGCGTGCAGTACATCCACCATAAAGGATCGGAGCTGCTATACCGGACGACGCTAGGACAATAACATTATTTTCATAACATCACTAATCTGTTCAGTCAGTGTGTTGTAGAGAAAGGATTTACCGATGCCACCTGGCCCGTCAACCCGAGTGCCTTGAGATTAGAGTCAATGGCCCTCAGCACATCCTTCATCGCCTCGATGTTGACTTTGTCATCTGGTTGAAGGTTGTCGTTCTCCGCATTTTCCTTTCGACAAAAAAACAGATGTCATCGTACATGTAGATGGCCTGATTGTCCTAGAGTTTGCAGGGCTTCGAGGGAGCACAGTTCACCAAGATGACGCAAAAGAGAAGGCGAAGCGACTTTGAAAACTTGAAATAAGAGGCTTCCTTAAGGCAGAGATCCCACTCGCTGTCGTCTCCCAGAAAGCGGGGGATAGACGACATCTCGAAATGTATCGCAGAGAGTGTTGTTGACGGTACGAAGAAGTTCAAAGTTGTTTTCTTTACCCTTACCGCGTCTTTTAAATAAAATAACAAGAACAAGGGTAGCCTTGTTCCCGGTCCGTTTCCTCTCCTTCACTTCTTGTACCTACCAGTATACTTCCTGAGCTCCCGCTATTGCCACCCTCTCGTTGACACAATCATCCTCTCTTACTTTCTCTGACACTCGCGTACATCGCATTAATGCCGTATTATCTCTAGGACCCTTTGATTATCTCCAATCAGACTGCGTCGTTGGCTTACTAGAGACAGCAATAGTGCTATTTTCACGCCTCACCTCAATATCAAGATCCGGTTATATCCTCCAAGAAGTGATCATCTAGTCCCTCGTTCGGTCGCCATCCTCCTCTTACACGACAAGCGCTCTGCCGGGCTTCCATCGTATTCCGTTTCCACCGAGCAACCAGTAGTTATCTTCCCTTCCAGCATGGGAAGCAGGCCGCCTAGTACCCCCAGGTATGCCCTTCTCCTTACGCGTCCTTTGAAGAGCAGAGACGAGTCATGAACAGTCCACAAAGCGAGATGACTTTAGTCGGCACAGGAATCAAGCGCTAGTTCCAGATAGAACTTTTGTTGATAGTGTTTTGCTTTCTTGTACTCTGTAGATAGAAGGTAGCTACTCGTACCTTCCCGGGCCCAACCTTACGAAGTCTCCCCTTTTTGTTGGCGTTTGAGCCCTCTCTGCATTACATTCGTAAGATTGGTCATCCGGTTATTCTCTTCTGTTTGTTTGTACCTAGCTGATTAGCAGCGCCTTACCTACTTTCTTTTCTTTCTCTGTCGGGTTGCAATTATAGTGTCCTTAGCACCAACCCTCCTCCTCTAAAGACGAGAACTTTCCTCGCTTAGAACACAGCTCATCAGTGTTCTACTCGTCGATAAGGCATCTGTTTTATTTCCCTGTCCCCTCTTTCTTTCATCTGGTGCAAACACAACCAGTTGTTTTGACTGCTTCACAATCATACTTATCTGTAACATCTTTTATCTTGTAGGATCCATTACACGACAGCGTGAGACACGGGCACCTCACCTTGTGTATCGTGTCTCCAGGAAAAGAGGCTTAAAATATTGGATGGCAATTGTGACTTTGATAGTAAAATTAGTGCAGCCCGTACGATATTATCCCTTTTGGAATCCAGCTTCGCCCCTCTGTGCGCAGTAAAACACCAAGAAAAATCTCTTCGTTAGTATTTAAATCCAAAAGCATCCTAGCCTAAAGTGGGTGTGACAAAACTATGATTTCAATCCGTCATGGTGGCACATCAAATCTGTACTCTTCCCGATCGGTTGCGGGGTGGCGAGTACTTGTGCTCATGGAAGGGGGCCGGAGCGGGTGCTGCATTCATCTCATCTTCCTGTAAATGTCCTTCTTCATCGCTCACTTCGCCTTCCTCATTTTCCTCCTCCTCCTCCTCGGCCCGCTCCTCCTCACCATCATCTTCATGCTCATCGTTCCATTCCTCGGCTTCATCCTCCTCTTCTTCCTCCACCTGCTCTCCATCCCACCCCTCAATGTACGGGTCTTGATATCCTTCAGGAAGAGCTTGACGGTTGTTGTTGAGACGCCCAAGAGGATGTCCGTTGAGCGCAAGTGCGAAGTTGCGGTTTACCTTACGAATCCACCCTCTTGCCATTGCCACAGTGATTCGACGTATTCCATTCAAAACGTGGCCGGTAAGGGTTTCTTCCTGGATGACCTGTTGCCGGACATGGTGTCTCACACTGCTGAACACCGACTCAACGGGATTGAGATGTGGGCTATAGGGAGGAAGGTAAAGAAGAGTGTGGCCAGCGGCAGTAACGGCGTTCCTCACCATAGCCGTCTTGTGAAACGACGCATTGTCCATGACAATGATTCGGTGTCGTCCATTGATCGCTGGAAAGAGCTCTGTCTGAAAAAACTGGGTGAACGTTTCTTGGTTGTAGGCGCGCGGTTTGAAGTGAGAGGCCAGGATTCCTGTCTTGTCGAGAGCGACGATCAGAGAGTAGTTAGGGCCACGGTTGTAGGGAATCCTTTGAAAGGCACGCCTGCCTCGGGGAGCGCGGCCGTACCTGCGCGTGATATGCAAGTTAAAGCCCGCCTCATCGATGTAGACAAAGTGGTTCATATTGCCAGGACCTTGAAGAACGGTCTCGGCCCATCGTTGTCGCTCCTCGATGTTCTCGGGATCATTGTATTTCTCTGACTCGGTCCTCATTAACTTGAGCGTGTAGGTGGTGAGCTTGTTGAGAGCCTTGTCGACGGTACTCTGGGAGATAGGAGGATCCAATTGGAAATGCACGTTCAGCTGCGTGGCGAGCCACTGAACAGGACGACCGGCGAACTCGTCCAAGTGATCGGTTAGCCAGTCAAGATGCTCTGCTTCGAGTCGGCGGTTATGACTGCCGCCTCTTGGGAGCTTGGCGATGCGACCGGTTAGAATGAAGGTATCAACAATGGTCTTGACAGTTGAACGAGGGTACTTGAGCATCCGAGCAACATGGCCAATGCTCATTCCTTGGTCGGTAACCATATCGATAATCATCTTCCGAGTGTTGTCGTCGACTTTGTTGTTTCTTTTTTGTCTGACGGGTGGCATGGTGGTGCAAGAGTGCTGTAGGTGATGTGTGTATGAATATGAGTATGCAAGAGCTATGTTTGTGAGAGTGAGTTACAGGGTACCAGGGCAACTTCATCATTATTCGATCCAGCGATAAACGACGTTAATTAAGGGTTTTTTTGACGAAATCCCTTTTCTAGTCACGGTACACTAAAACTTCACCAGTGCGTTTTTGAGTAATCACAATGACGTTCCCCTTTCCCCATGGTGTTTTACTGCACACAGGGGGGCGAAACTGGATTCCAAAAGGGATATTAATTCCTTACGAAAAACTAAGGGTATAACAATAATAAGGATATAATAATAATTGACTTGTGGCAGCCAAGAATTCATAGCGACGTTGGTTTTTGAACCTTCGATGTCGGCTCTTTCAATCCTTGCTTCATTAGAATTGTTGATGCGGAGTTTATATATTCTAATTGTGTTACAGAAGTTCCCCATTTGTACGATCCTGACGTCATTATATTAGCTAAATGTAAATACTGAACGTGCAGAGAAGAGGCAGCGCGATGGTTGTTTTTCCAAAGACACCTTCACAGAGCAGCTGGCTAACGTTAACTGACCCTGACCTTATTTATTTCAGTGTATGAGAGCGTATCAAGTGTGAGGACTTCCTTTATTCTAAAGCATCAACAACATGTAATCCTAACTGAGAGTGCAACGATCACTCTATTTACCTGTCACAAACCCGTTTTTCCTGCAACAACGAGTTCAAGATTTTTTTAAAGAGCTTCAAAAGAGCGCTCCAGTTTACAAATAAACGAGCCACTTCCATAGCGTGCTAACTGAGCACCAATTATTTTGGCTTAAATAACAAGTTATTTTTGACTGCTCAGCCCTTGTGATCTGACCGCTAAACCGAGCTAAATGTCGCTTCAGAGGTGGAGGCATTAATGCTAATCTTACTTTCACTAAATAATATGGCAATAGTGGTTTTATATATTTGTCCAATGATCTTGACACGAATAAAGCCAAAGCGAGTTTAAATCAGAGGCGTATCCAACCACGGGTAGAGTCGACGCCAAAATAGAGTGGGCCAAATAATTTTTTAAATTACTCGTTTGAATTGAAAAGAAATTGATTGTCTGGTTTTTATCCTTTACGGTAGACCTCAAGACCCTCGTCCTCAACAACAGAATTATTTGGCCCGATCTATTTGGCGCCGAGTCTACCACGCCGTATTAATTTCAATACGATAAACAGGGACCAACCGCCTTGAAAACGTTGACATGTGCATTCATATCCTTAATAATAACCGCTTGAACCATCTATCTTTTGCACGTGGAAGTGGTCATACTGCAGAAAGCAAGTGGACTGTGCACGAGCCAGAAGAATCTGCCTCTATGTGATAGAGAGCGTGGTTACACTTGTGCCAAGTGGGCTGTGCACAAGCCACAGGAAATTGTCTATATGTGGAAATCGTGGTTTCACTTGTGACAAGTGGGCTGTGCTGCATGGTCCGTCATTATTTGCGGAAATCGCTAAACATAGGCTGCCAATGTGCCTTGAATCGCATTAACGTTGAAAAATAACGTGTGTAGTTGATTAGAAGATGGAGTGTGTATCATATTGGAAGAAGAACTTATGAGGCAAAGATATGGATTCTGTTTATCAGGATAGACACTTATATATGCTATGACACGTGAGTGAATCTGCACACTGCTTCTGGATAATAGCGCATGCTTAATTGTTCTCAAACTATAATCAACTTTAGCTTCGTCGAAAAAAAAACATTTGCTCCTCTCTTGGGATATAAGCGGTATCTCAATCGCATATATTCAACTTGTTGCTACACATTGGAAACATACTGCATTGGTCATTATTCTCCGACGATATGACAGGCTGCAAAAGCATGGCTCATTGAAGGACAACGGTTAGAGTCTCTTTTGTTTCTATCATTTTTTTCATGTGCTGCAATTTTGCACTGTCCCCGAAAGTTACTGACGTCTCATTAAAAGGATATCTTGCCCTGCCACTTGCGTCCCAGCCTAAACCCTGGTAATATTATCCAAGGACCTAATGGTTCGAGCAAAGTCAGATAGTTTTGTCCATATGTAAGATCTGACTACGATGCTTTTGATGCCGCTATTGTATGGGACAGGTTCCTCTATAGCGAAACAGTGCACTTAGAGAGCATACAACGACCAGACTTATCTGGTAGCACGGCAAAGGATCACTCCTCCTTGAACTCGTTGAAGCCTATTCCTGGAGACGTCTACGGGTAGCTAGGCCCCTTGAGTATGTGTGAGGGGGTCAGATACTCGCTTGATTTCTCATACTGTTTTCTCTGTCGCATCAGGTTTCGCTCCTTTGTCATTTGTCAATTCCAGGGCCAGAACCTTCGAGTTGACAACAATGGGTATAAAAATAGCTTGGCTATGCTGCATGAATTTAAGCAAGACCTGTTCAATAGCCGTTATTGCCGTTTACAAAAAAAGATGGACGCCTGTAGGGCAAGAAGGGAGAGAGCAAGCCATGAAGCGAGCGAACATAGAGGCAACGCGAAAATATAAATATAGTAAGTTACCCCCGCTCCTATTCTGTTCTTCTCACTGACCTCCAGCATCGCAACTCCTTATCTCCCTCTCCTTCCGACTTATCTCTCTATTTCAATCCAGTCTACAGTTTATTTTCTTACACTCATGCGTTCATTCATCAAGTATGCATCCTTGGCAGTCCTGGCCTCACTGCTGACATTGGCCTTGCTCGGTCTGATGTCCACGACCGCGACCGCTCTCACATTTGCCGAGGCCAGCTCCGTTGACGAAGAACCGCTCGGGTATGACGGTCCCCTGAGTACCCTGGCGGAGGGTCCCTACCCCTCTGCTACCGAGGCTGAAGAGCTCAGTCTTACAGCTGACGGTCCATCTCACGTCAACTCCCCTCCCTCCAATGCCCCCAATCCCTACCATCACCCCCATCCCCCGTGCTCTCTGGGCTTTAGGCTCTGCAAGTAGGTGCTACAAATCCAGTCTTTCTCTCTTGCTGGTTACTGTTATTGAGTCACCCTGGACTGATGATTGCTTTCATGCCATTATAGCTGGGGCGGCGGAAAACGAAGGTGCTGCCCGAACAGCAAAGTATGTGGCAGCATCTATCCCTACTGCTGTCCTCCGGGCTCTCCATACATTTGTAATGGCAAATGCTGCAAATACGGATGTACCACTGCACACAAGTGTGCATGCAAGCCTTACTACACAGTTGATTGCGGCAGTAAGTTATGTTTTCTTTTTTTTAAAGACATTGATAGAATTTTTACAGAAACAATGCTAACTCTGCCTTTCTCTTTCCGGCGATCACTTGCTCTAGATGGTTGCTGCTATAAGGGCAGAGTGTGTGCCATCGGCAAGCCGCTTCGGTGCTGCCCTTCGAACTTCCGATACTCCTGTCATAACAAGTGCTGCAGATATCCATGCCACCATGTAGGCCTGTGTCTGCCATCGTCATCGCCCATACTTTATGCGGCGTAGCAAATCTGCCGGCCCTGATGATATAACGGACCATACATCTGCCGCAATGCCTGGTGTTTCTTTGGATTGAAACAGCACAAAAAAATTTTCAAAAAATTCTAAAAAATTCTAAAAAAAAACTCATGATTTCTCTCTTGGGTTCGTGTCGTAGGAAAGCAATGATTTGTACATAGCCTCTCTCTCTTTCTCAATGCTCTCTGTCGCGACTTGGGCCCTCTTTTATCTTAGCGCTAAGGATCATATGGCTGTACATAGTTTCCATAAATGAACAACAAAAAATAAAAAAAAACACGACCAGTGCAAGAAGGCGATGTTCAACATAAGGTGTACTAGGGAAAACTTATCAATAAATATCTGAAATTATTAGTTAATGTATTTTAAGTAGCCCGAATTGTTGAGGCAGCCCGAACTGTTGAGGTTCTGTTGCTTGTGTATAAAGGGCTTCGAGCTAAGAATGATTATTATTGGACTATATAGCTACAGTCATTCCATTAATTGATCCTATTATTTCGCCTTTTTACATGAATGAACATTTATCTTCTGTTTTCATCCATTGATTCTCAACTAGGTCAAGTAAGTTCTCTTAACTATCTTCTTTTGTCATATACAATTTAAGAAAAGTCTACTTCATGCAATTGTCATAGACATTGTTTTGAAGACAGCCAGTTGCATTGAATCAGATTATGTGACAATGAAATCAGCTACATCCTTCGCATTCTAATGCTGATTAGTACTTGGTATTGTGCTCTTTATTCTTAATGGCCTCCTCCAGATGCTTGGACATGCTCTTGTATAGGCTTTGGAGAAACCAATGGAAATATGTGTCTATATGTCCTATACACGTTTCCAGAGTTTATCCTTGTTCTTTGGCGCGTCTGGGTACTAATACTGCTGGCATTTCATATAGGCCCAAATGTGCTCGATGGGGTTGAGGTCGGATGAGTTGGGGAGGAGGAGAGCAGTGAAGAACAGTGATTTTTTGTTCTTCTTAAAGTAGTCCATGACCTTGCGCGCAGTATGCACTTGGGCATTGTCCTGCTGAAAGATGAGTGTTGACTTGTCCATGTTGTACCAATCGCGGGGTCGCCAAAAATTATCCTTGACAGCGTCGAGATAGACATCTGCACCCATCGTTTTCATGATCCAACCTGTATCGCCAACGCCAAAAAAAAGTCATGCGTCCATACACCATAATCTTCCTGCCTCCTCCTTGTAAAGTTGTATTAACTTAGCTAGGATGGCACTGTCGACGATTGCGTCTGCTATGGTTGTATGATTTTCCAAAGGACCCGATGCAACTGATCTTGTCTCATCGAAGATCATCAGCTTCTTCTAACTCTTAATCGTCCAGTGAATGTGGTCCTTGGCGATCTGTATCTTTGGGTCACTTGAACTCGGGTGAGCTTTGGCTTCTTGAGTTGCAAGTAGGTCCTGGTATGTGACAGTATCATAGACTGTCTCCTATATTGACACCATTCTCATGCATTGCCACCATCCCCTGTATTGCCACCATTCCTATGCCTCCATCACTGCGCCCCTGTACACTAGTATAAATACCCTACCTCTCTGTATAATAAAACACCATCCGTTTCTTGACTTTCCTCCTCGTTCCTAGTACTCTCTTGTCCTTTCCCTTGTTCTTGTCTCTCCCCATTTCCGTGTTCACATTCCCTCGCTCTATTACTATTACATGTACCCTCCTCAAGTAGATTCTGGCGGACTGTGTTGATGTGAATCTGCTTTCCTTCTGTCAGTTGCGTCAATCGTTGTTCATCCTTGTACGTGTTTAGCATGCCTATTACGAAACGGCGTAGCATTGCCGATCTAGTTTTTGTCGAAATCGTCCTTGGTCTCCATGGGTGTGGAGCAGGAATGTTTTTCTTGTCCTTGTTCATGATCCTGATGGCCGATGAGATAGAGACTTTGAGTGAATCGGCGACTTTCCTAACCGATTTTTTTTGTCGAAGCCGCTGTATAATGTTATTGACTTTTTTTTTTTTTTTTTTTGGGGGGGGGGGGGGGGGTTTGCTGATAAGTTGTTGTCTTGAACATCGTTCCAGTATGTTGATAGGAAGGCGAACGGAGTGTTATATAGTAAAAGAGGGGATCAGTAAATGAAAAGAGTGCGTAAAAAAGTGTAAAAAGATATATGGTGTCTTTTTCCGTAAATTGAATTGGGAAGCCCGGGGGGTATTCAGTAAGTAAAGGTACAAACAATAACGAATGAACGGTAGCCAATCATCCGGTTGTGGAAGAGCGAAAAAAATACATTAGCGGGTTTCCACAACTGGATGATTGGCTGCCGTTCATTCGTTATTGTTTGCATCCCGCGTACCTTTACTTACTGAATACCCCCGATATCATATTTCGTCGTTCGGCAGAATTTTGGCGAGAGCCAAAAAAAAAATTGCCAAATTGTAGCGAACAAGGGGCGATTTGAGATAAACAAAGGCCTTCTAAACTTCTCCAATGATCTCCTTTTGCTCGAAAATCCAGGGTAATGGCTGTAGGTATCTATTTTGTTATTTCACTGGAGTTATATAATAAGGAAGACGAAAGGTAATTGCCATGCATGTTTGAGGGCGATTAATGCAGACGAAAAGGAGAAATGCTTAGTTATGTAAAAAAGACGAACTCATAAAATCAAATAATGGGATGACTGTATGTGCTTGATGGCCTTAAAATCCATTCTTATTGTGAAACTCGGTATGGGCCTTCTTAGATTTGCAGCAGCATGAAGGCCGTCTTTATGGCCAATATCCAGTGAAATTACCCTTTTAGCATGGTGGTTACGAAATTGTACAGTGCTCGCCGAAACTGCCCGCATCCTAGAAGATCCACGCGTTTTTTCTCCTATAACTCGCGCATGGGTGGTTCAATTGCGTCAGGGTTGTATATTTAGAATCTCATAGGATAGGCCTTTGTCATATCCAAAGATTAGGTCGATAAAGCTAGTAAAGCCTTGTTTGCAGCTTTTTTTTTCAAGAACAGTCTTATATGAGCGGTTTGAAGGAAGGCCAAAGAATGAATCAAGCTTAACTTTGGACAACTATTGCCCATGAATAAATGTAGCAACCTACCTCTCTCTTTTTTTCCCTGTTCTTCGCATCTCCCTCAACACTTCTACCAAGTAGGAAGGCGACATTCAAGCCCATTATTAACGAAGTCATAAGGCTCATGTCAGCAGGTACTTCGATCCGAGAGGCGGCCCGTCGTCTGCACAACTCCCCACGCATGGACTCTAAAACCCACGCCATTATCAAGGAGATCATGCCCGTCAACAAGGGAGGTCGTCCTAAGGAGATCCAAGCCCGACCCGTCGACTGTCTCGAACTTAAAATGAAGCGGAGTATGATTCGAACGGCTACGGAGGCGACGACCGTGGCCAATGAGTTCCTTCCCGAGACCGTCTCGCTCACCACCTTTCGGCGGCGCCTTCGAAGTCTGGATTGATTGCGAAAAGGAAGGTCAATAGGCCTGCGCTTCGACCCCGGCATCAAAGGGAGGATGCTTTTTTTGAGAAAGTACAAGGAATGGATTCTCGATGACTGGGAATGCGTGGTGTGGTATGATGAATCCAAGATCAACAGGATTTTTTCAGACGGTGTGCAGTGGGTGTGGGATGACGCTTCGGGGCGCTTACAACGCGTTGTGTACAGGGAACTGTCAAGTTTGGAGGAGGGAGTGTCATGGTATGGTCCTGTATACCTTGAAACCGAACTGAGCGATGGTCAATTGTAAATGAGAAAAAAAATCTTACAACCCATATTTAGAAAGGAGTGTCAACCAACCCAATTTAGTGTGAAGAAAACTCTTGAGTGCTAAAGGCACTGCTACCAGCCTCCTTTTTTGTCGTCGGATGGAGGAGGGAGTTGAGAAGGCTGATTTTCTTTATAGTCTGCTTTTGGAAGCTTTCTATTCACATGCACTCGTGGGCTTCAGAGATGACCTAGTTTGTCGGTTCTCTGCTTAGAGCACGAAGCGCAAGAGTACACCGGATTTTTGTTTTCGCACAAGTCGCCATATCTCTTTGTCTTTCCACCCTCTCCTGAAAAATTTCGACCAGAAATCCTGGTCCATTTTTTCAAATCTATCGATATTCAATATGACAGAAAGTATTAGTTTTTTTTTATAAAGGTGAAGATGGCCGGTGACAGAAAGTATTAGGATGCTCATCATCTTATCTGTGTTCGCTAGCAACAATTCTCAATGAGGCATGTGAGAAAGTGGGGTTGCATGAATGAATACAATGGGTTTCTGGTGCGAACTATGGTAAATTTTGGCTTTTCAGAAAACTGAAAAGCTTATCGGAGAGGAGATCAAGGCGCGCGTATTTCCAGCTTAAGAACATGGTGGTAGAGTCATAGTAAAATATCATGCTAACTCCATCCAATCAAAAGGATAGCCAAAAGTGAAAAATTTTGATCAGAATTTTTGGCTGAACGGACAATGGGATAACACTGTGCGAATAATTTTTTCACTTTTTTGAATTGATTAGTATTCAATAAAGACAATCTATTCAGCCATATGAGCGGCTGTTGTGCCCGTCAACTAACAAAAAAAAGACAAAAATGAAAAAAAGTATGGAGGATATCATCTTATAGCATCAAACAAATTTGAATCAGTTGAGAAGTGGAGTATCTGGTCTGGCGCCCTCGTTGTCTCTATCGCCTCCCTCTCTAGACCTTATAATCCTAGAGGTAGTACAGGTGACTTGCTTAATGTGGGGGTCTTGAGGGGAGTTGGCCGAGGCGTTGACGTCAGTACCAGGTGTGATAGGGTCACTCATCGAGGAAGAGGGAGAAGGAAAGGTGGAGTTCCCTTCTACAGCCCTTGTGTTCGAGGGTGTGTCTCCAGGATTGACGGCCATAACTCAGGTAGCGGGCAGATAAGGAAAGGTGTATGTGTGTGTGTATCCCTTCTCAGTATCGCGAATAAAGACGGTAATTCCCAAGACCTGCTCGTATTGTGGAAAGAAAGGTGCTTTTCCAGACACTCACAAGCAAACGCGTAAAATAGTCAAAATGGTCATCAGAAGCTAAGCCACTCAAAACCATCACATTTTTTCGTCTGACAGGCGGACACCGGCCAGTCATGTGACTGAATAAATCGTCTTTATTGAATACCAACCAATTCAAAAAAAGCGGAAAAGTTGTACGCACATTATTTATGCGCAAATAAAGAAAAATTAAGTGTAATATGTGAGATGGAGATGGATGAGATGTGATGGACAATGGAAGAAGGAAGGGAAGGATGAACCAATCAATTGGATAATAAGTAACCAAATGATCTTCATGCAGCCAAATGGTCGTCCCAGCTGCAACCCCAGCGTTTTCCAAGGTTTTCCACATCTATTGGCACGAGCCATTGTTTGACTTGCGAAATTGATTCGATGTGGGTGCGTCGCGGGCATCTACCCCTTTTTTTCCTTCGCGTTGGAATACTGATGGGTCGATTGGTTGCCCTTTAATAGTGGCTGTCTACCCTAGCGTATATCTACTTACTGAATCCCTCCTGAAACCGCATAGCACAAGCCTCCAAACTAAAATCACCAAAAATGTATTTTTAACATCTCAGAAGACCTTTGCCGCTGACGCACGTATCTAAAGTGACTGACGCCAATTTCCTTACCCACCGTGCTTTCAGCAAGGCATTAATATTCCTGTGATATAAGCACCACCAGAGGTCTGGTCTGTTGCTGTTTTTGGTTAGTTCCTTGTCAATTATGAGTATTTTGTTAAGCAAATCCTCTGTAACTGACAAGGTCTAACCAAAAACAAACATCAGACCAGACCTCTGAGCACCACATAGTAACTCTTATTGGAAGGGAAATATAAGCCGCATAGGATAAGGGACTTCAACCGCTCAGTGACAAGACACCGTCCAATGGCAAAAACCACTCGCGGAGAGGCGGATGGGTCGACGAAATCTCTGAACAAGAGGCGGCGCGGTGAATACTCAAAAAGAGTGTCCAACCTTATGCCGCTGAGTCGAGGCTCGTTTCCGGTCCAGACTACTGTAAGTTGTGGTTGAATGCATGTTGTTATTAGTAACCACCTCAGTGCAATAGACCCTTACAGTATTTTTAGACTAACACAACGTGCCACAATTTGAAAGCGTGACCCTGCTGCCCAGTTCGTCTCTCATAAAAGTGGCTGACTTTAAACGCAGACTGATGTCCGATGTCTCCTTACTTCTACAGCTACGAGATCCTTTACCCATTTTTCCTTCCTCTATCCATTATCTATCCTTCCATCCCTCTTCTACTATTACAATGCGCTCATTCATCAGCACCTCACCTATCGCCGCCTTGGTTACTCTTGTGGCCTTGACAGCGCTCAGTTTGACGGCCTCAACTACAACAGCCCTACAAGTCACCGGAAGCCAGCCTCTTTTGGAGAGAGCCGTAGAAGCGAGTGAAGTCCCTACGATTAACTCTGGCGAGCGTTGCCACCACATTTGCGGCATAGATGAAAAGTGGTGTGACGGAAGGTGCTGCAGTCATTGTAGCCAAGGCTGGTGCCTTGACGACATCAGCTGTCGCGAGGGTGAAACGTGGTGCAATGGTAGATGCTGCAAGAACTGCTACCATGGCAAGTGTCGCCGCCGCTGCCTCTAAGCTACTGTGGACAGTATGACTGGTCCCGTTGGTTTTCACTGGTCCCGCTGTTTCTCTTGATTCAAGTAAACCAATGTAGCCAAGGGTTCCAACCAGTACCTTCGAGATTTATAGCCCTCAAAAATACTGACTAGACTAGTGATGCATTCGAAGCCATCTAGTCCCAGTCTTATCATAGCTTTGTAGTATCAATATCTGTAGGTACCCATAGCAATCCGTGAATAATAAACATGTTTCCACTATCTCTCTTGTCTTTTCTTGTTTGTTGCCCTTCTTTATCCACTGGCCTATCATCTTTCTCTGCCTCTTGATCGCCATCTTTATTTTTAACACTTACTTTCATGACTACTTTGACTCACTCTCAGGCGCGTCAAGTTCCTCTGCCTGTGGGTTCTCACCCTCCAGCACTTCACGTACGTATCCATACCGCCCGTATTCTCAACAGTGGCACTCGCATTAGGATAGCTTTTATGATCAAGCTGTTGTAATCGTGTGAGTAGCCTTGTAGCTACGAGATAATGAGATTTAGGCCTTTGGTCTATAGATTTGTTCGTAAAAACAACATCTTTCCCTTTTCGCCATTCTTCGTTTGCCAAGGCGCTCTTAAGAGGCTTTTAGTTTCCACTTTCCCATTGGCAATGACATTCAAGTGACAAAGCTTAAAAGAATGGATGCCTTGTGAACCTTGACCATGTCTTTTCTGCGACGCAACAAGCAAGACTTAGACGTGAACATTGTTTTTATTTGCGAGAAGAAGAGGAGAGAGAATGCAGGAATGAACAGAAGGTGCAGGGACAGGTAGGGAAGTAAGTCGTTGCACAAGGGAACATGGAATTATTTATACTAAGAAAAGGATCAAAAATAATGGGCAGGGTGTGAAATGTGAATCAAGGACAGAATGGAGAGATGAATGACAAAGTGAATGCAGTGGCGAATGGGAAGAATGTCAGAAAGGACAAAAGGCAAAAGGCTGCTTACGGAGGGTTCTAGACAATTAACCCTTCACGGGTACCGGTCTAGGAACCAAGGGACCAACAGGAACGAGCGTACCAGCCCAAAGGTACCCTTGGCGGCCATTCGCACAATTTGGTGGCGTAACACGTGACTCATGGAAAAATCCAAGTCGCGTTCAAATACAAGAGGTTGAAAACTTGAGCCTAACAACTGTCAACTGAAGGCCAGAACATGGGACCAAGGGCAGAGCGCGTGATACTTTTGCAATTTCTTTCCATGTCTGTATAGCCCCTTCTCGGACCAATGCGTTCACATTGTTACTCAGGGAGAGGTGTCGAAGGCCAGAGTTGTAGGACCGCTGTTAAATCCTCAATTGGTACGGGGTAGTGATAATAGTGTCCTAAGGAACCACACGACACGATACACTGCAGCGCGCCAGCGAAACTCTTGTCAGTACTGCTCTCGTCCAAGAAGTGATGTGTAAAAGGACAAAGAGCAGACAAGAGGGCTGGGCACACCACTAATACTATGTCTACAAAGAATTTGGCTGTTAATCTAAGGCGTCGCCACTGCTGCCTAGCCACCACCGTATTTTGCAACAATATTACAAGGTCTGACCAATCTTTTGCCAAGATCCGTTTGGAATGGTCATACTGAACAAACACATTTACAAAAAGAAAAGCATATGCGCCGAAAAAAGATGCATAGGAAAACGATGCACGAGGAAACGAATGTAGTGAGAGAAGATACAAGAGGAAAAGGATGCGCGAGGAGAAAGGCACACGAGGAAGAGGATGCATAAGGAAAAAGTTGAAAGCGAAAAGTTTGCTCGTCGGAGGTGCTGGCTGCTGCAAATGACTGTAGTTCCGAGTTCGACTGCTTTTTATGCCTCACACTGTCAAATGTTATGCGACAGAGTATCAGAGTATTTGCTGGTACATCTTTCACCAGTCAGTCTGCCTGTACATAATCATTCGCTATTCACAGCTTGCTGCATCCCAGGCATTCATCGCTAGTAAACGAGCCTGGTACCTATTTTCCATTGTAAACCAAGATCAACGTCACAAACTATCTTAGATGTTATTATGCGAAGTTCCCAACACCGACAATACCCATCGATGCGCGATTTCCTAATAAATGATAACACTGTCTTTTTCAAGAGTTGCAGGCAAATAATGTAACAGGTCAAGACCGGTGGGACCTGCGTTAATAGAAATGGTTGTTGAATATCCAAGCTGATATCCTATGACTTGGTGCACTATGTTATATACTATGAAATGTACTATTCGTAATCTACGATGGGAGAGCTACCGAGAGTCTCATCGAAAACACGGTTTGATGAAGAAGAGTACAGCCAATCACTGTCGCTCTCTTCCTCATCTTTCTCCGTCTCCTCGCTCGAAAGCGTCTCATACAGCTTAAAAGTTCTCCTGACACGGCTCTAGGACAAAGATTATATTCAACACGAAGATATTGTCAGTAATTCAATGTGCTGTAATAATGCGTAGATACAGGGCAAGAAGTACAACCCATTGATTTATATCACCCTGACTTGCAATAGGCGCGCGAGCCCTTGTGCTTGCAGTTTCCATGCTGTAACCGTAGAGGGTAACAAATGAGAGTCGTACAAGTGCACTAACATGATGTAGGAGCTGAGGGGACAAGCTCTCATCTCCGTTGCTTTGAAACTTCTGCTTAAAGCGCATGATTGGGCTAGCAGATTGCAGAATAGATAGTAGCTACAGCCTTTTACACTGAGCAATGGTACTTGTCCTTCCATCCTTTCTTCTTTCATCTCAAACTCAATCATTGTACACTCATATTCTCATTGCAACTACTACTCTTTTCTCCCTGCAAACACGCCACGATGGCACGTTTTATTACAACACTCGAACCCGCTCTTCCGATCACCACACCGATACTCCTTGCCTACCTCCTCAATACTAACGACGTCGATGTCGCCTGCTGCTGCATCCCGTAGTGTTCAGAACGGAGACCGCCTCCCCTCGCACCGTTACAACAACAGCAACAGCATTAAGAACGAGCTCGAGAAGTCCTTCGACCGCCTCCTTCTCCATTACCATGATGATGGCTACAAGACTGAGGTCGAGAAGCATCTTGACCGCGTTCTCGTCCAGCACCAGGATTATAACAGCCTGGATAAAACTATCAAAGTCGAACCAACAGAGGAAAACAACAGCTGCGACAGCGACGACAGCGACCGCCGCTACGACATTTTGTCGAAAATTTCATTGACGCTCCCCCCCCCCCCCCCCCCACTCCCAGACAACAGCGATAGCAGCTCTATTGAAGAGAAGTTTCGGCAGCGTCAGAAGATCCAGGTTCTGGACTTTGCCGCTGGTATGGTATGCCACCTGCTGTACGCCGGCCACAAGAGCGCAGACCTCTTTGTGCCTTGACCCAAGTTCCGACAACTTTGCGTCAAAGTCATCAGCCAACTCAAGACTATCTCTCCAAGCGTCGTCCTCCTGGCCATCAAATACCTTGATCGAATGGTCGAGAACCTTAAGGAGAAGAACGAGCGACTCAGTAGCAAGCCAGATGTCGAGAAGTTGATGAGTTGATATTCACGGCCGCTCTGGTTCTTGCCTGCAACTATTTCGAGTACGATAGCAACTTAACCAGACCCCGAATCTGGGCCAGATTCATGCAGATCCATAAGAAGAGCATCGAATCGATTCAAAAAAAGCCTCTCGAACTGCTGGCTACAGACTGGTTACTATCCTCGCTAACTACACCGAGTGGATGGCTTATCTGGTCGATTTTACTACGAACTACATGCACGAACACCGCTTCATTGCTCTCGAGAACCAAACCCTTGCCAAACTCGTGCCTATGACCGATCTTTACTCGACCTCAACCATTTAATATATATTCCATTAGTGCTCGAAACTTTTAACGGAGACCTTATGCCCCTCAACTACACCACTCAAGTTGCAAGAAGTTGAATCAAACAAGGAGCCTTATTGTGTCGCTAGTGCTGCCTGCTCTTTTCGCCCACAATATTAGGATCAAGGGCAGCCTTAAGGTGTCGAGCGAACCGGCCATCTTTTAGAGGCTGCGACATTATCGTCGAGCAGAGGAACAGGAGAAAAACAGATACCTGGGACAGAAATGGCAGGCGAAGCATCCGTTGGAGCAACAAACGGATCGATCATCCCCCATCCTCAGAGTGGGCAGAACTAGCCCAGTTTTCTTCAGCACCCCATTGTCAAACAGTTGTTCGCCTTGCATGCCGTCCGACAACCATCGCCACTACTCATCCTTCCACTGCTGCGGCAACAACGGCACCACCGTCCTCGTCATCATCCCTCCTCAGGTCTCGCGCACATCTCAGTCCTAAGGAGCAGAACCAACAGAGCAGCCGCCTTTCCGCATGGACTCGAATCAGAGATCATCTGTCTCATTTTCTTTGGCTTGGTCATCGGCCTCCACCACAGCAGCTCACCTCACTTACATTCACCAACAACAACGGAGGAAGCTGCAGGAGCAGCCTCGCAACTAGAAGCATCCATCCCAGGCAGCTCGTTCAAATCACCCACACTATCTCGATTCATCTGTGACTGTAGAAGGCTTGACCTCCTCAATGTCGAACTTCTTCTCGATTATCCAGACCTCGGCACCCGCTCGCAGACACATCGCAACCCAGCGTATGGTTTTCGTCTTCTAAAGCAAATGACATCTCAGCTTATTTGGCCGCCAACCTCTGCCTAAGACACCATTCCCCCCTTTTTTTTCCTGCGACTTTTCATTTTCTTTCACGTTTTGAGTTTGTATACTTTCCTGTATCATCTTTCCACTTTACCCTGTTTTGTTTTGTATTTTCTACTTGGCCGTCGTCGACATCGTTCTTTACTTCCGCATTTATCTTCTTCCATTTGACACTTATATCACCTTTACCTCTCTTCCTTTGAACAATACCCAAAATACCAAACGAAAAACACATAAAATCCATAAAAAAAACATGTATAGCATAGCTTTTCCTTTCATCCTTCACAGCGACAGTCCTATTGTTATATCCTCCCTTTTTTTACTTTCCTCGTTTCTTCTATCTAATTTTCCTCAAAAGCTCTCTTTCTTTCCATATCAAACCCCTCAAAATAAAAAAAACCTCACCCTCCCTCATCTTGAATAATAAAAGACTTTTCTCTTTATAACCAAAATCCGAATGCAACAATGCTGCGCGATAGTTATAAACAGTTCATGTACTTCTCCACTGCAGTGCATCTGGTGGCCATGGCGCTGCACAAACTAATCATTTGGAGATCTCTCTTTATCATTTATGAGGTTTCCTCTTTATCGTTCGTGAGGTTTTATTAGTGGAAAACGATTAAAGTATAAGAATATCCAACTTCAAAAAAAAAAAAAAGGCGACGGAGAAAGACTATGAGAAACTAGAAACGATTGGCGCCAGTAGTAGGAGGCGGCCGCACATAATCGATGTTCTCATCACGCGCCGCAAGAGGACTCGTAGTGATGCCTCTGGAACCACCACTGCCAGGGGCAGTGGAATTCGCAAGCAAGTTGGAGCTCGATGTGGGTCTTGGAGGGAGGGATGCCAGACTGGGAGGTGTGCCCGGGTTGGTTGTGGCGCTGTGGGAGGTGGTGGACGCGGTATTTGAGACAGTGGGACTGTAGTTTCCGGTGGCAGTAACGGGTTGGAGGGGTGCGGTGTGGTTGTTGGTGTTGAGGATGATTGAGCTGATGGGCGCCGTTGTGGTGTTGCTGAAGCCTCCGAAATGGGGTTGTGTTGAAGGAGGTGGTGGTGGAGGAGGAGTAGCGTTATTGAAGTTGGTGGTGGTAATTGGAGGAGGGGTAATGGGGTAGACTTGTGTGGGTGATCCGTTCAGAGATGAGGATGAGTGGCTTGCAGAGGCAGCTTGGGCAAAGGGGGGCGTAAATCCGACAGGGATTGGGTGGTGTCCGTTCAGACCAGAGGGGTCCATGGGTACGGTGTAGACTGGGGTTCCGTACGAGACCATCAAGGGTTGACCTTCGCTTGTGACAAATGTCGCTCCAGGAGGCGCGACAGTCTGGATTCCTCGTCCTTGTACCAGGGTTTGGTTATTGTAAATTTGGTAGATTCCGTTGCTGGGGCCTGCGGTGTAGACGGCTTGGTTGGGTTGAACGAACGTCGCGTTTCCGCCAACAGGGATGAAAGAAGAGTTGGGGACAAGCATTGTCGGGGCGGCCGTCATAGTGACATTTCCAAACGCATGAGATGAGGCGCCTACAGGGTAGATTCCGCCGCTATCTTTGTGGATCTGTCCGAGGTGAGAGGCGGTGTCGAGAGAATGACGTCCGCTATAACCTATTCCTGACGCGTCCTGTGGATCACGCCCATCTCCGTGCTGTGAGCGATGGGGGCTCCTCTGGGAAGAGTTAGTTGAATTGTTGGAATGGAGGTAAGCAGGCGAGATGGATTTCTCATCATTCTCGTCCAGACTGGATTGTTGATCCGAAGGCACGCCATACTTGATCTTGTCCTCGCGTCGCTTCAGGAATAGGTAGACCATGGCAGAGACAGCAATGACAAACAATGTTCCGAAGGTACCTCCAAGAATAGCACCTAGGTTGTTGGATCTCGCTTCCGGTGTATCCGTTGTAGGTCCCAGGGGTGCAGAATTCGTCGTCGGTTTAGCGCCTCCAATAAGTGTAGTCGTCGTCTTTGGCCAATTAAGCAAATAACTCGGAGGAGTATACGTATCAACCCATTGGCCTGACACAAAATCAAAAACAATCGGAGGAGTCTTATAAGTGTTCAATCCGTCAGATCCACCCCAGACCAAAAACTGGTCCCCGACAATAAGACAGCCCATGTACGATCTTAAAGTGCTATCAGGTCCCTTCATCCATTGCCGCGCGACAGTGTCGAGGATGTAGAAGGATCCTGTGAAATTGGCGGGTGGATTGGCGGTAGTGTTGGTTTGAATGCGCCCACCAAAGACGACGACCCTGTTCCCGTCCTCACTGGCTGCCATACAGAAATCCGACCTCGGTTCAGGAGGTGTACCCGAAGCCGTCTAGGGTGAATATCACGGATAAACAGTTTAGAATGGGTCAGCTATTTTCCACTTGGTGTCTGTCTGTGTGAGCACAAGGAATTCAATTGTTTGCGCAAAATTGAAAAAAAGGGGAGTGAGTGCTGGAAAACAAACAAACGTTAAAGAAGACAGGGTTCACTTACAAAGTTGGACCAGAGAGACGTAGCGATAGAATACTCTGAGACATACGTAGCAGCAGGGTCAAACTGGATGGACCCATTGAGGCCACCAAAGTACATGATTGAGCGCCTGGCAGAGTTATAACAAGACCCCGCAAAGAACCTTGACGTAAAAGTGTACGGAGGCATGTTAAGGAGCTGGAAGGTCGACGACTTTGTGTTAAAGACATCGAGGTAAGTCCATGCGTTGATGTAGATGTTCCAGGTGAGCGGATCCATGACGGGCTTAATACCCTGTCGACTCTCCTGGGCGGGGCTAAGGCTGACCGGATTGGCATCCCAAGCATTGTTTGCAATCCGATAAGTCGGGAAACTAAGTGACTCGTTAGCCCCGCGCTTGATGACGATGATAGACTGATTATCGGGTGCAGCGACGGCGTTAATAAAGTACACAGGTGGGACCTGAGCGAGTGCCTGCCAGGGAGGGGAGGCGGTCTTCCAGGAGACAGTGAGGTCGAGAGAGTAGACTTGGCCATAGACGGCCTTTGTTGTACCGTTCTCGACGAATTTGCCACCGATCATATAGGCTTTTGGTCCTGCACGGGTAAAGGCGAATTGCTCGGCGGGAAGAGGAACGGAGGTGGGAAGTTGGGAGTAGACGGTTGGAAGGAAAGTGAGGAAGATGAGGACAGCGGATGCGATTAGCATCAGTGCCGAGATCATTGTCGTTCCTGCCATTGTGAATGAAAGTGCTGAGGTGAGAGAGAATGAGAGAGAAATGCGTGAATGTGAGTGACAGGCACCGGCAAAACTAAAAGACAGAAAAACAACAGGAAGAGAGAAGGAGGGAAAACAAAAAGAAGGGGCAAGGGGAGAGAGGGTGGGAACGAGTTGTCCAGGGGAAGGAAGGGAGGTGTGTCCAAGGGTGAGGAGAGGAAGAGGAAGAGTCGTTAGGGGAGAAGGAGAGGAAAGAGATGAAGGAAAGGAGAGAAGAAGATGGAGGAAGAGGGATAGATGGTGGAGGACAAAGAATAGAAGAAGCAGAAGAGAGAAGAAGAGAGAAAAGAAAAAGGATTTTCAAATGCCGTTCGTTTAACAAAAATAAGAAGAATCGCGTCAAGAAGGTGACAAAGGCTACTATTGCCACATGGGGGTAAAGGATAAAGAGCAAAAGAGATAGGGGTCTAGACCCCCTCCTGTACCATGTCTGTCTTGGTGTGTATGTGCATGCAGAAACCAACAGAAGAGGATGAGTTCAGGGGTTGAAGGATGAACAAGCCCATCCTTAATCTCTCGTTGTTGTCATTTCTATTTCTTTTGCTATTACTGTTGATGGTGTCGTCGTCCTTGCTGTTGCTATAAGGCACACGTTGCTTGAACATCTGTTGATAACAAAGAAAAAGGCACCTTTCTTCACTCTTACTCTGACAAATCGAATCTCGTTGCCTTCGTTCCTTTTTTTTTTTTTTTTTTTTTTTTTTAATATCTGATGGACTCTCTCTATTGTGTGAGCACTACCCTTCCCTCTCTTTCTCTTGTTCTCCTTTGGAATCTTGATGAGCATGCCAGACATCCATCGAATACCTCGGGTATAGTACACGGTCGCCGTTAACGAGCACCAGTCCATACATATCGGGCTCTTGACAAGAATTGATTCTTGTTGTTTTTCTCCTCGGATAAAGAACATGAAGAAAAGTGAGCATTATCAACAGGTCAGAGTGCTTGACATTGTTTATTTTTCTTCGCCGAAAGCCTCCCCTCTCGCTATGCTCCAAACAAATTACCAAGTAAACAAAGCAAAGTAGTCGAACGAAACTTAACAGCAAAGCCCCTTCTCTGTGTTCAAATGGTGAAAAGGGATCAGAGCCCCCATTATATTATGCACATGCGTCAACCACTTAGATTTTCTGCTTCGTTTTTTCTTTTGGTCTCTTCTTTTTACCCAGCCATTAATCTCGTTTTGTCGCCTCTTTTGCGTCCGACTCGTCAGCAGACAAAGTGTGATGTTGCATTTATTGTTAACAAGCTCCATTTTAAGCGCTTATCTGCACGTTTTTTTGTCCCTTAACTACCGCCTTCTTCGTTCTGACCTGCGGATTGGTTCATTTGCGTTCAAAACAGGACAAGTTCAGGAACGAACTCTACTTTGCCCGATCGCGTCTTTCTTCTCTCTTCAAAGAAAAAAAAAAAAGATAAGCCTCCAAAAGGTCACGTGGAGAAACTCAGCCACCGAGCCAGTCCCTCCCTCGCTGCAGCGAGTGAGACTGTGAGTTGTTTCCCCTTTCTTTTCTAGTTAAAATACGCACCGCACACACCATGTTCATCCTCACTACTGTCAACCACTCTCGCTTCTCTCGGTTAGAAGGAATCAAACACACCGTACTTTAAGCACTTTCAACGCAAACATCCAACAGTCAAGGATAGAAAACGAGATAATAAGGACAACACAGAGGAAGAGTCATCACAACAGCAAACCCACCAACGACATTCTCAATCGTAACAACAGACGACAAGCACCAATGTCAAAGTTCCAAACGTCCATCCACGAGTACCTCGAAACCCTACCAGAACACACCTTCAACCGTCTCTACCAAAAACCTGCAACGTGTCTCGCCATCTTCCGGTAGATGCTTATCTTTGCTTTTTCTGGTGCTTGAGGTCGCTGTGCAACACAAGATACTAATTTGCTCTCAATTGACAAATCTCGCTTGTAGCCTTTTGCCACCACTCGGGAAACAGATCATCATGTCCTGTCTCTATGTTGATAAACCCATTCCCGTTAACGAGATGAGACTCTGGTTCAAGGATGGCGCTGGAATCACGTAAGTCTTTCTTCTTTACTCTTTGCTCGAACAACACAACCTCTCTTAAGCAGGGAGATCATAACTACCGACGCTCTATCGTTTTACTTCCGCAGGACATAAGCACAACCTGGAGGCTGATTATTTCATGCTCCCTTTTGTTTGTTGTTGTTTTATTGCTTAATAGAAAGCAAATGGAGGCGATGACAAGGCTCAAAGCGCTGCATATTTTTACGGAGCAACACAACAACTACAAAATGAATCCTACTTTTCTGCAGGAATTCAGAAATGCCTTGACTGGAGGGTATGTTGTGTTCTTATATACGTATGCATGTGCAATTGTCAGAAAATGTCCCAATAGACATAAACAAGCGGAACTAATTATTTGTTGGTATGCTGCACCCGATCAGAGGAAATTCGGAGAGTTTCGGCCTGGCGACGTCAACACCCGACAAGCACCATGTCGATATTGCATTCCTGGACGACTATGCGACAAAGCAATGGGAGGCAATTTTACATTTCATGGTCGGAACAACAGAGGGCAAACCCCCCTGCAAGGGAGTTTTGAACCTATTGGGGCGGAGTGGCCTCATGACAGGAGGATCGAACGCCCAGCAGGCAGAGAACATGGATGCCCGCGAGTTTGCGAGCCAGATGGCGCGCCAGGATTTTGGCGTCCCCACGATCACCAATAAGGGTTTCCAGTTCTTGCTCCAGGATATTAACACTCAGGTATGGGCGTTCTTGCTCCAGTACTTGAATATGGCTGAGAGTCTTAATATGGATCTGGTTGAGGTGTTGACGTTCTTCTTCCAATTGGGCTCGCTCGAGTTGGGAAACGATTATTCGTCCGAGAAGTTGACACCGTCGCAGACACATTTGTTGGAGGACCTGAAGGCTTATGGTATTGTGTATCAGAGGAAACGAGGGAGTAGACGGTATTATCCTACGAGACTGGCGACGACTTTGACGTCTGGAACGCCAGTTATGCTAGGGTCTCATTCGAGTGCTACCAAGAATTCCGCTGCTGGGGCTGCGGCTGCTGTCAGGAAGACTGATGATGAGGAGGAGGATGGGCATGGATTCATTGTCATTGAGACCAATTACCGCGTCTACGCCTACACTGGTACATCTCCTTGGAACAACTCTTTTCAACTGCATCTATGATGATCAAAAACTTGGCTGCTAATAATTGCTTCCTTTTTTGTGTTCCATGAAAATAGATTCACCGTTGCAGATTGCGGTACTGAATTTGTTTGTCCACCTCCGAGACCGCTTTCCCAACATGGTAACAGGAGTCGTCACCCGGGACAGTATCCGCCGCGCCCTCTCCAACGGCATCACAGCTGAACAAATCATCACTTACCTCTCCGCACACGCCCACGCCCAAATGCGAAAACACTCCCCCGTCCTCCCCCTTACAGTCGTCGACCAGATCCGGTTGTGGGAGATTGAAAAGAACCGACTCCGCGCGGCACCTTCATGGAACTACTCACAGTTCAATCGGCAGCAGGACTTTGAGAGCACACTCGAGTATGCGAGTGAGTTGGGCGTTGTGCAATGGTCGGATTCTAAGAGAAAGATGCTTTGTATTACGCAGGAGGGGCATCAACCTGTGGGCGCGTATGTCAGAAAACTGATTACGAAGCATAAGGAACAGCAGGCTCAGCAGCAGCAGCAGGCGCATCAGCATCAGCAGGGGCATCAGCATCAGCAGCAGCAGCATCATCATCATGCTACCTCTGTTCACTCTTAGGATGGGTGAATGAGGGAGTGTTGTCTCTACTTGCTTTCTGGGTGTTTTTTGCTTCAAAAATAAATCTATTAGCTTTGTTTGCTCACACTTTCATTCATTATGAAAAAGTATGTTCACGAATCGTCAAAACGAGATGAAAAATCATTGTGTTTATGTTATATGCAAACATGCTATTGTTTTCGTCCCTTTCATATTTTCTTTGATTTTTACTATTAATTTCGCTGCTTTTTTTTTTTTTTTTTTTTTTTTTTTTTTTGATTAATGGTTCGCGAGAGGACAGCAGCGTGTGAGTACCAAGAAAAACGCCCAGATCGCCCCAAATCCAAGCATCTCACCGGTTGCAGATGACTGAGGCTCACTCACCCACGACCCTAAAGGTCCCGATCAGGCTCCTCCTCCTTCTGGTAGAGACCTTCGTCTTCACCGTCATCATTCTGAACATTCCCCTCGCCATCATCGCCAGTATCGTCCCGAACAGTCACATCGCTGCCCTCCTCATCAGAAAAGTCATCGTCGCCTTCGACTTCGTCCTTCTGATCGGTACTGTCGACACTGTAGTCACTGTCAACCTGGACGCAGTCGCTATCGTCCCGGTCCAGATCAGAACTATGATCATCATCAGAGTCATCAGAGTCAGGGCCACCATAGCTAGCGTGCTGGTCGGTGCTCGAGCCATCACCATCAATAGTCCTACTGTTCTGATCTCTATCCATATCATCATCATATTCATCCTACGCAAGAACAATAACGCCTTCCTACTCCTAGCCGAAACCATACTTGGCCTGCTCCAGATGATCGTCGTCGTCCTCCTAACCACTGCCGTCATCTTGGTCCAGTAGATAGTCGACAGTATCCAGTCCGAGCGCCTCTCGTTCTTACCAATGCCATCGTCGTCGTTAGGATCCTGTTCATCATACCCCTCGTAGCTGTCCTGTTCCTTGTAAAAATCCATTTCAGCTTAGTGTGTAAAGTAACCTACGTGAGCTCGAAGTTAGACCTGTTCCACTTCGTACTCATCTTCGGCCTGAGCGGTAAGGCGGACCTGTTCCTCCTCGAATTCTTGATAAGAGAGGTCCGTGGGGTCATCCGCCTGGGCTTCAAGGCAGGTCAACTCCTCCCGGAACTCATGCGCAGCCTGAGCCTCAAGGCGTTCCCGTTCCATTTCATATCCATACTCAACCTGGGTAATAAAACGCTCCTACTCTTCCTCGTACTCGCGCTCAGCCTAAGCCATAAGATGATCCTGCTCCATTTCGTACGCCTTCCTCGCTTGCTCGTCGTAGAAGTCCTCTTCGGCTTGTTGCTCAAGGAAGACTGCCTCTGCTTGTGCCGCATGGTAGGCATCCTCGCCAAAGTCTCCCTTCTCGTCATACTGCTCTCCATCGTCCTGACTCGACCAGCTCATCTGTGAAGGAGTTGGAGGAACCTTATCTTCTTCATCATCGTTCGAAAGGCTCCTCAGGTTCGAAGTATTCCTCCTCATCAGGCGTCATGGGTTTTCTTCCTCAGGCTTGAAGGGTTCGTCTTCATCATCAGGTTCCATCACTTCCTCTTCTTCAGATTCCAGATCGAGGTACGAAGGCGGATACCCTGCCAGAGTAAGACCATTTTCATCTGAAAAGTCGACGCCCAGGTCATTGTTGTCCACTTCGTCTTCCTCTTCGCCTTCATCATACACCTAGTCTCCTGCAAACGTTGAGCTTGGTGGGTCCAGGATGGATGGCTCCGTGTGCTGGTGTCGTCGCTGGAGGGCCCTCCTGAAATGATTCAGCTCGCCCACAATAAAGATCTGAATATCTGGGTTGGCCTCCATCAACATCTTGCGAAAGTGATTTCTGATCGACTCCTCGCCCAATTCAAGCTAGCGAAGACTGGGTAGCCGAGTCGCCAGCCACTTTAAATCCTGAGGCTCTAATGGGAAGATTAGTTCCGACAAACGCAACATTCGCAGGCGCTTGAGACCCTCGATAGTATCCCTTCCCTAATCCATCAGATTTAAAAGAAATGGAAGTCTGCACATGTCCAGTTCCTGAAGCAATAAATGTCGACCGAATTGTTGGTACAGGTCCTTGAGGCAGCTGACAGTAAGCGAGAAGGAGGACATAAGCATAGGGTCAAGTCCAGATCGAGCTCTGCAACTGTCGATCGAGGACAGAGATCCGTCGTGGATATTGCTTATATTCAGCATCTTTAGTCCCAAACACACTCAGACCGGCTCTGAAAAAATATCCAGTATTACTCCAGGACACAGTTCAAAGTCCAGTTCATCCAAGTTAAGACAAGCATTGACAATCGTCCGAATGTCAAACGTTGTGATGAGTAGTGAGAAGTAGACCGAAAGACTCCGCAGACTCGATGCACGCACAGTTGAGGATACCAAGTCCACCAAGACCAAGTCATTTGCAGATGAGTGCCCCAGAGATACATACGCCAATCCTGGAGAAGCCCTGAACAGAGCTGATATTCCATCAGATCTAACATAGGGACAGCACTGCAACTGAAAACAAGTCAACTTCTTGCAGTGATCCGCGAATCCAGTTAAGCCTGCGAGTTTTATGCGATAGTTGTTAATAATGTCCAGGTCTTGCAGTCCAGGGAACGATCTTCCAAGCTCCCCGACCGACTCATCAGTAAAAACGCCATCTCCCGTCGTATAGACTCCACAGATAGTTCCTACGCTGACAGAGCACACAATCTTAATGGAATACCGTAGCCCACTCTCTACAACAGCATCCACCACGTGCTATCCGTATCCGATCAGCTCCAACTCCCGGATCTCCCTCAGGGTTGGGAAGAATCTGATGGCATCCTGCACTGTAAGATCTCCAACATCCAACCTGAGTCCGACCAGTTGATGGGCGACCCTGTCCGAAATCACAGACAGAATAGAAGAGACCTTACTGGCTGCGTCTGCCAATACTGCCGGTGCCGCTCCTTGTCCTGAATGGGACGACGATTTGAGATAGAGGTGCCTGACAAGAGAAGCCACGCTAAGGATCTGATTCAGGGCGACGTGAGCAAGTGGGACAAATGCCCATGTGTTGACAAGAGAGAGGTCCAGATAAACGACATGGTGGCCATACTTGGCAAGTAAAGTTTTAAATTCGCGGCAGCGAGGTGGGTTGTCGATGTATGACCAGTGCAGTGGCAGTGCGGCGTGTTTCCATGCAAGCGAGACTGTTGAGCAAATTGCAAGTTGGAGTTTTTGTAAGTGTTGCGAGGATCTGGAAGATCGCTGGGATGCTAAGGGGTGATGATGGCAGTAAGGAAAGACATGTTGCTGATATCGACCCCGCCTCTGCTGTTGTTGCGGGGGTGTCCAAGCATGTCGATGGTGACGATGGTCCTGCTGACATTGGATGTCATGGTTGTTGATTGCAAGAGGAGGCAAGAGGGAAAGTGGGACCTTTGTTCATGGTTGCCTTAAAGGCTATATAACTCGCGAAAAGTTGCTGAGGAAAAGTATTAAGGGTACAGGCGAGACTGCTTTTTTCGATTGTCTGCCGATCAAAAAAAAGAGAGCCAAGAAGAGATGCATTTGGTGGCAACAGCGGTCGAAAGCGTCTCTATCTTTTTAATCCCGCCGTAGACCCTTTTTTTTTCTTTCTCTTCCGCCTTTTTTTCTTTCTTGTTCCCCTCCTCAGTTGACCTTTCCCTTAAAAAAAAGCAGCCTTCTTGCATCCCTCTGTCCCTCGATTCAAGAAAAGGCTCATTCATCTCCCTTTCTCATCCCTGTACTCCCTCCTTCTAATTAACATTTCGACGATGCCACCAAAGCCAAAGTTCGCCGCAGGGGCCACAAGAACCACCCGCACCACCCTGCGGAGTCAGCAGTCTACCCCTTCTTCCATTGTCTCCTCGGCAGCACAGAGTCAAATGAACTCTGAATCCTCCAGTCCCAATACAAGTCTCTCCCTCACAAAACTCGACCTCAACTCTGAAGACGATGAAGACGACAAGATGGGTAAAGTCGCTCCCGTCTCCAGTGACGATGACGATGAAGATGACTTTGAGCCCTCGACTGCGATCCTTCCCAGTGCTATTGCTCTCGGCAAGCGACGGGCAAATGACTTTGAGGTTGTTATCCCAGCCGTCAAGCGAACTCGGAGCTCTACTAGGGTTACTCGAAATGTCAAGGCCGAGCTGGCCATCAAGAAGGAAGAGTCTTCCTCTGACAACGATGATGTCAAGAAGGAGGAGGAAGATGAAGATGACGACGATACAGTTCAGGGTAGCTCTACCGCGCCTGCATCTACCCGCAAGGCTAGACCGACAAGAGCCCGAGCTACCAAGATTGTTGTCAAGACCGAGTCATCCCAGGCTGCTGTCGTCGGACCTGCTGCTAAGATCCAAAAGTCCAAGCCTACCCGTGCTGCCTCCAAGAGAGCCGCTGCTGCTGTCGCTGCTCAGATCGAGGAGAGTGAGGGCGACAATGACTCTGATAGCGATGTTGTCTCTGAAGAGTCTGATGAGGACTCCGAGTCTGTTGACTCTGTCAGCTCGTCTTCTTCCTCTGAGTCTGATATTACTCCTGCGCCTGCCCCTCGTCGACGTCGGGCTGCTCGCACCGCCGCACCAAGAATGACTTGGGTAACTATATCAGCGCATTTTCTTGACAACGTATGGGTTTGTGAGTGATATTTGCGTCTGATATTAATTATCTATTGATTTTCTGTTGTATGGTTGGCTGCTTTAATAGATGGAGAAGGTCAACTTGCAGTTAATTGAACAGCATCCAGAGCTAGGGACTGTCTGGGATGAACTTGACAAGGTTGGGATCATCGCCCCCGAGTTGGCGGACCAGCCCGAGGGTCTCAAGCTAACCCTTTTGCCTTTCCAGCGCGAAGGTTTGGCGTGGATGCGAAAGCAAGAAAACACACAGGTATAGCAATCGAGATCATCTTGCTTTCTACCTTTGTCCTAGTTATGAACTGTCCTTCCCTAGCTGACCATCTACAATCACTTCTAATTTTATCCGACAATAGTTCAAGGGCGGTATCCTTGCTGTAAGTCCCTCGCTTCATTTTCCAATTTTGTTCCGCACTTGTTCATTTTCCTGTTGTCAGGTACCGACCAGTCACTAACACGTGTGTTTCTACGTCTGCAATCTTTTTGCACATAGGACGAGATGGGAATGGGCAAAACGATCCAAATGATTTCTCTGCTGCTGGCAGAGCCCGGAAAGCCCAACTTGATCGTCGCGCCTACTGTTGCCATTGTGCAATGGAGAAACGAGATTCAAGAGCACGCCCCCTCACTCAAGGTTCTCATCTTCCACGGCAGCAACCGTACCGAGAGCATGTCTGAGCTCATGAAACAAGACGTCATCCTCACCACTTGTAAGTCTCTTCGTCTGCTTGTAATTCGAGGTGTTATCTTTCTTTGCGTGATCACATATTAACTTTGTGTATTGATGTGATTGTTTATTTCCATCGCCTATTAAAGATTCAATTATTGAGGCTGGTTACCGAAAGCAAAAGTATGGTGTGAGGAAGAAGGATGTTACTGTGAAGGAGGACTCGTTGCTGCACCGCATCAAGTGGCACCGTATCGTCCTCGACGAGGCTCACAACATCAAAGAGCGTTCGTGCAACACTGCTCGATCTGCTGTAAGTATCCTCCTGAGCATTGTTTCACTTCGTGTTCTTGTTATGTTTTATTTGTAGCAAACGTAACCTGACAAGTCTATTTTTTTGTGTTTTAGTTTGCATTGCAGTCTGATAGGAAGTGGTCACTGTCTGGCACACCTATGCAAAATCGCGTTGGTGAACTCTACTCTCTCATTCGCTTCATGCAAGCGGATCCTTTTGGGTAAGATAGCACTCGTGTTTGTTCATATCAGAGACTGCGTCTATGCGATGTTTGTCTCCTGACATTATTTTTGTTTCTATAACCATTTAGGTACTACTACTGCAAGAAGTGCCCATGCAAGTCGTTGCACTGGAAGTATAGCAACATGAAGGACTGTGATGACTGTGGCCACAGACCCATGGAGTAAGTTTACGTTGCGCTTTGCATTTACTTCGTCTTTAGTATTGTTGCAACTGACAACAGAGGACTAACCCAATGTTCGATCTGTGCATCTTATAGCCACTCTTGCTGGTGGAACAACGAGATTTTAAAGCCCATCCAGCACTTTGGCAGCCAAGGTTCCGGTGAAAAGGCATTCCATAAGCTGCGAAAGCTTCTGGACCGCATCATGCTGAGAAGAACCAAGGTCGAGAGAGCTGACGACTTGGGCTTGCCACCCCGCAAGATGACCGTCAGTCGCTACCTCTTCAACGAAGAGGAGGAGGACTTGTACGAGTCACTTTTTAGTGACACTAAGCGCAAGTTCTCTACCTATGTAGAGCAAGGGACAGTTCTTAACAACTATGCTAACATTTTCGAGTTGCTGACCAAGATGAGACAGATGGTCGATCACCCAGATTTGGTCCTCAAGAAAGTCAAGCCTGGCCAGATCGGCCTCCCGGAGACCCTCGTCTGCTCCATCTGCCAAGAGGAGGTACCTATTCTTTTGCGAACATAATGATAAGGCGACGTATGTATCTCTGCTGTAAATCTTCCTAACAACCCACACTTGTTCTTCTGTACCTTAACGATAGGCTGAGGACCCAATTGTCAGTAAGTGCCACCACTTGTTCTGTCGTGAGGACGCAGATCAATACATCACGTCTTCATCGGTTGAGGCACCAGAGTGTCCTGTCTGTCACATTCCACTGTCGATTGATCTTGAGCAACCGACATATGTGAAGGACGAGACTGAGGCCGATGAGGAGATTCGTCACAAGACGTTTGCTCGTACCTCGATTGTAAACCGCATCAACATGGACACCTGGCGCAGTTCTACCAAGATCGAGGCTCTTGTCGAGCATCTCTACAAGCTCCAGCGTGAGGACCGCTCCACCAAGTACTTTTTTCTCTTTTTGGTCCCTGCTTGTATGCTTCCATTTTCCGTGATTGCATCATATGTACTGATTCTCCCTTTGCTTGCTCTTCAACGAATGACGTTTTTAGGAGTATTTGCTTCTCGCAGTTTGTCACATTCTTGGATCTGATCAAGTGGCGCCTTGAGAAGGCTGGCTTCAAGGTAGTTTCGCGGTGACAGGAATGAAATGTATGAGAAATGATGACAGCCAATGCTTAATTGCATGAACCTAACACGATACGCCTTATTGCTCTTTCTTTCTTTTTGTTGTACGGGCTGTATTCCCATGATATTAATAGTGTGTCAAGTTGGATGGACATATGACGCCTTTTCAGCGCGATGCATCGATCAAAAAGTTCTCGAATGACCCGACGGTTACTGTGTTTTTGATCTCGCTGAAGGCAGGCGGTGTTGCGTTGAACTTGACTGCCGCCAGTCGCGTCTTTATCTGTGATCCTTGGTGGAATCCCGCCGCAGGTTCGTTTTCCCCTAATTTTTTTTTTTATGGGAGTCGATGTATACACGTGCATGGATGTGGAAGAACATGACTGACCTGTTCGAATGGTTGCTGTTTCATGAAAAAAATAGAGCTGCAGGCGATGGATCGCATTCATCGTATTGGTCAATACCGACCGATTGTGATTACCCGTCTGATTATTGAGAACTCGATTGAGAGCAGAATCTTGCAGCTCCAGGAGAAGAAGCAAGCCATGGTTGACAGTACTATCGGTAAGTTTTCTTTCGTTTCTTCATCCTGTCCAATAATCTCCGAAGGTTCCTCCATGCCTTTGTATTTTTCTTTTTGTGTTTTGCTGAGTTGCAATTATATGATCATTGCGCATTTTTTTTTTGTCTTGTTCTTTTTGTGTATGGAATGTGCTCTCAAGTGGTACTCTGTATTAATGCAATTGTCTATTCTCATGCTGTTGCTTCTGCTAGGCAAGGATCCAGCAGCGTTGGCTCGACTGACACCTGAGGATCTGCGATTCCTGTTTGTCAACTAGATAAGTACAGAGGAGGTTGTTTTTAACATAGGAACATATCCATAGGCGTATAAAGAAATAATATCATTTTTTTCTCAGCTCCTGTAACATGTGGGTCAGGAGTAGGCGTAAAGAGATGAAGGGATGATGGTGATCCCTGCCCTTAGGCATAATCCTATGGTGGGGTAAGAAGAATGACTTTTCACTCCTTTTGTACGATCCCTTGCTCTATACTCTTCCTTGTATCCACCGTGAAGTACCCATGTCTAAAATAATAGCTCTCTTGTGACACCTATCATAAGAAATACGATTTGCTACCAGGCCATGCCACACGACTAATTGGAAATAAATGGCCATTGGCTTTTTCTTTCTCTTCTAACTAATCAAGGAAGGAGGGAGCTGGTTGGCTTTACGCTTTGCCAAGAATCAAAAAAGCCTAGGAGATCAGCCTAGGAGAGCAAAGGCCAAGGCAAGGTAACATCGATCAAGTGTCTCCTGGATTACTTCTTGTCCTCGTCTGTCCTTGTTCTCTGGCTCCTCGATCCTTTTTTGATCGTTCTTTATTTCTCTCTCCTTGAAATTCAGTGGCTGTTGGGCTATATTATTTATGTCCGTTTCTAACTCTCAGATGTCCAACCAACCCCCACACTATCTCGTCCTCGTCTGGTATCTTTCTCCTTGAATCACCTTTGCTATTTTATCTTCTTTCTCTAGTGTCTCTCAACTTCCCTCTCCTTAAGTTATGTGTGGCAAGAGAGGAGGCGGCAATTCACAAAAAATCTCAACGGAGTCCTCTCGAGAGGGGCTCGTCCTTTTTTGCTCACAGTTGACAAGTGAAAAAGGGTAAAGGAAAAAAAAAAAAAAAAGAGAAGGGTCCCTGGTGCCTGATATTTGTTTGTTGACTAGAGTTACGATAAAGCAGTAGAGCCAGCTGGATGTAGTACGATATTCTCGCTGTGTCTTCCGGAAGTGCGATTATCCGGATTGTGGACGTGGGCTCTGGCATGTTTGCATTTCTTGCCTTTGTTGTTTGTTTGTTTTATGGATGCTACACCTGTACGATGTTTGGAATGACCTCATGTTTTTCGCATACTAAGAGGCTGGCTGTTGTGTGGCGGAAAAAACGACGAGGTCAAGCCTACAAGTTGCGCAGAATAGCGTAAGGCACAAAAAGAAAAGGTGGTATGGATGTGTCATTGTAGGCGACAGGATTCATTGCAGATTTTCGACGACTTTGACTGTTCGCGGAGTTTAGGGTTTTTGTGCTAAAGGTTAGTTTTTTTTCGGGGATGCGAATGAGAAGAAGAGACGATGACCTAGGCGAATGAGTATTGATGAGGGAATGATAGCGAGCAAACAGGAATGGGCTATATAGGAGTAATTTACTTGGGAACGAGTGGAAGATGTGCGTACTATACAAGTTACCAGGGTTCGTGAGGGGAGCGAAGAAAGAAGGGGTCTCCTGGGTACTGATCATCAAATGCTACTTGCAGTTCATCCCCTGGGAAAAATAACGTCGAATAAAACATATGCTGCTGCCACCACCGTTAAGAATATACAGACAGCTGGATATAAAATACAGACAACTGCTACAAGGACATCCAGAGTGGATGCATGTTATGCATTGTTGTTGTCTTAGTTCAATTGTAATACATAGCAAGCCAGCAAGTAAGCAAGCAGAAATACAAAGGAAGTATCATGCCCTCTGTTCACATTTTTTTTTTTTTTTGGGAAGCAATAAGCCCATGATGAACCCACAATCAGCCACAGCCAGCAACCAGACAACCACTTTTCCTTCCTTTCTCCCTTGACCATTTTATCACTTTGTACTCGTCTTTTCCTTCTCGTCTCTCTCTCTCTTTCATTCTCCTTCACTCCCTCTCTTCATTTTCGTTGAGGGTTGTTTTTTCCGACCTCACACCTCACCCTCTACTCTCACCCTTCCTCACCCTCGTCCTTCCTCCTCGTCCCTTTGTTCCCCTTCGCTCTCTATCCTGCTTCATATCACTTCTCTCTCAGTCCCTAATTCTCTCGCTCTCGCTCTCCCTTCTCTCTTTCCTATCGCTCTCTTCTCCCTTCTCTCCCCCTCTCTCGTCACTCGCCTACACTCTCACTCCTCCTCTCTTCCTCTCGCTCTTCATCCTTCATCCATTCTCATCCCTTCTCTCTCACCTCTATTATTATCATTATTGTCAACATCATCTCTCATTCTTATCCTTCCTGATCAACACTCACTTCCATTCACATCCAACCAACTCACTCCCATCACACAGCAAGAACAACTAAATCAACTAATCGACAACGAGAGAGTAGAGCAAGGACAGGACAGGACAGGACAAAGGATGTCGAACATTAACGATCGTTACGTGGTCCCGACCTTCAACGGCCTGGTCGCCCAGATCGGTTTGTCGGTCGGTGTCTCTGTGGTCTGTGTAGGCATCTTTGAGTGGAACAGGCGCAAAAAGACTCTTCAGTACCTTTATTCTCCTCGTACCCGGCTAAAAGTGTAAGTTTTCTTTCTCTGTCTTTCTCTAAGAGAGAGTATGTATGCAATGAGTAGAAAAAGAGTAAGAGTGAACCCTTGACTTTCTTTCGTTTATGCTTATTTTTCCTTTTCTTTGGAGTGGGTGCCTTTCTTTTTCCCTTTTATGTGATTTGTGCGACAAGGGATCGATTCCATTGGCCCTGGCTGGTGGACAGGTCCGTCAACTCACTCCTCACTCTTACTCACTCAGTCATCCGACAGTCAGTCACACACACAACTCCTCTTCCCCTTCCCCCCTACACTCACTCCTCCCTCCTTTTCTCTGTCTTGTCCGCATTGCCTGCTTGCTTTGCTTACCATCTCTCTACTCCATTCCCCCTTCAGATACTTCTTATCTTGCCGGTCGTGCGCATGATCGCAATTGGCAAAAATATACACAAACGCACACAAATTCCTTTCCTTCTCTTTCCCTTTCCCTGTCTTTTCATCCCCACCTTCCCTCCATCTGTACTCCCTCCCTTCATCATCTATTTATCTCGAATGAATCTCCGTTCCCTTTTTTTCATTTCTTCTCAGGGACTAATACATCACAATCGTCATCACCATCGTACCCCTGAGATATGAGGGGAACAAGAATGAGTGAGGGAAGGGTGAGGCCCTTTTTCGATGAAAAGTCCTTGGACACTTCTATACAACCCAATATGTGATGTGATATGAAAGAACAACTGCACAAACCATTCATTGTACATGAATGAACAAACCACCTAACCAGCTCTCCATACTTTCTATTCTTCCTATGCGAATTCTATTCCATTCTTTGCTATCTCTCTCTGCCTCTACACTATCCCAATGCTCTCTAATCCAAACCCTTCTTATCCTAAACATACCCTCACCCACTGCATTCTTTCCTTCTACTTCACCTCATCCCACCCCATAAACCCAAAACAACGCGCTAACAACCTGTTTATGCATATATTCAACACCTATTCCAAAAATAACATACATCCATGCATGCAACAAAATGCAGTAATCCGTCGCCACCAATGTCACTAAAGTTTCTTGGCTGGATCATACCTACGATACGGATCCCCGAAGAATTCTACATCAATAACATTGGCCTCGACGCCGTCATGTTCCTCCGCTTCCTCAAGATGTGTCTCCAGTTCGCCATCTTCAACGGCATCATCGTCGGCATCATCCTCCTTCCAATACACTACACCGCCTCAGAAACAGAAAAGGAAGTCCCTCGCTTCGCCATTCTCAACGTTCCCGACGACTCCAATGTCCTCTGGGCCCACGTCTTTCTCACCTACCTCGTTTCCATCAGCTGGATGTTCCTCCTTTTCAAAAACTACTGGCAGTGGATGGACCTCCGGCGGGAATACACCCTCCAGCGCATTCGACAGGGGGAAATCGCGGAACGTTCCATCTTCATCAGCCGGTTACCTTCCAACCTTCGCTCCGACGCGGCCCTCAAACAGTACTTCGAGTCCCTCAAGATGGGTCCCGTCGAATCAGCCACCGTTGTTCAGCATTGTGGTCGTCTCGCTCAAAAGATTGACAGGAGAGAGAGCACCCTTAACATGCTCGAAAAGGCTCATATTGATCTCGCCCGCGACGTACTCGACAGCATCAAAAAGCACAAATTTCACATCAGCTCGCCTCTCATCTCGACTACAGAACGACCACTCCTCGAAACACCTTCTAAGCGGGACTCAACTGGCGGTCAGAGCAGTATAGACCTCACTGCGCTGGAAAAAATGGTCCAGGACATGTTCAAGGACAAGAAGCGTTTCCACAAGCTGCGGAAATCTATCTTTGCCCACAAACGTGTCGCCATTGAACCACCCCTACAACCTCAACTCAACATCCCTCTCTCGGCACTTTCTCATCATTCAGACATTATTGACATCTATGTCAATGGAA
Source organism: Linnemannia schmuckeri (assembly GCA_029449235.1). Classification (NCBI taxonomy): domain Eukaryota; kingdom Fungi; phylum Mortierellomycota; class Mortierellomycetes; order Mortierellales; family Mortierellaceae; genus Linnemannia; species Linnemannia schmuckeri. Next base: position 3,189,151 of record JANATG010000003.1, read on the forward strand.
GTCAACAGGAGACTGCTGATAGTAACGGACAGAAGATGGGATCGACCCTCTCCTTGAGCCCACCATCCTTCACCATTTGGAACGCCCTGGCTAGTCTCGACCGCAACTCTTTTGACAAGTTTCAACCTACACGACCCGCCAATCGATTCAAGGGAGGCGAGAAGGTGAAGGCGATTGATCATCTGATCAAAAAGTACAACAAACTGGATCGTAAAGTTGGCGAACTGCGGGATGGATCACTTCGCTACAAGTCGACCTCGTATGGATTCGTCACCTTCAAACACCATCTCTCAGCGCAGCTCTGCGCTCAGGCCAAGATTGATTCTCGACCACAGGGTCTGAGTGTCCGCCTGGCAATGGAACCCCGGGATGTCCTCTGGAGTAACCTCACCGCCAGTTTTCGTAATCGCTTTACCCGCTCCATCGTCGTCAACCTCAGCATCTGGTAAGTTCCTTTGCCTTTTGAGTGGTGTTAACTACTGTCGATCGTTAAGGTTTATACTCATGCTGTTTTACTGTTGACGATTGAAACTGTATAGGACAATTATTGTGTTCTGGATCTTCCCTACGTCTTCGTTCTTGCTGTTGACATCTTTGAAGCAGCTCTCGGAAACGTTCAAGTTTTTAAAGCCCATTTTCGATTCATCACCCTTGATTCAGTCACTCATCCAAAATGTCCTGCCTATCGTCTTTGTTACCATCTTTTTGGCCCTTGCCCCTGTCATCATCCTTGGTAAGTTCCTTTGTCATTGTAGACAATTTCAAGACTTGGTTCCAGTCCCAACGCAACATCTAATTTGTACTGCTTTCATTCAACTTGAAATAGAAATATCCAAGCAGGAACTGCCAGTGTCGCACTCGACTCTAGAAGGAAATGTGTTCCGGCGGTACTACCACTTCCTTATTTTCAACGTCCTCTTTGTGTTCGTTATCGGAACCGTCATCTTGAAGTCAATTCTCTCCTTGATCCGGGAACCAACAAACATTTTCGGTCTTCTCGCCAACAACCTGCCTTCAGGATCGACCTTCTTTATCTTTTACATTGTGTTCAACACCTGTACTCATGCATTGGAATTGGTCCAGGTCTGGGCTCAGCTGATCATCCACTCGTTCGTCACCTCCAGGAAACTTGCGCCCACACCTCGCTCACTTCAACGAGCAACCATTCCTTGGTGCTTCCAGTACTACTACTACTACCCACAAAGCATCCTCGCCTTGGTCGTCACCTTCATCTACTCCGTCATCAGCCCCCTGATTCTTCTTGCCGCCATCCCCTATTTTGGCTTTGCCCTCCTCGTCTTCAAATATCAGTTCGCCTATTGTTACATCAGAAAGTACGAAAATAGCGGCAGGTTCTTCCGACACGTCTTTCAGTATACAACGGATGGCTTGATCATCTTTCAGATCACAATGATTGGTACTCTCTGGTTGAAGAAGGCCATTGTCGGAGGCTTCTTTATTGTCTTCCTAGTCGGACTCACGGCCTACTTCAAGATCATCTGTGGAGATTTGTTCAAGTCGCGCACCAAATTCTTGCCCTTGGATACGGGACTGCGGAACTTTGATAACGATTCGTCTTGCGCCATGAACGAGATCCCCATGCATGTTGACGAGATCTCGGCTCATTCAAGCGCCATCCAGGACGCCACCGCCTTGCGACGACGACGAAACAGGCACTCGGTGGGAGGGTTTGGAGCAGAGAAGGTGTTCAATGGATACCATTGCGGGATTGACGACTCATTTGAAAGGACAGATTCGGTCGAACATGACCGCCCTTCGTTCGACAAAGTCCTTAGCTCAGCACAATCGACACATTCTCAGAAACCCAGCATAGGAACAGGCGGTGAATGTACCGCGGGAGCCATGTCTCCGGCTACGGATAGTCTTGTCCCTAGCAAGACTGAAGATGCAGTAGAGGCTGGACACAAAACTCCTTCAGTCACGGATGTACCTGGATTGGAGGCAGCGCATACCCCGGATGTTATTCTCGAGCCAGCGCACAGTCTCAAGACGTTCAAGAGCGGCTCCAGGAACTCGTTCCAGCTCAAAATCAATACCAAGGAGCCGACCGAGCCTTCGCCTGCATCCAACGAGAGCTCGACACGGGAGATTCGATTGTTTACTGTTGGTGGCGACTTGCTCGAGAGTTCCAGGGATTTCGAGCATGGCAACAACAACCCTGCAGGATTCTTGGACGAGGATGGGTTTTATGTGGAGTCGTTTGGTCTGCGCAATGCCGGGATGGCGTCTCGGCCTTTGGCGTCTCACTTTGAGCACACACCGTCCAAAATCACTTACCAGGACAGGACCTCGGAATTTGAGACCTATGTCCATCCAGCATTGCTCAAGCCTCTGAACCGCAAATTGTGGTTGCCCAAGAACCCACTCTACGAACACTGGGATCTAGACGACACTGTCGAGATCGATTTCGCGCTCAACAGCTCGGCTACAGCTAATAAGCTGGAGCTTCGGGTGCGTGACAAGGACGAGGACCTCATGAAGAGCCCTCGCCAGAATCACAAGGATCAGCAACAACAACAACACCAACAACAGCAACAGCAACGAGGATATATTCAACGCAGGAATACGGTTGGGTCCAACTTTGATCTAGGCATGGGAGTTTCTCTACCTTCGCCGTCGAACTGGGAAGGCTGTCTCTCGGACCACCCGATTAGCAACGGACCTCCTTCGACCGCTGGACCTGGATCCAACTGGGAACGGTTCGACGAGAAGAGAGGATACGGGGATGAATCAGGTGTTGCTTTGGATCGCTCTACAACTACACCAATATTCCTCAGGAGCCACCACGCTCGCAGCAACACTAAGCCAGGACAACGAGATTATGCAGGCACCAGTGGGTTCGAAGTGTCTTCGCCCATGACAGCAACCACACCTCTGTCCACATCCCCCATCACCCACTCTGCGTCGATGAGCACTCTTCGGATGTTTTCGCCTTCGACCCCGCGCGCCCAGGCTCAGGCACCACCACTATCGCCCCAGAGAGCCGAGAACCAAGGAGGGCTCAGCCCCAACAACACTCGGTTCAAGAGGAGTGCATCGATGCCACCTGCACCAATGCCTATCGGAAGCGACCCGAACGGCGGTGATACACCAGTTGCCGGATCTTCAAGTGGCACTTCCCCACAACCGACACCTTCTCCGTTCTTGAGCGTCCGTAACCCTTACCATGGAACGACAGCTCCTCAACGAAGCAGCACAATGCTGTCTCACTCTCCTCAGCAACCTTCATCGGCGCACCAGAGTCCTCGCGTATCGTTTGTTCAGGATACCAGCGGAACAGCATCGACACCGCTGACAGTTCGATCGACTATGTTTGCAGGACCTGTGATGCATCACCGCCACACGATCAGTCACGGACAGGGCAACAGTATCCATCATGGTGGCCCCCACCTACGCCCTAGTATAGACCATCCAGCCTTGCCACAGTCGTATTCGTCTGCAGCCTCCTCCAACAACCCTGGACCATTTACAGGCGTCGTTTCTGGAGCTACAGTTCCTGTCAATATGAACGCTGGAGGAACGTTGAATGGCGTCTCAACTAATACCGGGACTGGAACTGTTGGCACTGCTGCTGGTGCTTCTACGACAACAACGACTCGCAAGCCAGGAGTTGCGGGAGCGTTCTTCAACATGATCTTCGGAGACCCTGAGGATGATGTGTTGGAGGCGAACGAGAACCCGCGGTTTGGATACGAGACTGGTGGTCGATGGAGTCGTCGCCGAGGCAGTATGGATCATCATGACGATGATGACGACGACGATGATGATGATGATGATGACGAGGCGGATCTGGTTATGGATGCAGGAGCAGGAGCTGCTGCTATTGGCGCGAACGGAAGCCCATCGCATACGGCGATTAATATGACGGGTACGGGAGCCATGGATGAGCAGCGTGGGACGGGAGCCACTGGACTGTCGCGTGTGTTGGGTCAGCTGTCGATGGCCCAGCCTTCTCACCTGGATCTCTCCGAAGACACCAAATCGTCTAAGGTGTAACTCCTCCCTTCTTTTCCTTTAGAGGCTCTCTTTTTCTCGTTCTTTTTTTACTTTACTACATGTACTTTGGTACATCACCTTTTCGCACTCATTAATTTGTACTATTTCACCCTTCTACCCTGTACCATACACACTTTCACATCTATCAACCATCCTTCTTTCCTGCCCGTGTGCCTTAAGAAACATTCAATTGTGATTAAAGGAGCATTGAGAATAGGCGTAATCGATCTTTGTTTACCTGTCATCCAACGTCCTGTCTAATTGAATGGTCAACCCCTTGATTGAAAATAGTAATTGGGGTTTGAGCACGTGTGTTGAAGGATTGGAGAACAAGCACAAATAGGGAAAACAGCGCCCAGGTGGACAATCGAGAAACCAACGCAAGAAAAAACAGAGTTGGCACTAAAAACTTGGTTGGGTCGGTCTGAGAGCGTTCAAAAATGGGCCGTTGGGGAAGAAAAGGGGAGAAAGGAAGGGAAAAAGGAAGGAGGCGAGCAATTGTTTATTTTTGAGGGTGAAGGGGAGGTTTTCAATCATCTTCCTAAGGTTGCGTTCTGATCCTGTTCGTGTTCGTGCTCTTGATCCCGCAGAAGAGGGACAGGTTCTGGTGATGGTTCTGGTTCTTGTTCGAGAGAATGGACACGGTAGGCGGGGAGGTCGAACCCTTGATGATACAAAGGTGGGGGTTCTGGTTCCTCTCTGACGCGGTCTTGTCCACCTTGTAACTGTTGTTGTTGTTGCTCCTGCTGGAGTTGGAGTTGTTGTTGTTGCCAGCGGCGAGCAAAGATGTCGAGGACGGATCTGTGGCGGCGAGATTGGTGTGTCATCATAGCTTGGGATGAGGTGTCTGTTGATTCTGAGTTTGTGTGGGATATTGGACGGAGGTTGTTGTCATTGGTTGGAGTGGTGTTAAGGAAGAGGTGTAGAGATGAGGGTATCGTTGGTTGTATTGGTGTTGTAGGGGTAGGGGCAGTTGCTGGTACCGCTGTAAGTGAGGGTATAGAGTTGGAAGAACTAGATGGTTGTTGCTGTTGAAGGACTCTCGTACTTCTTGGCTGAGTTGTTGTTGTTGTAGTTCCAGCATGTAAGACATACATCGCTACTGACTCTTGACTACCGCCTCCACTACCAGTTCCTGTAGCACTACCACTATCATCACATCGCTGTCCATCGGCGATACCAATAGGCTTCCACTTTAACTCCCTCTCCTGCAAAACCCTCAATCTCTTCCCCCTTTCCTCCCATAACCGACCCATCTCCCTTCTACAGACCAAAGCCTGTAAAAAATGGATCTTATCTTGCCTTGTCCAAGGGAGGTACTGACCCTGCCGTTGGAGGTATCGTTTCCGGAGATGGTGTGTGATAAGGAGGAGACCTGTTATTCCGACGAGGGAGCAGAGTGCGATTAGGAGGTTTAAGAGGAGGAGTTCTTTTCTGGACCGGGCGGAGGGTTGTGATGGTGGGGAGTGCGTGGGGGAGGCGGAGGGGTCAAAGTCGTCTGGGTTTGAGTGAGAGGAGTTTGAGCAGACGCCGTAGGAGGTGTCTGGCGAAGAATGGGAGGGAGAGGGTTTGCGGCAGGTGTAAGGAAGGACGCAAGAGAGTTGTTGTGAAGGTGGACCGCCACAGAGCCGGAGGAGACAAGAGTCTCCAGCTGGGTACTCCCACTCCTGACACGGTGGCTGTCCTCCTACGTTATTGTTATTGTTGTTACTGTTGAAGGGAAACGGTGTCGAGACAATGCAGGATTGGATGTATTTCTGCTGCACGCTACTTCCTCCTCCCCCGTTCCCTTCGGCTCCCCCTTCTCCTACTCCTTCACTCCCTGTGGAAGAAGAAGAAGAAGAAGTGAAGGAAGGGTAGAGAGAGAAGAAGGCGCCCCTAAGTCAACTAGTTGTAGAACTGGTGTCACGACGAATGTTTCCGACTCCAGGGGCTGGGAGGGGGAGGAATGTTGGATCTTGACAGAGTAGCGTGTCTGCGTTGCAAGTGACGGATCCTGGTTCTGGAGAAGGGGATGGGGTGGTGCCAGCACCTGCGCTGGGAATTTGAAAGGAGGGGAGGTCTGGGCAAGAGGATGAGGAGGAGGGTGGAGAAGTAGTGTTGGTCAAAGGAGTGCAGAGAAGGGATAGGGGGATGCAGAAGGTGTTTTTGTAACAGGTGAGGCCTAGAGTGTTGTTTTGTGGGCAGGAGCGGCACCTTTTTGGGAGAGGCGGTGGAGGTGGTTGTTGTGGTGTTGGTGTAGGGTGTGGTTGTGTTGTAGTTGTTAGATGAGAAGGCGGTGGTGCGGGGGTTGCGGATGTAATGATTAGAAGGAGTAGGAGGAGTGTGAATGAGGGTTTGGTGTGCATTAGATTAGTGTTTTTGTAGGGTGTAAGGTGTAAGGTGTAAAAAGAGAGAGGAAAGAAAAGGAAAGAAGAGAAGATAATAAGAGGTGGAGAAGAGTGGATGTCAGTCAGGGCAGAGTGATGAGGGATGTGTTAAGAGAGGAGTGTGCCATGGATGATAATGATGATGAAGAAGATGAAGTGAATCGCATGGGCGAGGAAGAGAGAGAGGTAGAGACAGAGAGGGGTGAAGTAAGCAGGAGAGGGAGTAGATGAACAAAAAGGGAAGGTAAAAAGAATAAAAGAGATGGACGATATCTACCTTTTTGGAGCAAAGGAAGTGTGAGACCAATTAACTGCATAGATGGATGCGCCACTAACATAAGTGATCATCAGCAGCTGACTGACACTTATCCAACGACGGAAGGGTCCAGGCTCCTGGAATTGAGTTCGATGAGGCGATGCCTAGCTAACTAAAGCTGGCGACTGGTCGGACTCTTTTCTGATGCGCTCCTTTCTCTTTTTTGCTACAGGTGAATGTCCGAGCTCGCTTCTTTTTTCCTTTTTCCTCCGTTCATCTTCACATATCTCTTCTCCTTTCATTCCACACATTCACATCTCAACAGCCTCCCCTTCCTTTCTTTTACCTGGCCGCCCTTCAAAAACACATATCTCTCACCACCAGTATGCCATCACCACCCCTATCGCCCTATCTAATCCCAGAAACCCTATTCGAGATAGCACCCCATCTCGACACAAGATTCCACCATTCATGCCTTCAGGTCAACCGCCTCTGGCACACAGTCTTCACCTCCTACTTTTGGGCTTCTATCAACGACCACCAATGGTCCTGGCGCAACCTACTCCAGCCCCTTGACTCTTTCCATCTCACCAACAATACCCCTAACAAGTGGTATTTAATCCAGGAGCACGCTGGTTCTAGGATCTGTTGGAGAAGAATAAGGCACATGTGAGGAAGATGGTGGCAAATTACGATAGTCTGTTAATGATTGCTTTTGAGGCGCAATTGACAAGGTTGACGCAGTTATGGATCTGTGCGCAGTTTACGTCCCCAAAACGATTTTCTCAGATCAGGTACGATTCGCATATGACAGCCAAGAAGGGAAAAACGGACAATGATGACGACGACGAAGGCCCGACGGCATTACGCCTCTCGCGCGTTGTTTACAACACCCTAGTCCCGGAATTCTTTCAACTTCCCAAGGTGCCGTACTATTTCTCCTTCCCACATGCACTAGATTTCACTCAGAAATGCTGGCACCTCATCCTCGTTAACGTCAAGACCCTCCAGTCATTTTACGGTCCACCAATCCGTCGGTATGGACGTTATTTCGTCTCGCCCCGCCGGGCAGGACGAGAGAATATCCGTATTTGAGGAAGGATAGTATGGAGTGATTGGTCGGGGTTCTAGAAGGCATGAAGGGGCTGGAAGAGGTGCAGATGGGATATCAGGCAGAGAATTTTTTGACGCAATTTATTGGACAGCCGAGGGGGCGCGGCTGGGGGAGAGTGAGGCAATGGTGGATGTGGAGGAAAAAAGTTTTTGGAGAATGTGAAATCGTTGCAATACTCGAGGGTTCCGGGTCCTGCTCTTTATGCACCCCTCAATTCTCCTGTCTTCCTTGACGACAATAACAGTGTTACTCAGGAAGAGGGTCGAAGGTCAGAGTTGTAGGACCGCTGTTAAATCCTCAATTGGTACGGGGGTAGTGACAATAGTGTCCTAAGGAACCACACGACACGATACACTGCAGCGTGCCAGCGAAACTCTTGTCAGTACTTCTCTCGTCTAAGAAGTGATGTGTAAAAGGACAAAAAGCAGACAAGAGGGCTGGGCACACCACTAATACTATGTCTCAAAGAATATGACTGCTAATCTAAGGCATCGCCACCGCTGCCTAGCCACCACCTTATTTTGCAACAAGGGGAAGGATTTTGGAGAGGAAGAGAAGGGGTGGGCACGTTTGGAGGCGGAGAAGTTGCAGCTTGGTATCCATAGCGTGCCTCGGCTGACTTCTCGGCAGGAACAACTTCTCCTCAAACAGTATAACAGCGGCAACGTCAACGAGGTCGAGGAAAAAAAGGAGTACCAGGACGTATTGGTGGAGCTGGAGAGATATGATACTGTGCGACAACGAGCGTTGCATCAAATGAGCCGTCTGCAGGAATTACAATTGTTGAATCGAACCTTTCAGTCACTGACCTACAAGAGGTTTCAGACCCTGTTTTGTTTAGGATCAAATCAGCATCGCAAGGACCGGATTCCGCTCTATGACCATCCTGTCCTCAACAGCCTCTCCTTAGCCCTCTCACGCCCTCCGCTACACTCACTCAACGGCCAGAAGTCAATAACGATAACTGGACTGGAGCTGTTGGCAACACTGAAAAGGCTAGAGGCGATCGGATTCAAGGCAGTAGAGCGCGGGATCAAGGAAGCAGAGGTGAGATGGATGAGCAAAACCTGGCCGAGAATGAAGACTGTCCTGGGGATGGTGGGTGTGAGATACAAGGGTCATGGAACGGGACATCAAGATTGTCGGTGTTTGAATCAGGATGTGTTACCGATGAGAGTAAGGGATGTTTTCGAGGAATGAGTGAAAGGTGTTGTTTCTCCGCAGGAGGAAACTTAGTCTTTTGGCGTTGTTTATTCTTTGTTTTTCACTGAGTCGTGCATGATTGACTTGGAGTGTGTAAATTTCAGGCACTGAGCAATGAAAATGGAGTGATGTCTTAATTTTTTGTCGCGCCGTATTTTATCATTGGAGCAGGGTGTCGACTAACCATGGCTTACAAACAACAACTGTTGACAAGCCAAATTAATGTCCCTCTTTGCTTACTTTGGCTTCCAGCTGGGTTCAACTTGTTACATGCTTAGAAAGTCACCAAAAAGGTAAAAGCAATGGTCAGTTTCCACACACACCATCTCGCACCTTATCGAAACCGGATCTACAGGACAGATATATGACCATAACTCATGACATACCATCACCCAAAAGAACAACACGACCGCCAGACCAAGTCTCGAAGGTCTTCTCCTCCACGGAGACTTTGGAAATCAAATCCTTGGGCGTCAGATCATACATACCTACAAGGATTCTCTTGCAATCCCCAAAATGATTGGGAAATCTTGAGTCTTGTCCATCATGGTCTGAGCAGCGCCAGGCCCTCACTCGACGTTCTCTCCATTGCTGGCTCGCCTCTCCTCTGCGGTCTTGCTGGAAATTGAGTAGTGAAGAAGAGTCATCCATACGATTCAGCGCTCGAGGGTTGTGGACAATGTCCATTGCAAGAAGCACAATCAAAGAAAAAAAAAGTCATGTAACGATACAAGTATGTCATTTTCGCACAAATGCAACAAGTGCAAACTTTTTACTCAACAAAATAACTGAAGCGGCTTACGGTGTGGGGCGAGTTTTCACCGACAGTGGAACAAAAAGGAATCGTCAAGTCCATCACTTGAGGGTACTGCTCCGGATCCGAAGCCTCTGTCTGACCAACAAGGCAGGTAGACTTGAAGGAGAGATCTTCTAAATCTGATGCGACCAATTCCCCCTCCTTGTCCAATGCCTCATAAAGACTCTTGTGCACAGTACTGCATGTACCATTAGCTCCGACAAGGATGTCGCTCTCATAGACAGTTCCATTCGTGGAGTTGACAGAAACTCTATAGTCCTTCTGGAGATGATCTGGACACGCTTGTTGAAGCGGATCTTTTGCAAGGGGAAGAGGTTGAACAAGAGGTCGTAGAGCAAGTGACGAGAGAGGGTGAAAGGCCGGTGTCCGCCACTACAAACACAGAGAAAGAGGAAAACTTGAGAACCTAAAATATAGCGCCAAGAGTCAACCAATCGTACCAAGAGTCGACTGTTTGTATCAAGAGTCGACCGTTTGTACCAAGAATCGACTGATCAGGTCTGATCATATTTAGTGTACGACGCAACAAATCGGTAGGCATAGCCCAACATTAGCCTGCCTCTTTAACCTACATAGCCCTAACCTCACTCCCTCGCCTTCCGTCGCTTATTCCTTCGCTTGATTATTCTCCTATTTCCAGCTCGGTGTTTGCTAAGCTATATCATGCATCCTCACTCTTCAATCACGGTGTCACTCTTTTTTCATCACTTGATGAACTTTCGGCTAGCAGAATTAGGAAAAATAAATTTTGAGGACGCAAGGCAAAAAATAAAGGGTTCAAGAAGATGTGTGGCAAAGAGAAAATTGAGCATGGCTCTCTCTGTAGCATTCTTGATGTTCGCGGTAACGCGTGTGGCGTGTTCTGGAAGGAGTAGTTACGGGAACGCGTCGAAAAAAAAAAAAAAAAAAAAAAAAAAAAAAGCTTCTGTGATGCATGGGATCACACATTCCATGCCCCCCCCCCCCCCCCCCCCCCCTCTTTTTTTTTTTTTTTTTTTTTTTTTTTCAGTACTGCCCACAACAAAATCCATAAAAGGAACGCGGACGCTGCCACTTTTTCCAACCCCATCCCTCTATTTACCTGTCTTCTCTTCATTTCTATTCCCGCCACTCATTTCACTCCCGCTCTCCCCTCCCTGAACCTATGGCTACCTCAGAAAGGTCGTTAATGCGAGTGCTTCGCATGCCGGAATTATTCAATGCTATCGTTCAGTACTTTAGCGCTGAGGACATCCACACGTTACGTCTCGTGAGTACTTTGTTCCTCGACCAGTGCGCAGCTCATTTTTCGATCACGCTCAATCTCGAAGCTCAAAGGCGCTATTCGGACCTTCAGAAACTCGCCGATTCTGCGTTAGCCATCAAAGAAGGAGCAGTCATGGCGTCGACAGGAAGAACGGACGAGACTGATCACGAACGATCAAGCCCGCTAGATCTGATCCAAACTCTCAAGGTCAGTCGAGGCCGCTATGGTCATAAGTCTCTGACGCCCGCGATAGTCTCGATCCTGAATCAATGTAGAAATCTGCGACATATCCTTATCAACGACAATCCTGGTTCGACTGCAGAGTTTCCTGAGAAGCAGTCGTACCCTGCTCGATTGCTTTGGTCCAGCATGTTTCCTGTAGTCCAAGGAGGAGGAAGAGGCGATGACGGTGATGGTAGCGATGACGGTGGTGGTAGCGATGACGGAGAACAATACTGGACATTTTGGGACCTGTTACCATTGGAGGGCTTTTTGTTTGATCGGTTGGAATCTCTTACGATCAACGTGGAATATAACTCCCAGCTGAATCTTGACCAATTCATGCCTCGATTGGGCCGTAGTCATGCCGCCAAGAGCCTTCGCGCCCTAACCATGACCTCCCGGAGGAAGAGGGGAGTGTCGTGGGAAGTCTTTCGAGATTGCATTTGTAACCTTTCGGTGCTCAAGGTGCTGCGTATGAATCCCACCAAGATTACCTATACAAAGGATCCCCTTATCGACACTGACGATGGCTCACAACACGAGATGGTGGAGCAACCGCAACAGGTGGCGCCAACTGTCAACTCATTAGAGTGCGTGTTCGACAGCCGTCAAAATTCGGATATCAGGTTGGCCTTCATGAGCCTGTTTCCCAACGTTGAGTCTTTGAAACTAACCGACCTTGACTCGCTGTTGAATAAGGCCGTCGACGAACGAATCTACGCTGTAGTTGACCGCCAACTGCCGCTACAACAGGAGCCATTGGGACAACAGTACTCTACTAGTTCTGTGGAAGGCAACGACGCTCCTCCGCATCAAATTCCATTTCCTCTCCTTAGGTCCCTGGATTGCAGCAACTTTTCTGCCGGGAACTGGGCAGACAGTCGAGTTTTGCGACATTGGATCCAAAGGGCACCAAACTTTCGACTCGCCTCTCTTTGTGTCTCTAACCGAGATGTCAACAACAGCCCACATGAAGAACTTTCAGTATATTCTGTGTCGCTTGCACAGATCTCTATTCAAGTGCGTCGAGAGGATTACGTCAAGGAGCTTTTGAGCTCGCGACTTTGCCGAAACCTGGAAGTACTCGGATTCGACGATACGAACCTGGATTGCGCAAGCGTTCTCAATCAAGCCGGCTCTGCTTTTCCGTCTCAATCATCTATCTCGGACGTGTCATTATTAAAACAGCAGGATCTCTTTACTCGCCTGCCCTGGACACAGACCTTGACCACAATCCGCTTTCGAACTTTGCTCTACTCTTCCTCGGCGTCTAAAGATACAAGTGATCGGTCTGCGGCATTCCTGCGCTCATTTCTAAAGTTGTTGCCTCGTTTGGTCGACTTTGAGGTTGTGGATCCGATCATGGATCTCTCTATTTTTGCTGGTCTTGGTCGACAGGTTACCACCAGCAACGTCGACGATCCCACTTGTGCCGGCAAGACCCACAATGACTGGCCAAACTCGGCTCAAGAAGAAGAACCAGGTAATTACCTGTCGGAGCGCCCATGGCTGACTCGCATAAAAGTTTGTCAATCAAAGGACTCAAAGGACAGAATTGTCGATGCGTCCGTGTCCGAAAGTCTTGCTCCCTGGCGTCATCAACTCTGGTTTCAATTTCGATTTCTGAAAAACCTTTATCTGGATAGAGAGAAGGTGTACCATGGCAATGGAGGTTATGATCCTAGCAATTTCGGTACCAGTATTGATTGGGATTTATATTATGACTGAAATCCCCTCGCTTCCCCTGGGTAGAATTCGTTATACTTTAGTTATTGAATCTTTTTCTTTTTTCAAATAAAAAATTTTAAAAAAAACTGAGTGGCTAAATTTGAGGATAATGAAAGAGATGAGCGATTGTATGTGCAGTGCGAAATATCTTTGTACATATGTGCCACTCCCGATCGTTCGAAGAGGAGAGAGCGCTATACTTTTTGTGGGGACGATGACCAATCAGGAAGAAGGCATGCGAAGAAGTTCGCTGCTAGGGACGCGTATGTGAATGTGTTATGGATTGATATGAATCTTACTAAGAGACAACTTTTTTTCTTTTTTCGTCCACAAGATCGAAAAGGAAATATTAATTGGATGGGTGAGCATGAGGAGAATAAATATCAGTTGTTCTACATATTACACCACCAGCTAAAAGGAACAACCGGTGCTACATACCATGACCTCCTGCAGGATTCAGCTTGTGGCAGGCTACAGACGTGAACACCCAAGAAAAGAAACACGTTAAGAAAATGAGCGCTTGCCAACTCTTGCTCTACCACTTTATTGAAGCACAATCGACCCCTTCCTACTTACTTACTCTCTTCCTTTTCATCTGCTACTACCTCGGATGTTCCTGATGGCCACAGCGTGCGACATTCTTCTCGCTTCTAGAACTGCTCTCTGCTCTCGCCCATTCCTCTCAAGAATCGACCTGAGGCGAGTGGCATGGATGAATCGTGCCCTTCACTCAATCTGCGCTCCGCTGTTTTGGCAAACATCCAACCTCGACAACAACACCTTTTTGGCTCGCCTTCTCGACACCCCCGAAAGATTACAAACATTTGTTGAGCGTATCGATTTTATCCACACCATTTCCTGGGGACCCGAGTTTCCTTGGTACTTCTTCAATTGCCTCCAGGATTGTCTCGACACGATCTCACTCGCACTTGCTTATCAGCAATAACAACAAATGCTCTTTGCATAAGGATTGGGACGACATGAGCTCCCTGACCGTATTACCTCTACCGACACTTCCGCCTCTTGTTCGATTGACTCGACTACAGCATACCTGACAGGCTTCCCTATGCTAAAACCACGATCTGAATATTATCAGACAATGATCGCTACAAACATCTTCATTGGAACCTATGGCTAGCTCGACTCAGCAATGCGCCTTGACCCATCTGGAGTGTACAAACTAAACCTAATGTTTCTAGACTGGCTCAGGATCTTGCAGGATGATCTCACAGTTAATCCATCTCAGGATCTTCCGCTTGAAGGCACAGATAAACTTGTCGCATAATCGCCGAGTACTCGAGGCCCTCTTCTTCAGCTGTCCGGGGTCCTTGGTGGATATGAACTTGCAATTGATGGTAATGGACATGAAACCGGCTCTGTACATCTATCCAGTGGTGGGGGATTGGGACTTTGACTAGGCACTCCTGGTTTAGCGAACAGAGCCACTACGTCGCCTCAAGTGCCTCTACCTTCCTGCAATGACTTGTCTCGAAGTGGCTCCGGTCATCAAAGTTGTTCTTGGAATGTATTAAAATACAGACTAGCAACGTCAAACGTTATCCTCATGTGTACCAGCGTTGATATTTGTACCGAAACCCCTGATAACATTGAGCTTTGTTCCATACCTCATCACCCTTGACTTTTATTCCATGCCTCATTGGCACTGGCTTTTGTTCCCGCCACAGTATATTTTCCGAGTGTCATCAGTACATTTTCTGATGAATGTGAGCGTGAACCAAGAGAAAACAGCAACCAAAAAGGTGTTGTACCCTTGTCCCTGAGAAGCATCTATAGAGCCTGAACAGGGACAAGTAGGTATTTTTTCAACTTCGTCAAATAACAGAGAAAAGGAAGTCAGCCTCCTGGTGAGATTCACACCTATCCAAAACACCAGATGCCTTGTCTCGTCGATCGGACCATTTAGAGTTGAATACCCCTTCAGCACACATCGATCCGAGCTCCGGCATTGCCTGGTAGATGGTTATGATGCGGACTTTGGTCATCACCGATTTACGAAAGTTGCCTGCAGGGAGGTCCATCTAGCAATGACCGACTTATAGAGCAATTGAGCGAGAATGAAGATTTTTTTTTGAATTTCGCAGGAATCTAATGGAGGATTCAGTGAGTGCGTGGCTGTTCTTGCGGCGGCTCTTGCAAGAGGTAGGTGTGGACAGAGTATTTGTGTAAATTTGGTAAGGGTCACCGTTAGTCGAGAAGTGCAGGCCGATTTAAATGTGTTTTTGGAATGAAAAGCAACTGAAATCTCAGCTACCGTAATTGGTCGAGTGCGCCAAGAGTAGACTGTCGACTGTCAATACAAACAAGAGTGGCAGTCAATAGTTCTCGACTTGCAAAATGACACAGCTGAGCTGGGCTATTGTTGGTGTTGTCTTTCTCCTTCGTATTTTGCGAGCACTGGATGAGGACATCAAAAAAATGACACGAGGACATGGAAGCAATAGCCAAATGAAAAGGATCAGATAGTTTTCTTTTCTGAACGAGAGGCCCATGGACTGTAGTTAATACACGACTACATACGTAGGCGAGGACATCTCAACACAATACGGGTTTGTCCTTGTCTATTGAACAAGAACTTTAGGAGCCTATTAAAGATTCAGCCTTCTTCGTCCTTTGTCCACCGTTTTTTTTTTTTGCTCTCAAAATGAAGTAGGCTCCTTGTTACATATGAACAACTCTGCGCGATTGTCCGAAGGCATTTTACTTCGCGCAGAACAAATGAATATAAAGACAATTAATTAAAAATACGTGACGTAGCATATGCGATCTTTTACATCTTTCACTCTGGGTTTTTTTTGCCACCAAAATAGTGTTCTCTTCTTTCTTGCCTTCATTCTTTTGCACACCTCACCCTTACACACTCCTCTCTCTTGGACAAAAAGAAAAGAATGGAATGGCATCGATCCAACCTTTGGCCCCATCCGTCTCTGACGAACTGCGCGCCTCTCTCGTGGTCAATTCACTCGAGCAGTGCACCGCCGAGCTCATCCAAAACAGTACATACTCTTCTCCCCATTCATTCACATACATTCTCTCTTTTCAAGAATGAATTTTTTTTCCTGCTTTTGTTCTGCATTGCATTGCATTGCTGACATGACTGCCGCTCTTTTTTCCCGCGTCCGTGTGAACTAGGCATCGATGCAAACGCATCTTCGATCGAGGTCAAGGTCGACGTCGCAGGTCATAGTCTACAGGTCTCTGACAACGGCGACGGGATCTCCCCAGCAGATATGGCGCGTATCGGGACACGGTACGCTACTTCGAAGTGCTCCAGTCTCCAGGATCTGAACCGTATTACGACATATGGATTCCGCGGTGAAGGTATGCATCTTGGGTATGTCATTTTTGTTAGTTATGTTTGTATTGTATTGAAGGCCCGTTTTCTTCCCTTGTTCATTATGCTTGTTTTCAATCATTAGCGGTAGCAGCAATCACAGAGATGGCGTTGGTTGATATTGTATCACGACCCAGAAGACAGGAGCACGCATATTCTACTATTTTCAAGGTATTTTCATGTTGCTTGAATCATTTTTTTTAAATTTCGCTCTTTCACACTTTGCCTTATTCTAAATGAAATTTGGTGGCAAATATTTTAAATAGGGAGGAGATAAGCTGTTCTGTGGTCAGTCAAGCAAGTATCCTCGGTTCACTCACGGAACCACTATTTCTGTTCGGGATCTCTTTTATAAGGTATGTACTTTTGTGCTAGTAGGAACGGCTTTTACAATGTAAGCAATTTGCTCCGCAAAAGATCTAACATACTTCTGTTTGCATGTCATAGTTTCCGGTCAGGCAGCGCTATTGGTCGGACGCGTCAGCATCGAAGCTGGAAGTGGAGCTGGAGAGAGTGAAGCGAGTGGTCGAGACACTCGCGCTGGTTGCCCCAGGAATCTCCTTCGCACTCATTGATATGGCCAAGGACGCCAAAATCATGTCTTGCCGCAAAGTCGACTCGCACCTTCATCGGATCACTACAATCCTCGGACAAGCATTATCCACATCGCTGAGCTTTGTGAAGTCTTCAAAAGACGACCCAGTTTACAACTTTTCAGGATACATCTCAACACAAGGGCATTACAATCGACTGTGCCAGTACATTTTCCTCAACCATCGACCTGTCCAGTGCGAGAATTTGCAGAGACTGGTAACACATCTCTTTCAACAGTCGAGTTTCGTGGCTGACAGTTTGGCGTATATGCAGGATGTTCGGCGGTCCAGGGAGCGATACCCTATCTTCATCCTCATGTTGACCTGCCCGACCAGTGAATATGACCTGTGTGCTGACCCCTCCAAAGTCACCATCCACTTTGAGGTAAGTTTTACAAGCTATTTTTCTCTCAACGTTGCGGAGGTCGTCGCAGCGTATGTTTGAAGTTGGTCTCTAATGTAAACATGAGTTTCTCTGGCAAATATTCATTTAGAACGAGGAGAGGGCATTTAATGTGGTGCGTAGTACGATCATTGACTTTTTGGAGAGACATCATCTCCTTTCACGGACAGCTGCGACGGCACTTAGACATCAAAGTGGGACCAAGAAGAGGAAACAACAGAGGCCGACATCCATGGACGCACTATCAGAATCGGCGCCTCTGGACTACATATCGCATGTGAAAACATCGCGACCCTCGAGGACACCACGACCGGCACGTCAGACGCAGACATATGAGGATGCTACTGGTTTGGCATACCAGAGCGAAATTGACTTGGAGGATGAGCTGGAATTTGAACTGGACGCCGACTGGATGGCCTCCATGCTCGATGTAAGCGACATTACCCCTGTGCGATGTGTTTATTTTCTATGCGAGGATCAGAGACATATGTCACTACTTACACTATGATGCTTTGAAATCTATGCACCCGATTAGGATGATTTCGTGTCGAGCGAGGTGGAATACACACGACGAGAGCCTCAAGGACTCTTACTACCACGATTCATATCGGAGAGCACTACAACATCTCGGTATGCTATTGTAGACACTGATCATGGGGAATATGTACGGTTTTTGACAACACGAAGTAATGAATGGTAGAGATTATCACCACACCGTATTATAGAACGTCGTTACCGCATATGGTAGCCTCTGGATCGAGACCATTTTCAGGTGGAACATCCGGGATCTGGGCACAGGATGCGCTCCGAAAGTGGGTCAACCCGGTCCTACCAACCGCCCCCATTCAAGTTCCGTGCCTAAAGACTTTACGCCTGGATTCTACAGGACCTAGGGATTCATGTGAGCATGAGCCGATGGGCAAGCGGATCAGTCGTTTTTTCAGCTCTGGATCATCATCACAAACGGGATTGGATGCGGAGAGCCTTCAGCTCACCAAGGCTGGATTACAAGGAGCTAAGGTTATTTCTCAGTTGGACAGCAAGTTTATTCTCTGTATAGTGGAGAACTTTTCGCCCACGATGGCGGCGCAGGATGATCAAAAGCAACATATGCAGCATGGATCGGTCAACAAGGTGTTAGTGGTGATTGACCAGCATGCCGCAGATGAGCGCGTGCGAGTAGAGAGACTAATGAAAGAAATGTGCGCCTGTTCGTATTCGGCTCGAGGGAGGCAGGACGACTATGGGACGACAATTATTACTCACAGTCTTGACAGTATGGCGATGATCCCACCTCCAACGATTACTCTGACGCGCAGAGAATGGGATCTGGCTGAACAATCTACCGAGTGGCTTCACCGTTGGGGAATCGTTCTGGAGGAAAACTCGCAGCAAGATTCGCATGATTCACTGGATGACGGGTCTGAGGCGGAGACTGTGATGGTGTCCCAACATTTTACTCAAGCTGATGGCGTGAATGATGTTTGCTCTACCTCAGCAACTGGTGGAGCCAGAGTCAGAACCCGGTCGATAACAGGATTGGGTCATAGTGTCGAGTCGGACTATCGGCAAGGTCGTGTTGTCTCGCTACCTCGAATCGTGGCGGACAGGTGTGTCGTGGACAGTGCTTTAACGCAAGACTTGATCAAGGATGCCCTCAGCTCGTTTGAAGAAGGGCGCTACCGCTCGCGGAGACTATACTCAGCCGATGAACAAGGTACATTAAATAACTTTTTTCGTTATTTATTTTAATCCACAGGGTTACACTGTTTGGAGGTGCTCGTCGCTTCGAGCGATGTACTAATTCTCATCTCTTTATCATTTTGTTATTGTAGACGGGACAAGTTGGCTGCGGTGTATACAAGGCTGTCCAAGGGGTATTCTGGACATTGTGAATTCGAAGGCGTGCCGAGGGGCGATTATGTTTAATGACGAGCTCTCAGTTGCTCAATGTCGGGATCTGGTGCAGCAGTTGGCACAATGCACATTTCCGTTCCAATGTGCTCATGGGCGGCCTAGCATTGTGCCGTTGACCATCTTGGAGAGACCTGAGCTTGGTGCTACGGGAGCGTCAATAGAAGGTTCACAGCAATATGAGCCCGAGCGACCTATACTGTGGAAATATGATGCTCAAAATGGCGAGCAGACTGCAAAAAGAAGGAGGGGCTTGAGGGCGCGTCGAGCAGGCACTGAGCGTTGGAGTGCGTGGATGCGAGAGAAATGATGTCTTTATTTGTACATGTAGTACCAGTAATAAACATGATTCTATGCACAACTGTAATACACGCCATGGTTGATCAAAATGGAAGCAAGAGAGGTACTCTGTTCTAAGGAAGGATTCAGCACCCCCTGGACACAACTGAGATTTGGCCAACTCGAAATCATCCATTGAACGCTTTCCTTATCCAATACTTGCTCGACATCAACGAAATTTAGGACCTTCAATTGCTTCAACGACGAAAGTACATCCAGCCCACAAGAGAGGCGGAGATTTAGGCTGTGAAGGTCGTCGAGTCGAGATATGGCATTGTTCCCGCGGGTTGGGATCCGGAAGATGAGGAGGCGTTCGAGCGCTGGGAGGGTTGCGAGGCGGCCGAAGACGAGGCGTTGGGCTTCTTGCGTTCGGTCTGTAAATGCTCTTGTTCTTGGGTATTGTGATGGTTCTAGTGTCAGGTCGAGGTATACTTGGAATTCGATGAGATTCTTAC
Source organism: Linnemannia schmuckeri (assembly GCA_029449235.1). Classification (NCBI taxonomy): domain Eukaryota; kingdom Fungi; phylum Mortierellomycota; class Mortierellomycetes; order Mortierellales; family Mortierellaceae; genus Linnemannia; species Linnemannia schmuckeri. The sequence goes on from JANATG010000003.1 coordinate 3,209,179, forward strand.
AGATCCACGCTCGACCACGTGTGATGGCGTCGATTGACAAGACATTGGCAGTCAAGGTTGTCAAATTCGGGCAGGTTTCAAGGAGCCCCTGGATCATGGTACTTGTTACACTTGGGCAGCCTCGTAGGCGGACATGGTTGAGGCTGAGATTGTGATGTTGCTGGAGGGTGGGGACAGCCATGGAATGCATTTTCGCGCCGGAGAGACGGAAGAAGCGGATTTGGTTATGGGAGGTGATGGAGGAGAGAAGGGTCGAGATGTAGGTTCCTAAGGCGGACATTTCTGTAGGGTCGATTTTCCCGCGGAGCCATTCTGAGAAGCGGAGGGAGTGGATGTGGGGCCATAGCGTGCGTTGTTGTCGCTGTTGTTGGAGTTTTTGATCGGAGTTGAGGAGCGCTTCTAGGTCCTGTAGAGAGAGGTGAAAGAGGTCGTGGCGCCATTGGGCGCATGGTGAAGACCAGGCGATGGAGCGGGCTTGTGAGCACTCGACCAGGAACCGGAGCTGGTCCATGAATGAGAATCCTTGCAGACTCCACATATTGATCTCTTGCGCCATTGGTGGCGTCAATGCCGCCTGGTTTTGCTGATGTTGTTCGTGAAATTGTGGTAAAGGCGGTGGTAATGAGGATAGAGGTACTGGATCCTGAGTGTACAGCAGGTTGGCGTGGGTGAGGTCGACGACGACAAGTTTCAAGATCTTGGCTAACCAACAGGCCTTCACGAACCAGAATCCTGACTCCTTATTGATCGTCATCTGCTTTACTTCTAATAGCTCCAGTCCTGCCATTGCTACTGTTGCCGACATCCTTCGGCCTCCATAGAGAATTCGCTTCGATTCTAAACGGTCCTGTGCGGCTTCGACGATTGCCTTCCAGACCTCGGCCGAGAAGTGGCTTGTCCGGAACTTTTCGAATGTCCATGAGACCAACTCTTTGTTGTTCTGGACCAGTTGCACCAATGCCTTCGTGTTGTCTACCGTTGTGTTCGAGTCATCCTCGTCCGGTTCATCTGGCTTGTTATCGTCCTTTGTGGCAGGATTTCCTCCATTTGGCCTCTTTGTCTTCTTTCTCTTTCCTCCTGCTAACCCTGCTCCTGCTCCTGTTCTTGCTCCGATAATTTTTGTTGGTGTTGCTACTGCCTTACAGGAAGATTCACCATTGTAAGAGAGGATGATCGCCGTTAAGTGTGTGAACCCGACTGACAAGTACTCGTGCGCAAGACTGGTCTCTAATCTGAGCCTCCGGACCAAAGGAGCGTACCGGTCCCTCAGCACTATCGGTGTAGGTCGTCTCCCCACCAGCCGTCCGCCATATCGTCGCCCTTGTTGCCATCTCTTGTCTCCTCCGTTGTTGTCGCCATGGTTATTAGCGTCGTCTTCATTGTCGTCATGCCCGGGAGTTGTATTGCCATCACTGCGACATCGCTCAAAACCACGTCCATAACCGCTGGTGTTGCTGAAGGATGCACCACAGTGGAGGTCCAAGTTTCGGTACAAGAGCGGAGCAAGACTCGAATGAAAGGAAGAGCAGACACGGAAACTTGTTACGAGGTCTTGTCGTGGGAGGTATTCGCCTATTCTGTGCAGGATTTCCGGGACCTCGAGGGCTAAGTGATGTTGGTGATGGTGGTGATGATTGTGGGAGAACATTGCAAGAGAAAGAGAGGCAGGCAGGTTGTTGATGGCTGTTGGCGGTGTATAAATGAGTTTGCTTTTTTTTTTTTTTCCTTGTGGAAGAGTGTTTGTGAGCGGGTGTGTGTGGGGGAAGGATGGTCGTGGGAAGTGAGAAGTGAGCGAATGGAAGAAGAAAGGTGTGTGAAACAGGTTACTCTCAGGGGGGTAGCGGAGAAAGGTGGGTTTGCTGAAGAGAGAAAAAGTACCTTTTCAAGCGGTCCCGTGGGCATGCACGGACCTCTGTTGAACCTCTACTCCACTCCTCCGCTACGCACTTTACCATACCATACCATACCATACCATACCATACCATACCATACCATAACCGCACACCATACACCAAAAGGGGAAGAAAAGGGGTAGGCAGCCAATGGGATGAACATTTTTTTATTTGTTCGACTGGTTGTGTATGTTCGTGTTGTGAGCAGGGTTTTGTGTTTTCGGCAAAGCAAAAACGGAACCACAAAAGACACACTAATTGGGCGTCAGTAGAAGTGAAATAAGGAAATAAGGTTGCAACGTATACAAGAAGGGTAGGGAGAGAAGTAGACGACGAACACAAACACAACACGAACATTTACAGACGACCTTACTACATAAAACAAACAAAAAATAAGGCGTTCAATAGTTGTTCTGAGCAATAAAGTCCTTGACGCGCTGCTCAATCTCATCCCTCACCAGTCGCGCCTCCTCCACAGACCTGTCCTTAGGCTCCTTCAGAACCCACTCCACAATCTCCACCCCATCAACATGGGGTAAGGCGTCGGGCGCACACCCTATCGTCACAATTGTGCCAACAGTCTGAACCAGCTCGACTGTCAACTTGATAGGGACAACGTTTGTCAGATCGAACCCCTTTTCGAGCATGATCTCGCGGACGGTTGGGTGGATACTTGAGGAAGGGGTCGTGCCCGCGGAGATGGCTTTGAGGGAGGAGGAGGGCTGGGTCTTGTAGTTATTGAAGAATGCCTGTGCCATTTGCGACTTGCCGGCGTTGTGGGGGCAGATGAACATGATGTCGGATTTGGTGGTAGGTGGGATTGTCATTTTTTTTTGTAGCTGGGTGAATGAGTGAGTGAGTGGAAAGACGGGAGTATGAGATGCAAGAAGGTCGGTTAAAATGGTGTAGCGAGTTGGATTTGTAAAATATGAAGGCGAGCTTGTATACTTTTTTATACAAAAAAACTCGTGATTGCAAGCCAACCGGACAACGAGCGGTCTAGAACGTGAAAATAGGACACAAAATCAAAAGAGCAAAGAACAAAGAAACTGTTGAAGAAAAAGTAGTGCCTAGAACAAGTTTACTTTGTCAATTGATTATTTAAAGATCTACGTTTAGCGACAACAAAAAAGACGCCATCGAAGGAATCGAAGCATGAGAGAAACAAAAGGAAAAAGAGATCTTTTTCTTCTTTTGCGTTGAAAAAGTACACTACCGGCAGTTATTAACATATTCATTCACATCCAACAACTTCGTTTTTACACAGTGCGTTGGACTGTCCCTGTCGCTGCATTAGGATTTGAACGTGAAGAGAAGGGGCGATTACACCATTCATACTAGAGTTTTTGTTATGCACATATAGGAAAAGATAAAAAGGCAATCTTGCACACACAGACAAGTTTATTTCAATACAGTTCGAATAGATACAAGAAAAAGAGGCATATAAAATATCAGTAGTTGTTCTCAGAAATAAACACCTTGATACGCTGCTCAATCGCATCCCGGATCACACGCGCCTCCTCTACAGACTTGTTCTTGGGATCCTCAATCGCCCAATCGATAATCTTGACACCAGGAACAAACGGACACGTCTCGCCACACCCCATCGTTACAATCGTACTAACAGTCTGGGCCAGCTCGGTCGTCAGTTTAACCGGAGTGATGTTGGTCAAGTCGATACCAATCTCGGACATGATCTCGCGGACGACTGGGTGGACCTCCGTGGCGGGGTTGGTGCCTGCAGAGATACCCTTGATGGAGGGATGAGTTTTGTGTCTGTTGAAGAATGCGGCTGCCATTTGGGATCGGCCGGCGTTGTGGACGCATGCGAACATGATATCGGACATGATGGTAGTTTCTTTATGGCGTGATGTCGAGAGATGAATATAGTGGAGGAGTGGAAGGAAGGGAGAATCGAGTTTTAGGGAGGATTGTTGACGGGAGGGTTGATGGGATGCAGAGTGAATTCGTCGTTGTTTTTGCTCGCTCTTTATACAGTTTTCAAAAAAAACCCTTTCCACTCCAGACCATGACGAAAAATAACCAAAGAAGAAACAAGGACCAATGAAGCAGGCATCCGCCAAGAATGAGTACCTTTTTGGTTAAATATCCAGGACCAAAAGAAGTACGAAAAGAAAAAGAAATGGGAAAGAAAAATCAAAGGAGGCGATTCTTTTTATCTTCTTTTTTTTATCCTTAAGAGAGAGTACCTTACTGGTTAAAGAAGATTATGATCTAAGCCTGTGCAATTGGATTTTTACCTTTTCTGGTTGCAACAACAAACAACAACAATCTTGTTCAAGAGGAACGAAGCACACACACACACGCAGACACGTCATTAGCGCAATGCCCTATGAGAGGATTCAAAAGGCTCTTTTTGACTGGCTGATTATCGATAGAGGTGGAAACATGGATATTCAGGCACCATCAGCACAGTCAGTCTCATCGATACACTGTATCTCTTTCACACTGCCACCGCCACAACTGCAGAAGAGCCGATACATCACCGATCATCGGGCATGCCGTCCTTTTTGTGTCCTTCATTTGTGTTGCTCACTTGTCACGCTGCATATTTCGACTCTTCTTCTGTTCTCCTCCTTTTCCCGGGTATCCATCATCTACGCCACACCACGCCCACGCCACTCCGTCCTGTTGCTTATTTCAGCCGCGCCCCCCGGTCAATTTATGCTATATAACACCACCTCTTTTTCCTCATCCTTTCACTTTCTGTCTAATCTGCTCTTTCTTACTCCTCACTTCTGACATCACACTTTCCTTTACTTTCCTTCCTTTTACTCTCATCCTTTGCAACAATGCCTCCGCATTCGCATCTAAATGCCATGGAACGAGCCTTCAATCTCCCAGAACTGATGACCATTCTCGGGACCTATCTCCCACAAGAAGATCTATACGCATGCACTCTGGTCAACCGTCAATGGCACGATACTTTCATTCCCATCCTTTGGCATACCATCGACGATAAGACAGGCTCCTGGTCTGATATCCTGCGATACTACGACGACTATACTTGCCACTATGGGTTCGACAAACAATGGCTCCACGGCATCTTCCGCAAGTACGGACATCATATCCGTCACCTCAGCGCCGAATGGGCGCCCATTATTATTGCTGCCAACGATAGCGGTGTCTGTACCAACCTCCTTTCGTTCAAGACCAATAATGTTGGCAGGAAAATGACAGACAGGCAGTTATGGAAGAACGCGCAGGGTCCGCCTCCTCCTCCTCCTCCTCCCTTCGATGAATTTTTAACTCCCCCGCCGATTTTTGTCATGAGTCATTTTAATCCCCCTCCTTTCTACCAGCCTGTTTTTGGCACGACTACTCAAAGACCTATCTCAGGATCTTCCTCTCAGCCTGCTTCTGCTTCCTCCTCTACTACTATTATACCACAAGCGTCCGCCTCCGCTTACTATCCATCCCTAACCTCAACATTACCCATGGCATCACCCCTAACCTCAACATTACCCACGGCATCACCCCCCTTCCTCGACCTAGCGCCCCCATCCGCCCGTGAGACCGCCAAACGCCGACGAGGTGTCAAACAAGTGATCGACCCCAACAAAGGTCACACACTCCTCCAACAGCATCTCGACTTCGACCCAGAGCGCTACCATCCCGTCTTTAGACTCATCTCGCGCACAATGCTGAACGTCTTCCATGTCCCCAACCTGTCGTGGATGTCTCTCGGTGGATACGAGACTTCCAGCAAAATTGATCAGGATTGGGAAGTCCATCAACATATCTGGCTTTTGGTTCAATCTAATTTGAGGTCACTTCGGTGTCTGGTGCTGGATAAGGATATTAATTACAGGGCTCCGATGGCAAAAGGCGAGTTTTTTATACGACACTAGGACAGGCTCAAAACTTGGCCGAATTAGACACGCCTCAGAGTTATATCTCGCTCCCGCGCCTTTTGGACTTGGTACCCAGTCTGCAGAGACTTACTACGCTTGGGCAAATGGACTTCCGGGCATTTGCAGAGGAGGAGCAACAACGACGACGACAGCAGCAAGCCCAGCACCAACCGAGATGGCCCAACTTTCGTGGACTTAAGCATGAGCAGACCGTTAACAACAATGAGCTTCTCTGGTTGCTCCTTTGCTTTCCGGACCTAGAGGACCTTGAGGTGGAATGGGATTACCGTCGTGAGCATCTTCGATATGGACAAGAGCTCAACCTCTCCAAGACCTACAGCGAGATCGATCCCTCCACTTGGCTCGACATGAAGGCCATCCTCCTCGAAACGACCCGGCAACAACCTCTCAAACTGAAACGACTCCACTTGAAATTGTCCCAATACGCCGACCCGCTCCTCCCAGTCCTGCTCCCGTACCTTCCATCGCTCACAGAACTGATCCTCCCGCACTTGGACCGCGAGATTGCAAACGCCCTGGTCACCCACTGCCCCGGTTTGCAAATATTCCGGATCGACAAGGAGTCGCGCAGCTATTTCCGTCGCCCCAGGGAATCGAGCCTAAATTGGACACCAGACCTCAATATTGCGAATATTCTGCTGGCGAACTGTCGGGATCTGCGGGTCTTTGAGGGGCCGGAACATATGATTGAGATTGAGACGCTTTATAACCAACATCCTTGGGCTTGTGGATCGAAGTTGGAGGTTCTGCGAGTTCAGTTTGGGGGGTTTGAGAAGTTGGATGATGATGAGCAGCTAGCCCTCGAGACTGGATCCCTTCAGTCCCAAGAACTCGTCTTTAACGACCATGATGGCGACAATAAGAGCAAATACAACAACACCCCCGACGATGTAGATGAGGACAAAGACGTGGGCGGCAAGATTGAGCATGACATTAGGATGGCCGTCCTTCGAGAGAAATACGAACATTCCAAATCCCAACACATCCTCTTTACAACACTTGGACAATTCCACAACCTCCGCATCCTCGATCTCGGCCCCTTCTCCATGTCCGTTGACTACCATCCACCCGCTACCACCAATGAGCAACAAGGACAACAGCAACAGCTAATCGATGAAGCCGACCACCACGTCATCGTCGTCCCGGGAACCCCATCCCTAACCCTGGAATACGGCCTCTCTCAGCTTTCCACCCTACAGAACCTCCGTGTTCTCAACTTTGAAGCCGTCGACCATCGGCTCGAGAAGAAGGATGTGATCTGGTTGGCAACCCACCTGAAAGGGTTGAGGCATGTGTATGGTCTGCATGTACCTAAGTTCACGGATTATCCAAGGTCGTATCAGGCCAGTTTGGATTATCGACGGACAATGTTGAGGACAGAGTTCAAGAAACATAAGGCGATTGTTCGACATGATAACGAGCGCATGTAGTTAGTTACTGTAATAGGATCGGGAGGATTCCGCAATGCAAAATAAAAAAGGAATTCTTTTTTTCGCCTCTCATTTTGAACAAACCCTTTGCTATTCTGATCGCGAATGCAAACAGCCATTTTATGAGGACAGGAAATCTTATGATGCATACACAATTTTCTGTATGAAGACCGAGACCACATTTTTTGCCAATGGATTGATTGAAGTGAAACATGTAGATCCAGACACCATCCCATCACTCACTCCGCAACGGTGTCTCGCACCGCCACCGCCGCCATCATTGAAACAAACCCAAGACAAGAATGGACGCATTGCACACACACGCGCCGTTCTTTTCTCCTTTTTTGTGTTTGCCACGCCGCATATTTCGACGCCTGAGTAGTTTCTAATTTTTTTTTTTACTTCTTTCCTGGGTGTTGGTCAATCAGCTACGCCACCCTGTTGCTTATTATTTACTACCACGCCTCTAACATTTGTTTAAAACATCCCCCAACTCTTTTCTAGGCAACGCATACTTTACTTCCTTTCCTTCCCTCATCACTCTTCCCACTCTCCCTTTCTCATCCTTCCACACTTACAAACTCCTGACATCACACTCAACCTTCCTTTCCTTTACTCTCATTCATCGCAATAATGCCTCCACATCCGAATCCGAGCGTCATGGAGCGAGTCCTCAATCTCCCAGAACTAATCTCCGCCATCGGATTCAATCTCCCACAAGAAGATCTCTACGCATGCACTCTGGTCAATCACCACTGGCACGACATCCTCATCCCCATCCTTTGGCATACCATCGACGACAAGACAGGCTCCTGGTCTGATATCCTGCGATACTACGACGACTATACTTGCCACTATGGGTTCGACAAACAATGGCTCCACGGCATCTTCCGCAAGTACGGACATCATATCCACCACCTCCGTGCTAAATGGGCTGCGATCGTTATTGCTGCGAACGAGAGCGGCGTCTGTACAAACCTTCTCTCGCTCAAAACCAACGGTGTTGACCGGACAATGACAGATAGACAGGTGAAGAGGAACGCGCAAGGTCCTCCCCCCCATATTATTAGTTGTCTCAATGGAATTTCGCCTATGGACTCTTTAATCCTTGGGTTTGGTTCTTCTCAGCCTGCCGCTTATCAACCTCCTTCTTCTTTTGCCTTTGGTACCCCTCTTTCTTCTGCCTTTGGTATCCTTCGTCCTACCTTTGGTTCCACTTTTTCGTCCTTTGGGTCATCCCAAACAATCTCAAGCAACTTCCCTTCATCTCCTTCATCTTTCTCCTATCAAGGTTTTGGTTCCTCTGCACCACCGCCCAGTTCATCCCCACCTCACCCCCCAGCATTCGGATCCACAGGATTTGTTTTCGGCGATCCTGCATACTACCACGTTTTTTCCGTACCTAGCTTTGCCTCCTCCACCTCCTTTTCTCCTTCTACTTCCTCCTCCTCTTCCTCCTCTTCCTCTCAGCCTACCGCTGCTCCTCCTGGCCCTTATTTTATTACTCCACTACCAATATCCGTCTCAGCATCAGCTCAAGCAGCTGTTGCGTCGAGGCCCACTACCGCCACCACCACCCAGTCCGCCTTCACCTACTGTACACCGCTGACATCAACACCACACATGGTATCACCTCCCTTGTCTCACTTCGCGCCCCAGTCTGCCCGCGAGGCCGCCAAGCGCCGACGAGGCGCCAAACAAGACATTGACTTTTACGTCGGCATCGATCTCTTCCGAAAACAACTCCTCGTCCACCCACAGAACCCACACTCTTCCTACAAACTCATCTCCCCAGCTCTAGCGGGCGTCTTCAGTATGCCCACCTACCCGTATTTCGCACGTACATCTGCAATTGGGTTTGTGGCTCCTAGTAAGCAGGAGCAGGATTGGGAGGTACAACAGCATATCTGGTTACTTGTTCGGGACAATTTGCACACGCTCAGGGGGCTGGAACTTGATGGCGGGGTTGAGGTCAAGTTTCCGATCTGTAAGCAGGATTTTTTTTATGAGACGCTTGGACAGGCGCAGTATTTGCGAGAGTTGGAGGTTCCTTATGACTGGGTGTCGATCCCGCGGCTTTTGGATACGATACCCAGTCTGTAGAGACTTGCTTGCCATGGGTTGATGGGTTTCTGTGCGATGACAGGACCGGAGGAGAAGTGGCAGCAGCACCTAAGAGGAAGACGGCCACAACAACAGAGATGGCCCAATCTCCGTGGATTCAAGTTTGAGCGGGTCCTGGAAAACGATGAACTTCCCTGGTTGCTCAGGTGTTTTCCGAACCTCGAGGACCTAGAAGTGAAATGGAACTACCAATATGCTGTTTTTAGTGTACCTCAATCTGTGCAAATGGTCAACACCTCCGAGACCTACAACATCTTGGATCCGTCCACCTGGCTCGACATCGATACCATCCTCCTTGAAACGACTCGGCAACAACCTCTCAAACTGAAACGATTCCACCTGAAGTTGTCCCGAAGCGCTGACCCGCTCCTCCCAGTCTTGCTTCCATATCTCCCATCCCTGACTGAGCTCATCATCCCCCGACTGAGCGTCGACACCGCCCATGCCCTGGCTATCCACTGTCCTGGGTTACAAATTTTTCGTACTGATCCATCACAACCACAAGCATCCCGCTTTTCGGACAACCGGGAATCGAGTCTCAATATTGCGAGTATCTTGTTGGCAAACTGTCGGAACCTGCGGGTCTTTGAAGGGTCAACGCATATGATTGAGATCGAAAGTCTGAGAGGACAGGACCCTTGGAGATGTAGTGAGAAGTTGGAGGTGTTGAGAGTTCAGTTTGGTGGGTTTGTGAAGTTGGATGAAGATGAGCAGCTTATGCTTGAGACTGAATCGCTTGAGTTTCAAGAATTTATTTTTACCGACCGCGACGATCATAACGACAACGGCGATAATGACGATATGAGCAACAAGGATGAGAAGACGAAAAAAGAGAATGAGAAGATGGCAGCCCTCAGGGAGAAATACGATCTCTCCAAATCCCAACACACTCTCTTCTTCACAACACTCGCGCGACTCCGCAACCTCCGTATCCTCGATCTGGGTCCTGACTCTGAGACCGTTCTCTATAACCCCCGTCCCTCACCCTCATACACCAATAACTTTACCGATAACCCACAACCACCAGTCGGACAAGAAGAAGATACCAATCACCACGTCATCATCGTTCCCAGCACGCCTTCGCTCACCCTGGAATATGGCCTCTCCCATCTTCATACCCTGCAGAACCTCCGTGTCCTGAATTTTGAAGCCGTCGACCACCGGCTCGAGAAGAAGGATGTGATCTGGATGGCAACTCACCTGAAAGGGCTGAGAAATGTGTTTGGTCTGCATTTTGCACTTCCCAAGTCGACGGATTTTGTAAGGTCGTATCGGGCCGAATTGGATTATCGAAGGATCATGTTGCGGATGGTGTTTAGCATGCAAAGAGCGAGTGTTCATCATGACGACCAGCGCCTGTAGTTTTTTTTATTTTGGAGATTTTATCTGGTGGAGAGGAACATCGACGCACTTGACGTGCCGTTCAACCAGATCGTGTTGGCTAGACAAACGCGAGAGCGCCGTGCTCCACGACGCGAGTACCCGGTCATAAACAGCGTCGCGCTGTGTGCGTGGCTCAAACGCTTGAGCGCGGTGTTGCAGAATAAACATTTCGTCGTGTTTGTGCAAAGAGAAAAAAAAAATGCAAAATAAATAATTCAGTCTCTTATCAAATTCTCGTTTGTCGCGATGGGTGCATTTGCAATTGTGTATGTATTGGTACATAAAAAGGAAGTCGAAAAAAAAAAAAAAAAAAAAAACTCTAACGATCGTACCGACTCCGCCCCATCTGGATGCCACCCTTCTTCAACAGAAACGCCGCCAACGCCTTATGCTGCTCAGGCTTCCTCACCAAATCCCCCGTCACCATCTTCAAACTCGGCCAATTCTCAACCATCCACTCCAAATCCATCTGCAGCAGATCCTGTAACGTGTTGGAAAAATCCAACCGTTCCAACTTCTTCAACCCCACCAATTCATCAAGTCCATGCAGGAGCTGGTAGTCCAATGTCCAGTACGGGTGGCGGTATGAATGGGATAGGTTGATGTAACTCATCCCCCGCCCATAGGCGTAGCAGGGCATCGAGGTGTCGAGTTCTTGAAGCTCTGTCAGTTTGCCGAGGCGCTCAAAGACGTATCGACGACTAGATGAGTATTTGGTCCAGTAGGCTGGATCCTTATGGATCTTTTTGTCCACCACCGCCCCGTCGCGATCAGATTCCAGATCCACATGCACCGCCAATTTTTTGAGTCCATGACAGATCCATGCTTTCCCGCGCCGCATATGTCCGACAGAAAACATTCCCGCCTGCAAGACCTGGAGTTTTGGACATGACTCCATGACCTCCTGTAGAAACGCGCTTTGCGCATCAATCCCATCAGGCTCCAACCGCAGATCCTGCAGACACGGAAACTGTCGTCTCAGAGCCTGAGCACCAAGCGGACCAAACATCGATCCTTGCAACTTGAACTCTTCCAACTGGTTATCGGGCACACAATCGAGAATATGTGCGATACATTCGTCTGAGAACTTGACCAACTGTCGACCCGGGATCCCTGTCAAGTCCAGCGCTCGCAGCTTAGGCCACGTAGTCGGCTTAATAAACTGCTTCAAATCCGTAAGTGTCGGTAAAGGCAACGTCTGGATGGGCAACCGCCCCGCCGCAGGGGACGTCCACGCAATACTCCAAGCTTCGACCAAGTGACTCAAGAACGTGAGCTGGTCAATCACATTGTACCCACTAAACTCAACAATCTCCACCTTCCTTCCTTGCGGAGGCCGCTTCTCGAGCTGGAGGAACGATTGACAGTTATCAGGTTTGCCATTGGCCACCATAAACGCCACCGCCAACATGCGTAACTCCCTTGCGTCCGCACAGGCCCTCAGGAACCAATGCTTCGCCTCATGGGTGACCGAGATGTGTGTAATGTCCAGGATATCCACCCCGCGGTAAAAATCCGGTCGTACAGAAACAGACTGTCCTCCTGTGGCAGGAGGGTCCCGCTTCTTAAGACTCGACAACTCCCTCCAAACCTTCGCCGATGGTCTTGGCTTAGGATTCCAAAGCGTCCACCGCCTCAACGCCGGATTCTCACGAATGACCACCAAAAGCGCCTCCATCACCTCAGAATCAATCCCCACCTGCGTAAACTCATAATCATCATTTTCTCCAGGAATCCTCCTATTAGAGATCGTGATCGAATGCAGGTTCTTGAACCCCAGACGGAGGTATTGTGCCGACATAAAAAAGTCGAATTTGAGGTGACCGATAAGATGGATATAACGCTGCACGGCCTCAGGGGTAGGTCGTTTGTTTTCCAAGGGGCAGAGGGTGAGGGTATTGTAGAGTAAAGGGGTGAGGATGGTGTGGAAGAAACGACAAGTCTGGAGACAGGAAGTGAAGTCGGGTCCTGGGGGAAGGTAAGATGAGATTCTTCTGAGGATTTCTGGAATCTCTAATGCCTCATGTCGAGCTGCCATGTTGGTTTTTGAACAAGGGAGATAAGGGGTAATGTATTTTGTAAAAGAATGTGTGTATATATGTGTGTATGCGCAGTGTAGAAGGTAGAGTAAAAAAAAAAAAAGAAAAAAGAAGAAGGAATGATGATGAAGAAAAAAGAAACAATAAAAAATGATGGAAACAATAGAAAAAGAAAAAAAGAAAAAAGAAAAAAGAAAAAAAGAAAAAAAGGGGTGCGCGTCAACTGAAAATGGTCTCCCCTTAACCACGCGAATAGGAAACGCACCATCAAACGAATACGACGCATCTCCTGATTTGGATTAGTTGTGAATTGGTGGCAAATTGTGGCTCTCCTCACATGAGAGCACTAGTTGGTGGCAGCTTCGGTCAAATCGACTCTACCACCGTTAATCGACTATGGTATCACAGAGCTAGCCGGTCGAGATGAGTGCCCGCTTCCATCGCGCTCATCCGCCGTCAAGAGACTAGTGCTGTATCGTGAGTGATGGTGGTGATGCTGATGGTAGTGGATATGGTCACCGTGTCGATGGGCATGCTGCTGAGACATCTCGGACTCTCCTCCTCGCGACGGCCCTTTACCCTGTCGGCTTGCCTCCTGTCGCTGTTGCTCATACAAGTACTGGTGATGCTGATGCAACTGCATCTGCCCCTGCTTCTGCTGCATATATCCTTCGGGTCCCCACTCCTTCTGCTGTTGCTGCTGCTGTTGCTGCTGCTGCTGTTGCTCATACTCAAGTTCATTATCCTTAATCGACTGGTATTGCTGAGATCGCCCAATCGACCGATGCACAGTCGACCCCGCAAAATACGTCTCAATTCCAAACCAACGGTCGGGAACCATATCCAAATGCCGGTGCATCGCCGATCGAAAACGCTTCTTATACTGAGCAGGCGAAACAATCGTCGGCTCCTTAGACCCTACTGCATCCTTAACCCAAGACTCCAACTTCTTGTCCCACGTAAAAGGTCGAATAAAATCAACAATCCCGACCAATAACTCCTTCTTGTCATCCGCAATCGCCACCAGAAGCGAATAATCCATGATATTGAACCGCTGTAAGAACTGGGAGTCATTGAACAACGACTGGTGCAACTGCATCTTGGCGTACTCGCGGATAAAGAAGGGTGACTCGGACATGTACTCGATAAAGTTCTCGTCCAACAAGACCTCGTTCTCCTTTCCTGAAGGTTGCACGAATCGGTTCCTGCGAGATCCTTTCAGGTCGTAGATCTGGAGGTTCTTGCGGTCGTAAAACAGGTTCTCCATGATAAGCACGTCCATATTCATCGAACGACCTAGCGCTCCATGCTTGTAGCCCACCCGGTAGAATCCGAAAATCTTGGCCAACACCGTTGGTTGCTAAATACATGATACACATGCACAGGAACATAAGTTAGCAAAGCTAGCAAAGCATATCAATTAAAATTATATCAATTTGTACACAAAGGGACATAAAAACACATACCTTGTTGTAGATCGCCTCTTTCATGTACCGGAAGTAATGCGGGGCAAACTTGATGAAAGCCTCCAGTTCGATCTTGGACAGCTGCTTCATAATAAACCGATCATCACGGGTCTTCAGGAAGGAAGATCCTGATTTACCGCCCGTCGTGTCCCATTTCATGCATCGTGCCAACGACTGGATGTAGGAGTACTCACACCCTGCTGCCTTGCGCAATGCGTGGAACTGTTCCATGTAAAAGATCTTGCAGTACAGCATTGTTGATCCATCCAAAAACGCTATGGGAGAAAAGTGCACAAAAAAATGTCAGTAATAAGTCCTTTCGGGAGCAAAAAGAAATCGAAAAATAATTCAAAGGGAGGTTGACTTACGGAATTTCATGTGAGTTCCTGGCTCGGAGAGTAGCGAGTCGTCAGAGACCTGAATATCTTCATAGATACCCTCGGTTGCAGACGTCAACGACATCAAACTGTTCCCGTTGCTATCGTATGATCCTGCGGTATGCTCCTCCGCAGGCGTTGCCGTTCCTGATGTCGACATTGGGGCAGTCGCATTGTTGCTATTGTCCGCATCGGTCGAGTCGCCTCTGAAGATTCCCTTGAGCTTGTCAACATACTGGGGCGAACTCAGCGTCAAGGCGATAATAGAACTGGGCTCATCCTCACGCACAATGATTTGCGAGTAAGAAAACACATGCTCAAACGGTTGCCTAATGTAGACCAGCAGTCAAGAGTAAACAACGTCAGAATATGTGCCCTCGACCATTACAGTAAAAGACATCAACACAAATAAACCATCAAAAAGACTTACATAGGATACTCCAGAGGTGTGAAGTTGGGCGAGTTGCGATCTTGCCAGAAATTGGACAAGGTCTTCATCAACGATCCACGCTCAACACCATCGGCAACCTCACTTAGCTGCTGCAGCTTGGAGGCCGCAGCCAGAGCAGCAGTCAATGTGCCTGTGACACTCATGTTTACCGAAGAAGATTTGACAGGTGGTGATCCAACAGTCGACGAAGATGCATTGTGGTTACGAGTGTTTGTTGTGGCGCCTCCTGTCGTGCTCAATGCCTGCTGCTTCTGCTGCTGTTGTTGTTGCTGGTCCGCAGAATAGTCGTCATCTCCCAGGAACATCATCATAATCGGGTCAACAAAAGAGTCATCACCATTGCCTGATGCCTGACCAGCTCCTGCACCGCCAACAGCACCGCCAGTATTCCTCATGCTCGCAGTCGCCTCCATGGTCAAAGGGTCCTCACTTCCTAATGCTTCGTCCATTGCGTCAGTCTGGATCAACGAGAAAGTGTATCCTCTCCTTGGCTGGTAAAATTCGTCTCCTTCACCCTCCGACTGATAGTCCTCGTCGTCGTCCGACTCTTCCTTGGTCGCCTCGTTGACACTGGAGAACACCTCGATTGCTGGCAGCTTTGTTTCCGAGGGTCGCTGGATGCGGTTCGATAGTGGGTTAACATAACGTCCTCGAGCATTGCCATTGGGTCCTGTAGTGGGCTGAGTCTGAGCACGGTTCCGGTTTCCATGGATAGGCCGACTAGGAGGGTCATTTGACGATAAATTGCTAGTAGGGATAGGAATACCGCCTCCTTGTGCTCGAGCAAGGTACAGGGAACGACGGTTGCTGAGGGATGTTGTTGATGAAAGGTTGTTGGTGGAAGGATATCCCCGCTCATGCGCTGCTAATGTCGACACTGCGCTGGAGGTGGTCGAACTAAATCCAGACGAGGGCATCTCTGATGGACGGCGAGTGCGTGGCTTGTTGAAGAAGAACGGGTTCTTGCCGGATGTCGTCGGTGAGCCCGAGCTTGAACCTGGTCTTTCGCTCGTTGGTGTCCTTGCCAGAGGAATAATCATCCGCTCTCCCAGATTCTTCACGGCACCGTGCGGCGCTGCCTGTCCAGAGTGTACAGGCAGAATCGAGACGACCCCCATAGATCCAGCAACTCCTGTGCGGGAGCTCTGCATGTCCTTCCGCTCCGGGTGCATAAGGCTCATAGGATCAAAAGTAGGCAGGGAGACCATTGACAGTCTACTCGAGACTCTGGTTGTTTGGCGAGAAGAGACAGGGAGGGGAATCCTTGGAATGACGGGTGCCACCGGTGACTCCTTGAGCTTAGTTTTCTCGTTTAGTTCCTCGTCGGTGACAGTCAAAATGGAGTCGGAAGTCAAGGCCTGTGAGAGCTTGGGCCTGAACTCTTGCATCAAGTTCATTGACAGTCTACGAGTGACCTTGGGTTCCATGAAGGGGAATGCAATCTGAGAAGTGGCTGTCTGAATGGCGCTCTCTAGGGCCGCGACATCGCCCTGTTCAACCTTGGGCTTGGCCACATCCAAAGTAGGCGAGCTTCCGAGGTAAGGGAGATCTGATGGTCTAAAGTCATACGAGTCCTCATAGGGTGACTCGATATTGCCGTCCGAGTCCAGCGTCATTGGCAGGTCGTTCATCAGTCCAGCATGGTGAGCACGATCCGATGCGACGGGGAACTCCTTCTCGTCAAACAATCGGCGAAGCTGCGAGGTGGTGCTCCTCCTGAAATCACGGTCTGGGTTGAAGTATTCTCTGGCAAAGTCACCAAAGGTCTTATTCCATACGACCGCCTTCTCATAGAGTTTGATCCGTACCATGTTCAACGCCAAAGTATCTGTGGGGGCACTGTTGAGATAGGTCTGCTGGAGAAGCTGCAGGATCGCCTTCTTTTCCACGACAACATTCCGCGACATCTCCAAAAGTTCCTGCTTGGCAGCCTCGATCTTGGACGGGTGGACGACATCGAAAATACAGTTCTTGATCCGCTCCATGACCGAGTCCCAGTATCGTGTGATGAGCGAGCGGACCAAATCCAA
Source organism: Linnemannia schmuckeri (assembly GCA_029449235.1). NCBI lineage: Eukaryota > Fungi > Mortierellomycota > Mortierellomycetes > Mortierellales > Mortierellaceae > Linnemannia > Linnemannia schmuckeri. The sequence goes on from JANATG010000003.1 coordinate 3,226,267, forward strand.
CTCCTGATTCTTTGTCCTAGCAGAGAACTCGGGCTTGCACCGGACCAGCATAGGTGGGAAGTTGATGTCGTACAGGCGAATCGGGATCCGCTCAATCCTGACCAGCTGAGTGTCCACGCCAAAGTACCGAACATGGTTACGATTGATGTCGTGCGGACAAAAGTTGGCTCGGCAGGTCAGGTTTGTCTGGTAAAAGATCAACTCGAGGAACTTTCCGAAGGAGTAGTTCTTGGTGTCGTCCGAGATGTAAACCTGAGGCGTTTCCACGTTGCAGACCTTGCACCGGCTCCACATCATGATCGAGTCCTTCTTCAATGTTGTCAAGGAGTCCCACTGCTCAATCGTCACCACCACCTTGGCATCACCGTGAGCATAGATCCGCTGGTGGTCGCGCAAAGGTCGGTCACAAGACGATGCGGGGCAAATAAAGTTGGCCTCCCAACACATCTGCTCCAAATAGTTCGCCAATGTCACGTCCGAGTCGAGGTCGTAATACTGGATGAGACGAATTTTTGGACCCTCGCATGTCGCCTTGGTGACTGTGCAAACGTTCGAGAAGAGAAACGTCAAGTTTTGATAGGCGAAAGGGACGATGTGGGACGGTCCGATATTGGTGCTCAAAAAGTCCTCCCAGGCTTTGCTCTTTGACTGAAAGTCGTTGGAAATGTCGATGTATGTTCCCTCGACGAATCCGCTGTCCTGAGATCGTCCGGTTGACTTCGTCACAATGGCGGTGGCACTTGATGTCGCAAAGGTGATTTTGGCGTTTCCAATCTCGCGCAGGGATGAAGGCGTTGCCGACTGCTCGATCTTCTTTAACTTCTCTGCGTCGTCAATCATCTGTACCAAAAGGAAAGGCGGATTGAAGCGAACAAAAGGCGAGGCTGAAAGAATGGTCTTCTTGTAAGGGATGAGAGATTCTTGCAGTCGGCTGATGTCGGGATCCGATGAAATGTTGACCTTTTCCTCGTCCGCCATTTGTGAGTCTCGCATAGCAGAGGTCATGGCGAACTGGTCGTTCATCAGAGACGTCTCCAGCTTGAGGTGATACGAAACCCAGACCATCAGTCGCACGACCTTCTTGATCCTGTTGAGTGTCTCCAAACATCCACCACGGAGGACCAAAGAGCAGAAAAGATTCCCTGGACAATCCTGGAAGAACATGTAGCTCTTTCTCTTGTTGGGGATCAGCTCGTGAACAAATGTCTTGACCTCAAAGGTACCGCACGTGCCCAGTCGCGGCTCCTTGACCAGCTTGTCGAACGAGAGGATAATGTCCGCACCGGTCGAATGAGCGATCGCCTCCGTCACCTCAGGCTTGACGTTGTAGGCCACGGCGACGTTGTGAGTCAGCAGAAGTTCCAACGCAAGTCGAGAGACCGTCTTCTCGACAATGACAACATGCGGGCTCAGAGCAACAATGCGGGCGACTAGATGCTGCAGGTACTCCTTCTCTTGTTTGACAATCGGCTCCAGTGAGATAAAGTGGTTCTCAATGCGCTGGTACTCGAGGGCAAACTTCAGGATCAGGATCCGGGGGTTCTGGAGTGTGCGACTCATCTGCTTATGGGCCAGATTCTTGGTGCAGACAACGCCGTCGATATAAAGAGTGTCCTGAGCCGTGCCGCCGGGGATCTTCTTGATCTTGACAACCTGCATCACATCCATGAATCCGAGAATTTGAATGCTATTTGAAACCTTAAGTACCAGTTTCATGATCACGTCCTCCCAGCCATCGGCGCTGTCAATCTCGAACCGCGTCAAAAGCTGTCGCAAGAGGCGCCGCATGTGCTGCAAGGAAGCACTATTGAGCTCCACTGCACTGGTAATCATGGACGCTGCTCTAGAGTGTCGGTTTGTATGCATCAAAGATTGAGAACCAGGCGTCAAGAACGGTGAACCTGGTCGGATATCCATAGGCGATCTGGCAGTTTCGGACCCATCTGATCTCAACAGACCGCGCGTCTTGAGACTCAAGCTGAGGTTCCTGTTTGGCCTGTTACCCTTGATGCTAATCCTGCGATTGATCGGCGATCGGTCCTTGGCAAACATGTCGCGAATGTCCTCGGCCCGCGGTGCTCGCAGCGGAGTGGTCTTGTCCCTTGGCCCATAATCCGAAAAGTCGTCGTCGCTGCTCAGATCGTCCTGCGGACCATGCAGCGACAGGAACCCCATCGGGTTTGGTGAATTTGATGGCCAAAGATCATCACCCTCGTCCTCGTCCTCCTCACCCATAAAGGGCGCAATCTCTGGGTCAAGGACAGAATCATTCATGTGACCATCCTCTAAGGCCAACGATCTCCGGAAGGGTGCTATGCTCCCGTCGATCTGGTCGCCGGTGGTGGTATTAGAGCGAGACCGGGCCAAAAACAAATTTGAGCCAGCGTGGAGAAATTTTCTGATCCCGTCCAGAGGGGTCCCGTCTGCCTGCTGGGTCGAGCTGGTGCTGGGTGACATGGGTAACTGCTGGGGGAAGTGTCCGTGGATGTTGGAGGGTATGGGTGTTGGCCATGATGATCCTGGGGTATAGTCGCTTGGACCATTCTCCGGCTGCTCGTATTGCTGCATGATGTCCAGACAATAATTGCACACTCGTAAATAGCCGTCATATCCAAGCTTGGCTCCGGGTATAATTTTGTTCGCGCACTTTGAGCAAAAAATATGTCCTATTAACATGCATATAAAGGAAATCATCAACATTTTTTTGCAGGCTTTGAACAGCCAATACCGCATACATCCACATGTAACCATATCCACATATCCACAAGGGTGACTTACCACAAATGCGGCAATGATGCTTCCTGCGAAATACGAAAAAGGAAGCGCTGCAGCCAAAGCACTCCTTTGCATTCTCGTCCGCCATCCAATAGTCCTTGTTCACTCCCTCTCCTCGCAGTCTACGGATAACTTTTGTTAACGAGTTGCCCTTTTGGTGTCCAGAACTGAAACTCCTGATTGAGCGGGCATCTGAATCATAAGAAGCATCCTTGGCGCCCAATGTCTGATGAATGTAGTCGCGTGTCGTCGAGTTGTCGCCTATGTATGGGATATGCATTACCAATTAATACTGGGTCATTTTGAGTCAAATCGCGCTGGGCTGCTATCAATTTCGTGCCCTCTCAATTGTGGACAAGGTCTCAACAAACAGGCATAGTAAATCCACATGACACAATTGCTTATAAGAAAAGGAAGGTGTACCTGCACTGAGCCTTGTGTGATCAACTATTCGACTATCAATGGGTCGAATCATCACAGCCCCTACGGGCTCGGACTGGTCCCCAAAGGCAGGACTAAGCGATACTACAGGGGGCGCAAGGGAAGAGAGCGAAGCGGAGTCGTCGTCCTGGACAATGCTGTGATCGAGCGTGCTCACTTTGAATAGCGACGATGCCCTCTTGGGTGTCGTTGACGAGGCGGCGGAGGCGGGGTAACTCCGCCGGACCAAACTGGGCTTATCCTTGCTATTGTCCTCTGCGCTCGAGATGCCTTGCCGTGCTATTGCCTTGTTATTGTTGCTGTTCGTAAGTGTTGATTTGGTACTTCCGTTGTTACTGTTGCTGTTATTGTTGTTGCTTGTAGTACTGTCGGAGGTGACGATCCACGATCCTGTCTCTGAGGTTCCCGTCGTAGATGTGGATGACGAGGCTGTACTTGACGCCTTGTCATGAATACGACTCAAGTATTGTTCTGAGCCATTGTTGCTATGAGGTTGTACTGTGGACAATTGACTATTGCCATTGTTGCTTGCGCTGTTAAGTATTGCAGTCAGGTGCGCGTCAGCAGGGCTGCTGGCGTGCAAGGCTGTCGAGGAAGACGCAGCAACAGAAGCACTAGGGGACAACGACGTGGTGTTGACGCGGTCAGAGGAGGAAGAGGAGGGAACTCCTATTGTTGCTGTTGAAGTTGGTGGTGGTGGTGTGGGCGCGGTATAGGAAGTGGAGAGGGTGGATTTGACTCGCTGGAATATCTTTGAGAGCACGTTCTCGGGAGGGTCTTCGGACTGAGATGGGGGCTCGTGAAGGGCATCGAAACTGGTGAGTGCGCTCATTGTCTATTAATGTTCTTTTTTGGTTAGTGGGTGGGTGTCAGTCGGGTAGGATTATGTACAAGGGGAGGGGAGTAGATTCAGGCAGAGGAGCCAAGAGTGAATCAGACAAGAGAGACAAGAGACAGTACTCAAGGGGGAGGGAGGGGAGGAAGGGTTCAGACAGCAAGCATGGTCAAGAAGGAGCGAGTGAATAGAAAGAGGGGATGATGGGTCCACTTCATGGTCTCTACAAAGCGCAAGAGCGTGCGAAGTAGTCAAGAAAGACAGGGCTCTTCAAGGTGCAAGTGACTGCCCCCAATTTTGATCACGTTGTCCACCTTGGGGTTGATCAGCCGTTACACGCACCATATCACTAAAACTCATGGAATACATCTCTTCCTTGATCAACCTCAACAAAGGTGCAAGGCATTGATCAATTGACATTGCTTTTCAAGACTCTTATGTCAATGCAGGTAAGTCATATCTCGCATTCGTCTATTATTTATGTCCACCAACTCAGGGAACTAATACTTCACCCTCCTAAAAATCGCTTAACACAACATCAGGTCGCAACTGGTACATGTACTCCTTCAGCTTCTCCTCGCTCTCCCTATCATTCAGTCCCCTCAACTCCCTCAACCTCGGCCAATTATCTGCCATCCACTCCAGCTCCGCCTTCCCTACCCGATGGCTCGTCCCCTCAAACGCAAACACCTCCAATTCCTTCAACTCTGACAGCCGCCCTAATCCAGACGCCATGGTCAGCTCGAGTGTATCATCCTGACGAAGGTAATCAGGATAGTAACTCATCCCTCTATGTCGGCGTGAACCCAGTTGTAGAGACTTGAGATTCTTCAGCCCTGCCAGGCGATCATACGCTCGTTTCTGTTGAGCCACACTCTCTGCTTGTTTGCGCATGATACTTTCCGGATCGATCTCCTCGGCCTCATAATCGTGCCCGTCCATCAAGAGATACGACACTGCCTTCTTGACCGCCGACGCGTCACATCCGTCGTTGTAGATCCACTCCTCCGTCTGCGTGAGACGAGTGATCCCGCGTACCTGACAACGAAGTGTCTCCAGTCCAAGACATTCCCAGGGTTCATTGACGTGGAAACTCATGTCGAGCATATGAACCTGTGCGTCGAGCGTTATGAGGTTGATGCAGCTCGAGAGAACAACTGCCAGGACTCTACTGTGGATAGCAATCGCGCCTCCTCGAGATTTTGTCGTCTCCAAAGGATCCGTCAGAGATTCCAACTGAGGGTAGTAGACGCCAAGGGTCATGGCAATGTCATAGCGCATTCGGCCGATTGACAGGTCGACGAGATGAGGTAACCATGCTGACAAGCCCTGCAAGCTCAGGGCGTCCCATTTCGAGCTCCAAGAGATGCGAAGACTTTGGAGAGCCGAGGGTGCTGTCATGTCTATGCTTGCGATCACGGGCTCCTCGTCACCCTCATATTTAATCTGCGTCAAAGCCAACTCGTTCAGATTCGGAAGACGCTGTAGGAGGGTGATAATCTCGAGAAGGCTCAGTGAGCGGTACGCCCTTAGACATCGAATGCTGGCATACCATCCTGTGAGAACCCCGTTCGTAATCACTACTTGTGACTGTAGAGACCTCAACCGAGGCAATCGGCAGAGGAGTGTCGCCGTGTCACATCGGAGTTCCGTGTACTGCAGATCGACCAGGTTTGTCAAGTGATCAACTACTACAGAGTCCACAAATCCAGTCGTATTCATCTCCACCAGTGAATCCAAAGAGGCATCGATCCTGAGAGTTTGAAGGTGAGCGTGGTTCTGTTGGACAAGGAGCCAGAACTGCTGAACAAGCCTCCAATCCTCCAGTTGCTGATCCTCTGTACGGATCCCGCGGAGCTGCGGCTTGAATGCATTCTCAAAGAGTGGTGAGATCAATGGCCCTGTTAAGGCTTTCAGTGTTGTTGAAGGAGGCAAGGCGGTAATCTTGTTCTGGGCAGACCGTGCTTTTTCCTGAAGTTGTGTCAAGTTGTCATCGATATCGGCGACAGATAACGACTTGAGATTTGTGCAGGCGACACGAATGTCCTTATTCTTGTCGTCGTCATTGCTGCAGCTATTCCCGATGGAGGCAGCCTTGATGGTTACTTTCCAGTGGAGGTGGAGGTGTTGGATATGTCGCCCATACTTGGCAAAGATGCCAAGGAGCCATTTTTCGTCCTGCCCGGATGGCTTGGCGGTGTCGTGCGAGTCGAGGGTCTTGAGGATCCGGGGCCAGGCGTAGAGCGAATCGTCGATGTTCTGCCAGAGAAAAGGGACAAAGACGCTGTACCAGTAGCGGGAGACTTGTATGCAGTGTAGATAGTCTTTTAGGGAGAAGTATGAACCGATGTCGGTGAGAATCTCTGTGGGTAACTGATCCATCGTGCCCTCGTCTGCAGTTGTTTTTGTTGTTGTATGTGTTGGTGAGTGTCTGTTGAAGAATATCTGTAGGAGAGGGATGGTCGGGAGAGAAGAAAAAAAAGAAAAGAAAGCAAAAAAAGGGGGAGTGACTCGAACCATTTTTATTCCCTTCTTCCCAGTGGCATTGACACCGCCTCTTCTGTGTTTAGAGTTTTGTGAGGAAGAAGGTCAAACAACGTCAACGAGGAAGGATAACAAAATCGTTACTTTCGCTTGTGCTTAACACTGGGGTAGTGTCGCCTCATAAACTCTCTCAAATATGACTTCTCGTCCGGCCACATATTCTTATACTTCACCTCCTGCAACCCCCGCATTTCTTTCAACCGTGGCCAACTCTTCCCCATCCACCTCAACTCCCCACAGTCAATCCGGTGGTCCACTCCCTCAAACCCAAACACCTCCAACTTCCTCAACGTCGACAGTCGGCCCAAACCCGACGCCAATGACAGCTCTAGTGTATTTGTGATCGGTCCTCCATAGTCCTCATATACGTGCACCCCATACCTGAGCTGTGGAAGCGTATGTGGGCACCCATATTGTGCCCCCTGGCGATATTCCATCCCCAGGTCGAGAACTCGAAGATGTACCAACTCTGCCAACCGATCGTATATTCGCTGCTGCTGGACTTGAAGACGCTCGTGTTTTTCAATTGCCTGTTTCTCCTTCTCTACAAGTTCTTTGTTGATCCTTAGGAACAACCTCCCCTGGCGGTAATCCATGTCCTCCTCTTCGGACAGCCGGTGAACGCCCACGATTTGGAACCGGAGCACCTTCAGGCCTTTGCAGACCCATGGATGGTCCAGGAGATAGTCTGCCTCGATCCTGTGTTCGATCCCATCAAACTCTGTCAGATGTGGACAGTTCTCCAGCAGGACGCTCAAGGTGTTTACTTTACTGTGCAGCAAAGGGCATTTTGGACAGATGGTCGTCACCGGGTTGGATTGGTTGTATGACCGCAGGTTTCGATAGCGGGTTGGTATGAGCTGAGCCAGGGCTGGGCCAATGTGCTCTGTGGCGAGGTCGACCAAGTCTGGAAGCCACGGCAAGACATTCTTTGCAAGGTACTCGTCGTTCCGGAACCCGATCCAACTAATGCTGAGTCGTTCGAGTCGGTGAGGGGCATGGTCGAGGATGGCTCCTAGGGCATCATGATATAGATAATCGACTTGGCTCCACTTCATCCACAACGCCTGTAGGTGAGGCATGTTCTTCAAAAGCTGGAAAACTGCCCGAATCGGGACCTCTGTCTCCAACGTCAAGGTCTTGAGATTTGGCATCGATGCCTGCAGCAGGGACCTGTTCCAGCGCCTGCTACGGTATACAAAGTGCTGTATCTGTGGTACATCCTCCACCAGCCTGGGAATGTTTATTTGCTATTTTGATGATAAAACGCATTAAGCAAAATTGCATGTGTCAATCACCTCAATAAGGGTCTTCATGCCAATGATTTAGCTCGCAAACACTCTATTTTCCTATCCTTCTTCACTTACTTTAGTATCCCTCCATTCCAAGTCAGAAATCTCCAACCTGTCCAACCTCTCACAAGAACGCAACAACCCCTCGAGAACCTCCGGATCCAGTTTCTCAATTTCCCCCACCTGATCGATCCTCAATTTCTGTAATGTCTTCGAATTCTGTCGGATGAGTAAAGAAAGCCATCGCCCCCGAATTCGTAGATGCTGCTCATAGGTCTTCAAACTCGCCTCGTCAGAAGGTGTTGACAACCCAGGAGGTCTCCAGATCCCAGACTCCACCATCTCGGATCGAGTCTTGTTCCAGCTCTGACCCGCCACGGAGAGGACCACCAGCTGTGTACACGTCTGTGCTGCGGCGAGGGCATTGATGGTCACACACCAATGGGCCTGGAGTTGACGGATATGGTGACCGTGTTTGGTGAATAAGTCCAGGAGCCAGTCCTCGTCCTTGTGGTCGTCGGGTGTGGTTTTGGGCAGGTACAATCTTCCGAGGATCTTTGGCCAGTTGTGAAGGTGGTCGTTGATGTAGATGTACATGTAGGGGTGGAAGAGGTTGTACCAGGCGCGGCAGACTTTGATGCAGCGGAAGAGGTCTGGCTGGGCTAGTGAGTGGGCGAGAACTTCGACTATCTCGGGCAGGAAGAGGAGTCGTGTGGGTAGTAGGGCGGGAAGTGGTGTTTCTGAGGTTGGCATTTTGAGTACGGTGATATTCTTGTGCTGGCTGAGAGGAGGAAATTTAAGCGAAGAAGAGTAAAAAAGGAGAGATGAACCACGAAGGAAATTAATGATACGAAAGAAGGCAAAACAAGGCTGCGGCGCAATTCATTCAGGAAACACAATAATGAGCACGTGATCAAAATAACAATTGATAAATGTTTATATTTATTTCCCTTAGCTGATCAAAGCCGACCGGCACCATTGCCATAACCATAATCAATACCTTGGTGCTTCACATCTGGTCGCAACGCCTCAAAGCGCTCTCTCAATTCAGCCTTCCGTCGCTCATATTCATTTCTCGTCGGGAAATTGTCGTGAAGCCCTCGCATCTCATTGAGTCTTGTCCACTCTCTAGCCATCCATTCCAGCTCTGCCTGTCCGGTCCTATGGTCCACACTCTCAAACCCAAATACTTGCAAGGCCTTTAACGTCTCCAACTGCCCAAGGCCAGACTCCAGTGTCAGCTCGAGCGTGCCCGAGAAGGGGCCATTGACAGTCAAGTACTCCTCATCCGACATCTGGAAATCCCTATGTAGTCGTCGGTACTCTGCTCCGAGGTCGAGAACACGCAGTTGTGTTAGAGTTGCAAGTTTCCTGTAGATCTTCTTTTGTTGCTCCAAAGAAGCTGTATGCAATTGCACCAAGCGGCTGTCGTCCTCGGAAAGAGTTTCGTCTCCGGTCCTAATAGCGATGGCATTATATCTTTCTTGGTCCTGAGACGATAGTCGTTGAACGCCCTTGATTTGACACCGAAGGAACGTCAGTCCCTGGCAGACCCACGCCTCCTCCCAGATCGATCCAGAAAGCACATGTCGGATCCCGTCGAATTTCTTGAGACTAGGGCAATTCTTGAGGAGCAAGCCCAGAGCAGATGTGCCCAGCTGTACTGCATGACCCAGTCCTGCGGAAAGTGATCCCTTGTTAAGCTCATGGACCGTCTCCAGATTGCTGCAGAAGGTCGAGAGTGTTTGAGAGATCGAGGGCACGAGCTGTATAGTGGTGAAGGAGGTAAGATGAGGCATGTAGGCAAACACCGGGTCCAAGGCAATGTCGAGCATATGACTACGCACGCCCAGTTTGAGAGATGTCACTCGACTTGGTGACTGGTTCATGATCACCGCAACTTCTGTAGGAGTGACAGCGCCCAGAGCTGCGACTGCACCGACATGCAAGGACTCTAGGTTGGGCGCATGACTCAGAATCCGCAGGAGTTCGCGGTAGGCACAGACGTCCAAGAATGCGGCATCCCGGAGTTGCAGTGAGGGTTGGGTCGAGGTGCCACTTCCTGAAGGAGAGAAGGTTGTGCTGTACTTTTCCAGTGCCAAAAGTCGACCGAAAATATGATCCAGATCGATGGCGACATAGTTATTCTCGAGCATAGCGAGGTTCTTGAGCGAAGCCAGAGTATCGACGAGGTAAGGCACCGACACATTCTCCATGAACTCTTCCAGACTTTTGTTAAGGCAAAGACTCTGCAGCTGGTAATTGTTGCGAACAAAGGTCCAGAAGTGTTTTGATGTCGACCAGTCCTGCTCCTGTTGCGCCAGTGTCCTCCCAAATGGTTCCCTTCTTGTCGGAAATGGAGAGGAGGAAAGATCCTCCATGGCGAGTGCCCAACGCAGAGCTATCATCTCGTCCTGCTCCTCTCTGTCCAGGTCCTCCATCCACTCGTGCTCTGGCTGTTGAATCTGCGAATGTCGAATATATCCCGTATGTAGCGATCGTAGATTACTGCAGTGACTTCCGATGCATGCCGCATCCAGAGTGGTCCTCCAATGAAGCCACAAGTGCCGAATATGACATCCATTCTTGACAAAGGCCTGACGGATATAGTTCTTGTTGTCCTGGTCCTGCTGGATATCCTCCTCGTATTGTCGGATAATCCTTGGCCAAGATAGCTCTGAGTCGTCGATCGTCTCCCATAATAGAGGGATCAGACTATTGTTCCAATGGCGGGATACTTGTACGCAGGCAAAGAGGTCGGATGGATGGAGACTGTAGCCGATACGCTGAATGAGTTCAAGGATGTCAAAGACACCCTGCTGTTGATATAGGGTCTGAGCGTCTTGCATTTTTATGTGAGAAAGTGTAAGCAAGATGTTATGATTGAGAAAAGAATGTGCTGTGTTCTTTGATCTTTTTATACCGTTATCCAGGATGGGCTGTAGTCGAGCCCATGTCAAGCATTAATTTGGTAGCCCATTGCTTTGATATTATCGTTCCCAAACGGCGTGTTGACTGCGTCGTTTTGCTGCGGCATTAACTTTGCCGCTAGGTATCCATAGTTGTCAAGTAAACAACAGCCTTGTCACAGTTATGTATGTCCTCCTAGAAAAGTGCGCTGATGAAAGTCCTTTGTCTACGTGATGCTTGGCTGTTGTTGATGCTCATCTCGCAGCGTGTATGGTGTGTAGTAGCTATGTGTGTGTGTTTGTTGAGAGAGTGAGAAATCAAAGAGAGTTCAAAGGCAGTCACGCGCGCTACCCTTATTCACGACGACCACGAAAAGAACGGGGGAAGGCCTTGGCCATCAATTGCCTACTTACCATCGACACTCATACCCACAAAGCACCGATGCTTGCCGAACCAGCCATGGCAACAACACAGGGAACTACAACAAACAAGCAACCAAGTGGACCCACTTTCCAGCGCGAGAAGCACATCCAGTACTTCAAACGCACCCTCCAGATGCTCCCAGAGCCATACACCTCTCAAGACACATTCAGGCAATTATCCCTGGCGTCACTGCTTGACCACTTTTAGACAACGCGTGTTACAAACGTGCCCGTATTGGAAGAGAAGCGAAAAAGAAGAAAAGAGACGCGGCAATACCGACAGCGAACAACTTACATTACCTTTCTATTTTCACACGACCAATGTAGAATGACCTTAGGTCTGTTTGCGATTGGAGGTTTGGAGCTGCTCGGTGTCCTTGAGGAGGCTATCTCGGAGGCAAACCGCAAGGCATGGATCGAGTGGATCTACTCCCAACAACGCATCCCCTCCAAGGACTCGCCCTCTGGTAACTCGCTTGCCGCCCTTCAGTTAAAACACATGCTACCGCATACTCTATCGCTGACCCTTTTTATTTCATCCCCTTGAATACCAATACAGAGGACGATGACGCACTGTACGGATTTGGCGGACCCTTCTCAGGACTCGCCTTCCAAGAAAACACAGACGGACGCCAGAACCTCGGATGTGAATGCGACAGCCATACGACCCCCTACGACACTGCCCACCTCACCATGACCTACACCGCCCTCCTTTCATTGATCATGCTCGGCGACGATCTGTCCAGGGTCGCCAAGGAGCCTATCCTAAAGTCTCTCAGAAAACTGCAGCAGCCCAACGGCTGCTTCATTCCCTGTATCACCGACTATGAGCCCGACATGCGCTTCGTTTACTGTGCCTCTGCGGTCTCTTATATCCTCAATGATTGGTCGGGAGTTGACAAGCCTGCGCTTTTGAATTTTATCCGCGAGTCGCAGACGTATGAACACGGATTCGCACAGAGCCCTCGACATGAGGCCCATGGAGGGACAACATACTGCGCCATCGCCTCGCTAGGATTGATGGGCGGGGATGCATTCTTGGATCAAAGGACAATAGTCCGTCAGGAAGGTGAGACAGAATCCGCGTTTGAGGAACGTCGTGCTAGGGCTGGATTTGTGGACTTGGAAGGGACTCGCCGTTGGTGTCTTCAGAGGCAGACGACGGGGTTCCAGGGCAGGACCAACAAGCCCACTGATACCTGTTACTCCTTCTGGATCGGAGGAGCCGTCGCTGCAATTGGGAGCTTTGATCTGGTCAACTTTGAGTGCAATCGTGGCTTCCTTATGGAGACGCAGCACAAGGCCTTTGGAGGTTTTGGAAAATGGGTCGACACCTACCCAGGTAACATATTCTTACTTTTTTCATTCGGACATCGTAGTTTTTGATACCTTGTGAGAAAAGATTGATGCATACTGACGGGATTGCTATTCGTAAATTTACCCTTTTTTGTAGATGTGTTGCACTCGTACATGGGAATTGCCTCGTTGGCACTTATGGGCGAGCCAGGAATCAGGCCCTTGGAGCCCCTACTGAATATCTCTAAGCGCATGCAGGAACGCCTCTACAACGAAACTGTCTTCTGGAAGTAGTACCACCAAACACAGTTCGAAAATGCAGAGAATAAAAAAACCATTGTTAATATTAAGTATGTTCAACATGGCAATTGGCGGTGTAAAGCATCGCTTCTACCTTTTGATAATGCTTTCTTGCAACAAAACAGATTAACATGTCAACCGGCAGGATCCATCAAGAAAAACCATTGACATGGTGACCTCATGAACGATATCAGGTAGCAGCGTCTGCATAAACTGCCGCAGGACTCTTCCTCGCCCTCCATATGCTTCCAAACCCCTTATCAGTCCGCAGTCGCCGTCGTACAATTCTTAGTCCATTCTTGATCCGCAAGATATTGTTTCCATCTCATCACGGTGCACCAATCTTTATCTTCATGTTGTGGTTTATCACCTGTTGTTGCTGTGTGTTTGAAATCAAATGGACCCTTTTTTACTTGGCCTTTTCTTTGCCTTTGTTCATATTATCCTTGCTATCAAGTTATAAAAAGTACCAATTGAGTGAACCAGCGCGAGCTAATTTCTCTATCACTGTCGGCATCGCTGCTTCCTTTCGTAGCTCCAACGACGGCTCTAGTGATTCAGAGATGACCTTCAGCATGGAGAATATGATCTGTTTATTGAAAGAATAATGCTTTCGCATCGAAGGGGACGCATTCCTGCGCCATGGCGTATTCCAGGTTAACGTGGATGGGTCACAATGTTCACTACAAGCCACATTTTGTTGCAATATGGAGTACTCTAAATGAACCAAGGTCGGCATTCTGGTGACGAGCGAGCCACAGCCATGTGGTGTTAAATGGACGCCGCTCCTTTTTTGATTGGTGGCTGTGAAACAAAAGAAGCGTAAGACCATTGTTCCTAAGACGCGTCCTTTAATACCCGGCTAGTCTTCGTTGGCAGACTCGCTCTTTACTCCTCACTCTTCTCACTTTTCTTAATCAAACTACCATCTCATTCAACGCCATTCAAGGAGAAAAAACGACTGAATTCCGTACTTAAAGTCTTTTCGCTGCTAGAGATCATCTATGGCATCAGCTCCTTCCTCTCTAATCTGATCTTTTCTCATGCATTCAAGCCTGTCACATCTTCAACACCGCCTTCTTGCAATCGTTCTGGCACACTGTCGACACCAACCCCACAGCTGGCCACATATCCTCGCGCTCTATGACCCGGAAGCGTCAAGGGGCGACAAGGACGAAGCTTAGATCCACCACATATTTACCAAGCACGGACACTTTATTCGCCATCTCATCCGGGCTCGTGTCCTTGTCGATGCCACCTACCTCTCATGAACATGCACCAACCTCCACCAGCTTACTATTAACTTCTCAATGGATCACTGGACAGACACCGAGAAACAACTCAATAAATACATGAAAGCCGAGTACCTAGTCGAGAAATCGACTATGGTCCTTGTCTTTCACCAGCCTTTGAGGGTGCATTTCACCTCTGGTCCGTACAGTGGAGGTCCAAGGACCAGCAAGACCGGAACTGGATGTCAAATCAATACATGTGGCTTTTGCTCCAACAACAGTCTGTTTTGCAGACTCTACACATATGCACAGCCAAATACCCGTTGGCACATATCCTGTCCAGAGAACTAATTGTTGAACCCTTGCCTCCTTACCGCATCTGGTCCACTTTGAGAGCGAAAACTTCCGCCTGGACATTAGCCGATTGACTGAGCGCGTGCCGCAACTGCAGAGCCTCACCACTCGTGTGGACTTACCCGGAGACCGCCTTCTAGCTCGCCCCTTTCCCAACATCCGAGTACTTTTTGTCAAGCTGTTCATAAAAAGTATCTGCTTTTTCAGCTACCTTCGAGCATTCCCAATCTTGAACACTTCTGCGTCATCACGTCGGAGAAGGAGTCCTTCTGTCGGGGCGGAATTATCCTCAATCACACATCCTGTCGACTGAAGGAACTCATTTTCCCAACACCGTGTACTTTCAGCGACTCCAATATGGCCCTCCGAATACTACCCTGGCTGCCGGAGCTAACCCGGATCAGGATCAATCACCTAGGCCGCCTTACCGCAAAAGCCCTGGTAACCCATTGCGAGCGATTACAGGGATTTCATCAACAGAGCCTTAGCAAGTGTTTCTGTGGCTGCATTCTACAAGGATTTTGACAATGTGGTCAACGATCTGCTCTGGGGCTGCATCCACCTTGTCGATATTGATGCTCTCGATTACCGAATCGATGTCGACAGAACACTGCGGTCTCGGTGGAAATGTTTAGGACTCGAGACACTCCGCCTCAAGATTGTTGGCGTCCAACGATTGACAGAGAGCGGAGATTACCTTGGCACAGCTGACTCCAGCTTTTGAGCTAAGGAGCAGTAGTAGTAAGAGTAGCACTATAAGTACTGTCGCCGCTGGCAAGAGTGGTGCCGCAGACGAATCCACCATCACTACCACTACAACCAACTTGACGGAGGAACAGAGTAGAGTCCATGCAAAGTTTCGACGAAGCCAGGAACAACATCATCAAATCTACGACCAACTCTCGCGTCTTACCCGCCTCAAGGTCCTCGACATTGGCCACGCTCATGATCGACCAACAATACGGAGTGACGACTGTAATCCTATCAATCCTCTTGCGCGCATTACTCCGATTCCAGACATCTTAGAATTGTTGCTCAAGTCCGGTCTTGGGCAGTTGGCGACGCTGTCGCAGTTGGAAGTCTTTGAATGTGAATTTGTCGACCACCGGATCGGGGTACAAGGACGTGAATGATGAGCGTCCATTGGCTCCGACTGCGCGCAACAACGGGAGCTTGCAAGAGGACGGGGACGAGGATGAGGTGGAGGAGTAGCAACATAGGTACACTTGGTCCATACTCATCGAATTAAAAAAAAACTATGTGTGTTGGTGTCAACCATGTTGAAATGGAGTGATTAGAGGCTTGGATGGGGAGGAACACGCAGCAGAAGCAGTGTAGCATGGGGTCAGCCTCAAGCAATAATTATATTTGTTTTTGTTGTTGTGTTGGTTATCAAACACCATACTCATTCCTCCTTCTTCTTCCTTCATCTTGTTGACTTCCCCGTTTCTCTGCTTCATACCAAATGCATGTAGTCGACTGATCGACAACATGCCTTTTATTGTGAATGAGTTTGTGTATATGTGTGAACATAAAAATAAAAAAGGAGTTAGGGTGGGCATTCCTTTGAATGAACTCCCTCACCCTTGGGAGACAAAAAGGATCGGATCAATGCGGGGTGAAAGAAAAAAAACAGATCTATAAGGAAGGAGGGAGGGGGGGGGAGGGTGTTGGAGTTGATCCCTGTAATGAGGTTTCTCTACACACCAATGCTGCCCCTCTTCCTCTTTTTTTTCCTTCCCCTGCTCATTTTCTGTCACACTCTCATCCTTTCTTTTCTGTCTCTCATGCTTCTCTTTCTGACATGGCCTACTTCCCCTTTAAATTCAATGAAAAAGATAGATGAAGAAAAAGGATACAACTCTTGCCCATCCATCCACCCCTCTCTCTCCCCCCCCTTTCGCCTTATCCTTTTCTTTTTCCACGTTTTTGCTAGAGAAAATAGGGATGGGAAAAACTGACCAACATAATGAGGGGAAAGACATTCAGACAGACAACTTGGGAAAAAGGCGCGAACCAACCTATCGTTGTCGTCTGTTTTGTTTTTGAATGTCAGCAGTATTATTCCGCCGATCTAACCATTCGAAGAATTACGATGCGATATGACTCTAGTGCATTCGAACAAAGCATCAACAACGCGACCTCGAATTCTAATGGAGCAAGGATTGAAAGGGCCGACATCGAAGGATCAAAAAGGCAACGTCGCTATGAACGCTTGGCTGCCGCAAGCCAGCTATCCACAGAACAGTTTAATAGCCTCACAACTAGAGTATGGACCTCGATCTCTTGCAACATCAATGTCGGTGTACACAACCATCTAGATTGCGCTGAGCTAAGGTGTCTCCCTGCTTGGCGGCCGCTTCCCACCACTCCCTCGCTTTGCAGCAACTCTTAGGAACACCCTCGCCGTTATGATACATGGCGCCCAGGCCAGTTTTGGCTCCAGCATGTCCCTGGTTGACAGCCTTCATGTACCACTCCATGGCTTTGGAGTAAGACTGTGGAAGGCCCTTGCCCGCACGATATTGGACAGCAAGGTTGTTCTGAGCATCCGCGTGCCCTTTGTTAGCTGCCTTCAGAAACCACTCCGCAGCCTTGGAATCGTTCTGTGGAACACCCTCGCCAAGGTAATACATTGTACCAATGCAAAACTCGGATCTGGTATTTCCTTGACTGGCAGCCTTTACGAACCATGTCAAGGCAACCAAGAAATCTCTTTGAACAACATTGCCACGCTTGTACATGAGACCGAGATTGTATTGAGCAACGGCATCGCCTTGATTGGCTTTTGGAAGAAAGTGCTCCGGCAAGATGTACTGCTCTATGGCTTCCGACGAAAAAAAGTGCTCCATAGTTCTTGATATTGAAGCTCTTTACTTCTGGTAATGAGAGGTCTTCAAGTGGTTTAAGATATATAGAGATGAGATTCAAGGACATACAGAAGGAAGGAATAATTTATCGATTAACAGGTGCACCGAGAACAAGGGATTAATTAATAAAAGCACAGCATGTTAATATGCCCTACCTGGAGTACCCGGAGCAAGACTAAAGTGATAATGTATTCCTCGGGCGGTATATGAATCAGATGGTTCGAGTTAATCCAGGATCAGTATCTATGTTGACGCAATATCGATTGAGAGTCGTCGTTGGCGATTTAGGAGTAGCTCGATTAGTAAAGAAGGCGAGTAATCCGGTTATCAGATTGATCCAATCGGACTCGACTCTTAGAGCTGCCTATCCTTGACAATTGTGGGTTAGAACCTGTAGGCCGGCTTGCTTTTTTTTCTCCACTTTCGACGTTTATCGACAAACTCCGTCGGTACCTGAGGGTTATTTTTGGTTGTTGCCTTGGTTATATGACTGGGCACTGAGTGGGAATCTGATAGGAGGAAGTACAAGGGGTATGGAAAGCGGGGTCTGAAGTGAATGAATGTTCGCTATGAACGATGCTTGTTGGGAGGTTGGAGGATAGAGAGATGTGAGTGCTTCGATGAACAAAAGGGAAATGGCGTTGTGAGAGAGAAAAAAAAATCAAAAGAGAGTGTGAGAATGATCCTTGCGTAAATGTAGAGAATCCAGACTAGGGCTGGGGCACAATGGCCTTTATCAAGGTATCTCAAGTCAGAGAACCCATGAATGTAATGTTACACCTAAGTCGACCGATCACTTCTAAACCCAAGAAAGTGTGAACATTGAAGGTGAACTTGTGGTATAGGGGCATATGCCTTTCTGTCTAGTAGAGCGTGGGATTATTATTTATTTATCGAAACCTATGGCACAGCATATTTACTTTTTTTTTCTTTTGCTAACCACGCCATGGCACAGCATGTTTACTTTTTTTAGCCACGCCAAAGCATAGCATTTTTTTTTTGCCATATGTCATTTTTTTTATGCGCTGAGTAGCTTTGTTTTGTATCTGCTATCCCCACGCCGCCCTCACTCCTTTCATGTCCTTGATGCAGCGTCCGTGCTTATTGTTGCCTTACTGTTGATGTTGTTGTTATTGTTGTTGTTGTTCAGGGCGGTGTGTCTGTGCCTTCTATAGGGGCAAGAGTCGAGTTTGAAAAGGTTGAAACGCGCCAAACTCAAATAATACAGTAGGTGATGAACTTGATGATGCCGAATGCGATGCAATGGAAGTGAGAGAATGAAGAATGAGCAAGCTAAATGTCAGAGAAGTACTGAGAATGGAGGCGGTTTTGTTTGCTTAAGTTGTGAAGGTAGAAAGAGGTGCAGAAATAAGGAGAGATGAACGAACAGTAGGAAGGTAAAAGTAAAGGGAAAACACTTTGCACATCACACTGAAGCAAAAAGGGGGAGAACCTGGCCTCATGACATGTATTCACGTCCGTTCGTGTTTTGCCAATAAGCGAACAAACCAACAAGCAAACCTCTTCTTCCTCGTGGTCGTCCTAAGGCAACCTTCGCCCTCGTCTTCTTTTTCGTCTTTCTAGTGTCATAAATTGTACCCCATTTGATGTTTCTCCATGCCGCAAAGAAAAAGATTCGGCAATTGCAAAGTTTCGAAGAAACTATGTTTTGTCTGGTTAGTGGCGAGAGTGAGCGACGTGCATCTATTTTGTTCTTTCCAGCCTTAACTGCAATTGGCTATTTCGCGAATCGTTGTCTACATTAAGTCAAGCTTCCACTTTTGTTCTTCGTAGTTGTTGTTGTTGTTGTGTATCAAAAAATTTCTTCTCCAATGCGCGTCCAGACCGGCGAGATTCTTCCTCCAAGAAGAACACGAGAAAATACTGAAGCAAACGAAACAAAGAGACCCTCAACTGATCTGATTAGTTGAATAGGCATCATTCATCTGTAGGCAATCAGTCTCACTTTTCTTTCGCGCCGGCAAAATTCTCGCGTTAACCTTTTTCTTTCTCGTTTCTAGTTATTTTATTTGAAAGTATTAACGTCGTAAACGAGGTATACAACCCCGCGTTGTAAAGATGTTATAAAGCACCATCTTACATAAACACCACGGCGGGAATAGAGGGGAAGTACAGAGAAGTGAGGTATAAACACCATCCTTCTCCATAACGATTTAAAAATAAGGTAAGAGGTGCGGGTTAAGCAAAAGTAGGAAGTAAAATAGACGGCTTTTAAAAAGCCTTGTCTTCCTCTTCGGACTTGCCATCGCTCAGCTCCATATCATTATCATCTGACCCCCCACCCTCCTCGAGACTCGCTTTTCTCTTCTCTTCCTGTTCATTGTTGTAGAAATCAATTGCCTCTTGGCGGCCCTTGTCCACTAGAAAACAAAGAAAATTACAAGGTGATATGTTGTTTACGATATGTTGGTCCCTGAACTATTTTGACCTGGTATAAAGCAAAATCAGACGTTTTGTGACACAACAAAACATAAGATGGCGTACCATCGACAAAGAACATCATAATAGCAGGGATATAGTACTGAGGAACAAGGAACCAATACGTGTGGCGAATTCCAAAACTCTCGATAATCGCTGCACACACAAGCGGTCTATCACGCGCAAGGGTACCAAGATGATGTCGAAAGTTAGTGCCTCGATCTTTTTTTTTGTTGACACTACTCGATGAATTCAGGGATAAATCACTCGTATCTTACCCAATCCACGACGATGTCACATCAGTCTAGGAAGGAAGAGAAAATTGAAGACAAGAGTCAATTAGAATTCAATAAAGTGTATTGAGTTGCAAACGCAAACGCAAACATGTGTGGTCGATTACCATTTCGAAAAGGGCAAACAGTTCATTCTCGTGCCCAAGTGGGATAAACTGAGAAAAGACGACCATATTGGACGAACAGATAGCTCCGATAAATGTTCCAAGCACCACTGCGAGCATGTACATCTTCCAGGTGTTCTTCAAGCCCACAGGATTGCTGTTAATGAGACCCGTCAAGACGTAAATGGGAATCAAGCCAAAGAGACAGATGTTCATGATGATGACTGTCATAGGCTTGACACCTCGGCTGTTCTGCAGCCAAATCCAGAACGACATTGAGCAGGCAGCAAAGACGTATTGGACTAAGACTGCAATAATAAAGGCGTCGTTTGAGGCCTTGAACTGGTCCTGCGCGATAAGGATAGCCGTACTTGCTGTTGACGTAAGACCGTCGCCGAGAATGAACCATGCGCAGAGATAGTAGAACATTGTCTTAAGACGGCGCATCTGCCGGACAGTTTTGGCGATGCGAACATACCCAAAGGTCAAATAGCTGGCACCTTTGGGTAATGGTGGGGACGTCCGCTGGTGGGAGAGGAACGCATAGATAACAATGGAGATCAGCACATAGACCCCACTCATGACCAGACAATAGCCTACAATCAATGTCTCGGCTCCCATGACTAGAAGTAAGACTGATCCAAGAATAGTCAGGACGACTCCACCAGTATATCCAGCAGCAGAGGCGCCTCCAGAAAGGAAGGTGGCCATCCTGACCTTGGCTTCGATGTGCTCGCGGGAGTTTACACCGAAATCGACCATAGCCCGAATTACCTTGGGATGATGTCTTGCCAGAATAGGGATATGGGCGTCAAAGAAGTTGAGTGTCGCGCCATTGAAGATGAGGCCTAGAGTAAGTTTGTTTAAGACAACAACATGGTTATGGTTAGCTTCGATTGTTTCTCGTTCAGGGCGGGTTGCTCCATTCGTAACGTGATCTACAAATCGCTCACTAATGACCATCAAAAGGCCGGCAAGCCACCAGAGATCGGGGTTCAGTGGAGCGATAAACATGAACGAAGTCGTCAATGCCAAGAGGGTGCAGAAGGTCACCATTAACTTCTTGGACGACCGCCCATGATCGGCAAAAGCAGAGGTGCCCAAGGAAACGATGATGGCGCACAAGACACTGACGACGTGAATGAGGAGCACATACGATGTAGGCTCAACACAGACAAATCCAAAAGGGACAAGGCACCGCTCGCCCTCGGGGATCAAGGTGTCGTCTTTAGGGCAAGAAAGAGTAGGATCTGAGCTGAGACGGGATGCATTTCTGGCGACCTGTTGGACCAGCAAGGGTTGGAACACCGAGCCCGTAGTGTTGGACTAGGCAGAATATCTGAATGAGAAGAGGAAGAATGCCCAGAGTTCTTTCTTCTTGGTGAGTCGCTCTGTGATATGGGATTGCAATGTTATGTTGTCGTTGGGGTCGTCGTTCAGGAGTCGATGTCTGAGACGTTGGAGGCGACTTTGTCCTGAAGGAGGGTTGTCGTCTGTTATTGTGTCTGTTTCAGAAGGCATTGTTTTGGTTTGATTTAGTTGACAGGGATGTCCGTGTGTTGAGTCCGAAAAAAAAAAAAAAGCGGGGGCGTGCTCTCACCTGATGAGTGTTGTGAATGTAAACTTGATGAATGTATGAACGAATGCAAATGGAAGAATGAAAGAATCAGCAATCTGAATGTCAAAAAAAGACGGAGGCGAGAGGATGCCTTTTTGCGCTGGAAGGTAGAGGTAACAGAGAAAAGAAGGGAGAGCGAATAGGCCGCTAAAGGAAAAGCAGGGGCGAACATATGCAAAAATGAAGGGTGATGGATGTCCGTCGAGCCACCCGAAAATCCTCCAATAACCTACGGAAGACTCCATCCAGCAGCAGCGGCACAGTGCCAATACCAAAAATTGTCTTCTTTTTTGGAGACCCATTCTTCGGTGAGCGCCTAACTTTTTTTTTTTTGTTTTTCTTTCATCCAAGGGAGAAAAAGTGCCCTTGTTGGATGTCGGCGAATGCAATGGGTCATAAAAAATACAAAAAGTGGACACAAACGTCAACAAAAAAATTGATTGGGTTGAGCATAGGAAAAAAAGAAACGAGCATTCATGCAAGTGCAGGTGCAGCATCCACACTTTGCCTCTTCGTCAAACTAATCGTGAAGATAGAGCTACTTCTGCTAGAATCACTTTAAGCTTGGTATGCACACACTATTTTCTTTACATACAAGCAATAACATATGAGCAAGAACAAAGGAAACCTCTACCCACAGCTACGATGAGTGTCATTCACTTCATCACCCGCTCTGCTTCATTATCCTTGACAAGCACAAAAATATGTCGTCTGTCTGTGCAACTGATTGAGGTAGCACAGCACCGCATTGGTTCAAAAAAAAATCCATCGCAATGACTGTGTGAGCAACAGATCGGGATACAAAACCTGATAAAAAATTATTAGAAAATGACCAACGTCTCTTGTTGCTCTTCCTCTTACTTTCACCCCTATCTCCCATTCAAATTCCCCATACCAACCTTTTATCCACCATACATGTCAACAGAGTCAAAAAGCCTTCGTTCTCATCGTCGGAGCTAGTTTGCGTGGCCTCGCCCTCGGAGCCAAATCGTCGAGCGCGTCGACACCATCAAACCATGTGATATAAAAGGGATCCGACTCTCATATTAACACCTTATTTTTATTTCCGTCTCGATGGTGGAAAAACGATTCGATTAAACAAATAGGGTCGGCCGTGTCTCTGTCAGCACCAACATTTCCTCTCCTTCACCAGCTGGGGATTGCAGAAAAGCTCATCTCACTCACAAAGGAGTCGCCGAGGGTCACTGTTTATCAGGATAACGATTTAGAACCGTCCTTCGACAGTGATCTTACTCTCTGGCGTGAATTGTTAGTAAATTAATACAGTATTATTTTTTCGCAATGGTCCAGGCGTTCATTCAAGGAAAATAAGACCTACATTGTACGTGCATGTCTCTTGACAAAGAGCAAATGAGGTGCAACAAGATGCCAAAGTGTTTTGTCAATGGTCTCACTTTTTCTCCCGCATTTCTTAATGGAAATAGATAGCTCTCCTCACGACTGCTCAGTCGACAATCTATTGACTTGTCCTGCACCACTTGGACGCTGAATCTATCAAGACCGCCGAGAAGCAGCACTTCCGCAGCTGTGACAACTCTGAGTGGAGATCCCACAAGACCCTGGCCATGTGCGACGAGACTCGAGCGTTCTCGATCCCCATGGGCGATAAATTCATGACCCTGGGCGCTATCAACGACAACACACCCACGGATCTTATCTCCAAAGTCATGCTGGAAGAGAAGGTATTCGAAACCTGAGACTCGGCTCGCACTGTGCTCATGGGTGACTGTAAGTGAGGACAGCTTGGTTAAGGGAAGAAGTGTAACTGAGAGTGCGCTGATAAATCTGTGGGTTCTTTTCTGTCCACCTTGCAATAGCATGCCACAAAGTCAATCCTTCTGGTGCTCATGGTAAAGAAGCAAAAGCATTAACGTTAAAATAAAATAGGGAGTGGCAATTCTTCCTTCCACAAAAAAGTAGAAACATCCTAATCTTCCCCCACCCCTTCTCCCAACAGGCGTGATGATCGCAATGCACGATGCAGCTGCACTCGCCAATGTCATATATTCTCTCCCCCTATCCCCCTCCGTCAAGGACCTCGAGGCAGCATCCTCAGATTACTGCTCAGAGCAATCCCCTACAGCTCAGGAATCCCTCAAGAACAGCCGAATGTTGAGCAAGACCATCGAGAAGGGGCTTGTCGGTGTCCTGACCAGATTCTTGATGAAATATCAATCTAACTGGATGAAATTAGCTTTGCATGGTATGTTCCATTACCGTACGAACGTTGGGTCCTTGCCAAAGTTGGTCGAAAAGGAGACTATTGCCCAAGGTGTCTCCAGGTGAGTCAAGGCTAGAGCTGTCTTTGAGAAACGAACTACTACTTCAGCCTCACGCTAGCCGCCCTTTCGTTTTTTTACTCTTAGGCCATACTGTATTAGGTGTTCTTGTTCCCTCCTGCGTTTTGAAATAAATCCTTTTATCATTACGGGGGAGCGAGTGTCCCTCTATGTGTTTTATCCTCATTGAGCCCTGCTTTGTTCAAGCAATGCATGACAGCGTACTGTGTGGACGCAGAAAGACAAAGCAAAAAGAGAGGAATTCTAGGATAGTTTTTCAGCAAAACGATTGGTAGCTGTGTCTGTCGAAACCACGTACTTTCTTTGCCGGAGGTGACTAGATATGTCTATCGTCGATAAGAATGAGCGACAAGGAGAGAGCATGTTTCTTGTTACACGCGACGACGCTCAGTTGCAATACTCCGAGGATGTATGTACTCAAGATGAGATATCTAGAGACGATGGACTATTCTTTTGTGGAGAAGGAAGCATTTTTTTGAGTACTGTCTATGAGAGAAATAGAGAATGTCATCTAAGAATTCATCCGTTGTTTACCTCAAAGTAGGTTTTGTGTTGGTTGGACAAAAACAGAGTCTCCGTGCGTATCACAAGAGAGTGGCGCGCTTTTGTTGATACCGCCAACAAACAAACAAACTGGCTTGTTAGCAAGCTGGAAAAGATGGGTAAATCTTGTCTATCATGTATGGAATCCATTTCAAGGCAAAGGGAAAGGAGAGGGAACGTTGCAGCTGAGCCCAGTGTTAAAACGGTGCCAGAGACCGTACTAGTCATGGATTTGTTGTTGCCTTGTCGCTGTTGGTATATGCTTCTGGGATGGGGGGAACAGGTGAAGAAGACCAAGGAAAACATTTTCGAGATGGAAGATATGAAAGAGGGAAGGGATGAAAGGGAAAGAAGAGGAGAATAAACATTCTGCAGCAACGAGCGCCGGGATACTTTATCTCTTGGTCTCTGGAGTGAATTGATAGAAGGATGAATGGTACGACTTTTTCGTCGTCTTTTTGATGGGTCTGTTGTTCACGACCGAGGGACGGGGACGGAGACGGGTACGTAAGTGTCGGGATACAATGGCGCACACAAGGTTAATCATTGTTAACAACAAAGAAGAGAGAAATGAATAAAAGAGAAATAGAATAGTGGGAAGATGGTCTAGAAGGGTAGCTAGAGTTGGTCAAGGTATGAGTTTAGTACAAAGACACTTGCTGTTGAGATCGTTCACAATAAATGGCTAGCTCCGCTCTATTATTCGTTTTTCTATGCACTTTGTTCAAAACAAAATTCAGACCTGCAACATTGGTGTGACAAACTGGACGTTCTTGAGTCGCCCTACTCCTCCTCCTGCTCATTTAAAAAAAGAGAAAAAAAAGGGGGAACAAGAAGAATGAGAGAGAAGACAATAATGCAGGACAACCACAGAGCTCAATGCATTCAGTTCGCAGAGCTGTTTTCTTTTGTTTGTTTCATTTGTTGTTGCTCACTCCCAATCCAAGGCGTGATTGGTGGTAGGCGAATGAACGAGCAGGTAACCAAACAAACGAATAAGTAATCGAAAAAGTAAGCAAGCAGCCAACCAAAGCACCCATGATCACCGCCACCACTCACCAGGGACTCGGCTCTCTTTTTCTTGTCGATAGCAACATTCGTTTTCAAAGTGGGATGCAAAGAAAGCACAAACCAAGGTTTGCTCCTATTTTCCCGGTGGGTTCCTCTTCTTCTGCTTCTCTTTGTACTCCTTTTCTTCGTCTTCTTTCTCCAACCTTGGACCGAAACTGGCCTTGCTTTTTCTTCTTCTTTGTCTTCTTTCCTCGTTATTTTTCTTCTTTTCTTTTCTCTCGTCTTTTTTTTCTTCTTTTTTTCAGCAGAGTTCAATCCCCTCCTCTCTTTTTACGACCAAACAAAGGAGTACTCTCACTCCTCTCTCTCCCCTCTCCTCTCTCCATTTCTCCACTCTCTCCACTCCACCCACTCCACTCATTCACTTTTCTGACATCAACAATTCTCTTTCCTCTCTCCCTCCTCCACCCTTATTGTTGCTCATTCCAAACCTCATCCTCATTCTCATTCTCATTCCATCGCTTCCTAAACTCCTCTAATGTCACTGCAGAGACTCCGACACCGTCTTGTCGACGACAACCCCGAAAACTTTGTCCAGCTGCAGCCTCACGTACGAGAACAACTTACCAAGAAAAAAGAGCTCTGGGCATTCTTCCTCTTTGCATTCGGATATCTCGCCTGGTCCAACACCACCGGCTCCCTCTTCCAGCCATTGCTTGTCCAACAGGTCGCCAGAAATGCATCCCGGCTCAGCTCGAATTCTTCTCTCCCTTGCCCCGAGAGCGACGCCTTGATCCCCGAGGGCGACCGGTGTCTTGTGCCCTTTGGATTCGTCCATGTTGAGCCCACTTCCTATGTCCTCCTCATCAACGTCGTCTCGGTCTGGTGCACTATTATTGTCTCTCTGGGTACGTCTGCCTTTGCTGACCATGGACGGTCCTCCAAGAAGTTGATGATGACTTTCTGCACCCTATTGGCCGTAACAACCACCTTCATGTTTATCGCCCCCTTGAAGCCCAATGTCTGGTGGCTCGCTGGTCTCTTGATGGTCATCGGTAAGTAGTGTTTGCAGACACACGAGAAGAACACTTAAAACTAGCGGAGCTCTTTTTGTCCTCAACGACTGCCCTAAACAAGAAACAATCGAAGCTAACCATAACCATGTTGTTGTCTTAAACAAACTTACTCTAGGCCTCATCTTCAATGGCGCGACACTCAACTTCTTTGACGCCCATATCCCTATTCTGGCAAGACATCATCCCAAGGTAGTTCGGGCTATGGTCGATTTCGGTGTAAACTCCCGCGAGCACATCGAAGCCAAGGTCAGGATGGCCACCTTCCTTTCTGGAGGCGCCTCCGCCGCCGGTTTCGCAGGAGGAATCGTCATGACCGTCCTTGGAGCAGCCATGCTCATGGTTATGGGAGCCGAGACCTTGATTGTTGGTTATTGTCTGGTCATGAGTGCCGTGTTTGTATTGATCTTCATGGTGATCTATGGGTTCCTTGCTCACCAAAGAACATCTGATCCTCTACCCACCGGAGCCAGTTACTTGACCTTTGGATACGTCCGTATTGGCAAGACTGTCCGGCAGATGCGCCGTCTTAAGACAATGTTCTACTATCTCTGCGCATGGTTCATCCTCGGTGACGGTCTTACATCGACTGCGAATATGGCTGTCTTGGTCGCTCAAGACCAACTCCAGGTCTCGAACGACGCGTTAATTATTGCAGTTTTGATCCAATATGTCTTTGCCGCCTGCTCGATGTCGTTCTGGATTTGGCTGCAGAACGGCCGCGGCGTCAAACCCATGACCGTTATTATCATCAACACCTGTCTCTTTGGTTTGATCCCCATATACTGCTTGACGGGCCTCATCGGCAGCAACCCTGTGGGTCTCAAGAACACCTGGGAGATGTATATGCTCGCCTCATTGTTTGGTCTGTTTGTTGGAGCAATCTACTCTTCAAACAGAGTCGTCTTTTCTCAATTCATTCCTCTTGGACACGAGAACGAGCTTTACGCTCTGTTTGAAATGGTAACAAAAAGAAATGCCTCATCTTGCATACATTCTTACTTTATGTTTTTTCTTGATGGCATGATAATTGTGATCGGGGCCTGTGCTTGTTGATGTGAATATTTGCTTGCATCGCACTCACCCCTTATTTTTCTCATTGTGTTTATTCCCACCTTTGCTAGGCCAATGTGTCGTCCTCGTGGATTGGGTAAGAATACGAGTGGTTGATCCCTTCCTTCTGAGATCAAAGATGCTTTTAGAAAAAAGAAGACCATGTTTTTATTAACCATCTGTGCTACCCTTGCCATGCTCACGGTAGGCCACTTGTGTGCACCGCCATTATCGAGAGCTACGGAATTCGCCATACCTGGTGGTTCCTTGTAACTCAGTTTTACATCCCCGCCTTCATGATGCTCTTTGTCAACAGTAAGTTCCACCTTTTGCATGTGGATCTCCATGCACGTCTTGTCAAGCATTTTTCCCACGCATAGATGTTATGTTACACATACGAACCAAGACTGGCACATGTTAATTGTTTTTTTTTCTTATTCGAATAGTGGAGAAGGGCCGTCAGGAAGCCGTCGACTTTTACAACAACGAACAGGAAGAAAAGAGAATTAAAATTGAGAAGGAAGAGCTTGCTATTGCTACCGATATGGAGCTGAGCGATGCCAAGTTCTTGGAGGCTTCCAAGGATGCCTAAATCGTTTACCTACTCGTCTACCTTCCTATCCTCATGATTTTTTGGTTGTATATTCAGATATTGAGAGGGATTGTCCATACCTTGCTTACCCTTGATTAACTTCTCTGGCCCTCTTCCTTTTCCCGTCTTACTGCTTTGGCGATGGTTTTTATCTATCGTCGTTACCAGCGATCAATCGGGCATGTACCATAGTTCAGCTCTTAATAAAAACCACATCAACATCAAAAAACAACATACCATTGTGGTAGTATGGAAATGTGAGACTGATTGCCTTTCGGTGAATACTGTACCTCTGTCTGATTTTGATCTTTCCAATACCTACTTGTTTCACGCTCTTCTTCCTTTACCAGGAAAGGGTATCGATGACAGTGTCGATGAAAGGCAAACTTAAATGCAACTTTATTTATGCGCGTCTCCCTCCGTAACCAACAAAAAATATATAGCAAAGGACAGCTACTAAGAGACAGCAACAGTGGTTGCTGCTCGCTATATGAAGACGGCCCTGGCTTTGACCTCACTCGTTGAAACATTTGGGGGAATGGCCCCCTTGGCAGGAATGTCCCTCAACCAGCCAGCCAAAGGCAAATCCTTGACCATGCCCTTCAAAATCAGCCTCCACAACCAATCCGGTTTACGCTGCATTAAGAACTGAGCAATGGCTCCCCCTACGTTACGCTCGATCCCCTTGTTCATCAGGTGGCTGTTCTCGAAGGTTTCGGCGGCGGCTGGGTGACGTTCTGATTTGTATTCGGAGAATGCGGTCGAGAGGTCTTTAAGAGAGTGGGAGGTGCCGGTGGGGAAAGGGCGTAGAGAAGGTTGGCGAGTGCTGTTGTATCATGCATCGTGATCGTGGCGCCTATTATATTCAGGACGTGCAAAAAGGTTTGAGAGAGGGATAATGTATGGTATGAAAGAAAGTACATAAAGCTGCAAGGGGACGAGAGGTCCACATTTGTCGTCGTACCTTGAGCTCCCGCTGGAGATACCTTGTGGCATGCTAGCGAGCAGCAAAAAGAGGCAGCTCGTTAAAATCATTGAACTCCTGTTCATCTTACGCACTTTGTCGTGCTGTGAAACATGCCGAGCGATTTTTGACAGAACTTACAATCACCCATCAAGACAACACGGCCAGAGTACTAAGTATCAACCACCTTCTCCTCCAGGGCAACCATGGAAATTAGGTCCTAAGGGGTCAGTCATAAATATCACCCGTGGTCATCGAGCCCACAGGAATAGGAAATTCGCGTGTCTGTTCACACATTGCCTTGGCTGCTTGTGAATCCCATTCTGCATTATCGTTGTTGTGGGCCCGGTGTTCCTTAGCGGCTTTACTAGAGACTCGATCCAGGTGTTCGATGACAACCTAAAATAAAGTCTCTTGTTTGGTCGAGAACAGTGCCTAGCTGTAAGGTTAGTCTTTTCTCAGAGTTGTATGGAATCTGCAAATTAGCTCCTTGAGTAAGGGGAAGGTATTGGGGTGAAGGGGCTGGGTCTGGCTCAAAAGGCATGTGTACGTGTATGGAAGGTCCCCTGGTCAGAGCGCGACAACTTTCCTTCCTTGCTCAGAGTTTCATAGAGGAGTTGGAGTACAGCACTGTAGGCCCCATCAGTGCCTACTAGGATATCGCCTACGTAGGAAGAACCGTCAGCGGTGATGACGGTGACTTTGTCGTCCGTTTTTTGTGAAGGCGACAACATGTTTGCCAAAGTGGACCTTTTCGGGCGGGACCCGTCGAAGGAAGAGGTCGTGGAGGACTGGATGGGGATCAAGTAGTCCGCATATCTAGTGCTATCATTTTCAATGAGGACATGAGGTTTTCAGTGAACAGACATTTTTGTAAGAGTTGGTCCGAGGAACTTGATGGGTGGAAGGGTGGGGCAGAATGAAGGGGATGGAAGGAAGAAATATGCCAACAAGAACGGAACGCATTCCCATACTCGAATTCTGCTCTAACAACCCCTCGTTATCGATCCACCTTGTGTGATGTTATTATCTATCGCTTCCCGAGTTGGAGAAACAAAAATAAAGGACGCCATACCATTTTGCTAATATTTTGAAGGTAAACATTGTTCAAGCCCTCTTTTCCTACAAAGACCCAATTTCTGGGGACTACGTTTGTTTTATGCACCAACATTTAGCCCCGAATGCAAAAAAGAAAAACCTCCTCTTCCTCTTTCGTTTCTTTTCCTTCTTTCGCTTCTTTATTCTCTTTCCTTCCTTCCTTCCTTACTTCCTCTGACCTCATGCATGTGGGAGGTGTAGGGTGTGTTTATTTCTCAAGAAGTGCGCGTCCAGTGTCATGTCAGCTGTAGTGTCCCTGGAATGGACGCTTATTCTTTTTTTTTCTTGTAAGTGTGGTCAAGGCATGAGGGGTGGATACTTTAAAGCAGGGGAAGACGTGAAGGATGGGGAATGATGAAGAGAAGAAGTAGAAAAAGTAGAAGAAACAAAGATTGTTACCACTCTTTCTTTTTTCTACCTTGCTGTCATTCGCTCTGAGTGATTTTGTGTACCATCAACTAAGAAAAAAAGGATTTCATACAGAAATACGCTCTTTCATTTTTTTTTTAATGGTTTAGTTGGTTCACTTGACATGACTGCATTTCTTTGTCTGTGCCATGCTCGCATTGTCGTCCGGTTTTTTACCCACGAAGTAGTAATTACACCACACAATCACGTTCAATGCTGTCCGCCTCCTGCAAATGCAGAGGGTTTTCGGCCTTTTTATTTTGCGATTTTTTTTTCCTCAGTATGAACCTGACACCAAACCGCTCTCACCGACTACCCTCCACCACCACCTTCTTTCAGCACTCAAAATCGACAGGGTGCATCTCGCGTCGGAGGGCCCAGTAGATCTCATTCCAGTTCGAAACGTTCATGCTCCAGCGCTTTATGTTGGGACACTGGACCCGGACAAACTGCTCCATCATCTGAATGTCCAGGGTAAATTTTTTCCCCAACTGCCATTTCAGGCGCCAGAGAGTTGGCATCACTTTGGGGAGGTAGTTCCATGGGCAGATGGTGAACTGGAGTGGGATCGCAACCATAGTCTCGTCCCCGGTCATGCTAACGCCGTTGCCGTTGCCGTTGGTCAAACTGGTGCCGGTGTCGGGGTTAGTGGGTGCCAGGTTAGGCATGTTGAACTGCATGCAGCCAACCAGCTCGAGGACGGCGAGAGACGTGAGATCGGCAATGCGACGTCGGATGACGGAAGTCATCTCAGGACGCTCCCAGTGCTGGTTCCTAAGAGGGCAGTGAACCACACCGAGATGGATCAACACATTCGCACAGGCCCAAGGCTCATATACGTCTCTTTCTCGACCTGGAACCAACTGCTCCCAAAAGATGCACTCGAGGTTGGGGAGGTGTTCAAAATGCAGATGGACTAGGAAGTAACAGAGGGTAAGAATGTGTCCGACGCCTCGTTGAGTCACGTCCTTACAATGCGCGGTGCGAAGCGTCTTGAGCTGTATGCAGCTGATGGCGATAAGGAGCAGACTGTGGTCGTCCAGGGGCACAAAGTTAAGATCGAGGCATTCGATGCGGGGGATAAACACCAAGAAGTAATTGAGGACGGGATTCGTCAGCTTACTCCAGGTGACGGAGTCCCCGTAAGGATCATCCTCCTCGTAATTGACATAACCCCAGCCAGAGTTAGTGGAACCATAGTCAGACTCGCTGCTGTTACTCGAGGAAGTTTTGAGGTCGGAAAATGGCATCGACATCGCAGGCGGCTGACTCTCAACATTATCCAAAGCTAACCGGACACTCAACAGTCTCTCAGAGCACCCATTTTTGATCATGGTTACAAGAACCCGGTCCGAGCACGTCGCCTCGTCGACTTGACTGGTATCGTACGTCAGCAAGTTCGGCAAGGCCTTATAGAAGATCTGGGCCACCGACAACGCTAAATGGGTGCCCACCAGGCGGACACACTTCAAGCGTGAGTACTCTACCTCACCCGGTCCTACATCACCACTGCTGCTGCCGATATCCATAGACGTCAAGGTTCCCCAGCGCATGTCGTCGCCGATGTCCACCCCAGTCAAACTGAGGCATTCAAGTAACGGCATCCTATCGAGAAGACGGAAGAATCCAAAGTGCGATACCTTGGAATCGTCAAGGTCAGACTGCCTGAGGATGAGAGACTTCAAACCGTGGAACATTGACAAAGCCGCGGCCATTTCGTCGTTCAGAATACAACAGCGCGGCGCGGCCTCCGGCAAGACCTCCAACGCGGCAGCAGCTACCGCGGCATCAAAACCGTCAGGGACAACTCCGAGAGCTGCCGCGGTAGCCGCCAAAGATTGAGAAGA
Source organism: Linnemannia schmuckeri (assembly GCA_029449235.1). Taxonomy (NCBI): domain Eukaryota; kingdom Fungi; phylum Mortierellomycota; class Mortierellomycetes; order Mortierellales; family Mortierellaceae; genus Linnemannia; species Linnemannia schmuckeri. Next base: position 3,258,902 of record JANATG010000003.1, read on the forward strand.
ATTTGGCACAACCGCAAAGAACTGAGGCCGACCAGCAGGATCGTACTGAAAGAAACCCGAATCGACATGCCAAGGCTGCGAAGGGATGCTGATCTCGTTACAGAACTCGATCTCGAGCCTTTGGAGCTTCTCGAAATGGACCGCCAGCTTGGTAAGACAACCGGGAATAATTTGGACCCGACTGAGGTACAAGGAGTCCAAGTCGCGGGGTCGGCTGAGGTAGACTTCAACGGCTTTCTCACATTGGCCCGAGGCATGCCATTCGTGCTTCCATTCGGTCTCGGACGAAGTTCGGAAGACGGCTGCCATGGACTTGAGACGCAAGGGGAATGCGTCATTGAAGGGGCTATGGCGGCTGAATTGCTCATCGTCGTCATGAACGCGGTCTACCGAGCTGAACATGAAGACTGAATAGACCATTAAAAACGAGGTTGCGGCAAACGACTTTTGAGTGAGCGTTTGATGGACGTGGCGAAAAGGAGAAGGAACTCTTTGCATGAACGAAGGTGTGTAAGCACCAAGAAAGGGTTGTAGGTGGAAATGGGAGTGAAGATAGGGAGTAGAAGGGGATAGGTGGTCTTATAGGAACATGAATGGCAGAATGAGATGAAAGAGAAGGAAGGAAGGAGGGGTCAAGCCAAAACCAAGCATCCATGCGGTTTTTGTACTCACACGCTTTTTGCTGTGGTGTTCAATCAAAAGCAAAGCCGTTTCCTCTTCCTTGCTCTTTCCTCCTCGCGTTCTTGTCTGTTCCTCGCTTAGTGTTCGCCCCTAGTTGTTTATCTCGCACTTGAAAATGTAAATTTAGACGAGACGAGTGATGAAGAAGAGAGAAGAGAAAGAGGGGGAGCGCGGCGAGAACGGATCACCGATGATGATGAGAATACAACACATAAAACCAATTGCTATCTGCATGGAAGGAGGCGAGGAGGGTACACCATGTACGGATCTATCTGTCAATGCAAAACAACATCGGCATCATTAAAACCGAGACCTCTCCATCCTTGTCCCCGTCGCTGTGTAGTTTTTTTTTCGGAGATTGTTTGCAAGGAAGCATAGAGATATTGGGATGCAAAATGATAACCAGTAAGCAAACAAGAATGAATGGATGGGTTGTTTGCAATAGTTCTTTCTTTTTTTATTGCACCGTCGTTCATCAAAAAGAAAAGAAAAAAGGTACCACAATTACGACACGTCCACCTGGTAAAAACAACCATTGTGACACTGGACCACACACACTTTTCACAAAGTCTTCTCCACCTCTACCCAAGCTTGACACAGTGTCCCTGACGCCGTCTCTCGGCCAACATTTTCATGGCCTCCAACTTGCCACAAACCCTCTCAAACTCCCAGTGTCCCCGATACGGCTCCAAGCTCTCCTTCAACGTTGGCCAAAAGACATCATCCAAATGCTGCAATAAAAATTCCAGCAACCGATCCTCATAATCCGGATGCTGGTACGCCCACCCAAACAGCGTTGGTAAGACCGTCTCCATTCTCATGCCCTTGCATAGCTTCGATAACGACAGCGCAACAAGGCGAGAGAGCTTGAAGCGATGGGCTAGTTGAAAGATGGGGCGCCAGTCGACGACACCCATGTACCCGGGTCCTTCGATTTGGTTCAGGTAAAGAAAGTTGATGAGAAGGCGCATGGCTTGTGAGTCGATGTCGATGAGCTTGTGGATCTTGGGGTTGTCGTTAGGGTAGGGAAAGTGGCGAATGAGGCGATTGAAGACTGGAAATTGGCGCACGACAGCACTGTGGGCATGTGTGATTGTATTTTGTTGTGATCTTGTACTGTGTCCTCTCAGACTCGACTGTTTTCGGTGAGGAGAGGTGATGGTGGAGGAAGGAGAGGAAGAGGGAGCATAAGCTACATCGGTTGATTGGGTGTCGAGAAGGAAACGGATGAGCATGGATTGACCAAAGGAGTCGGCGACCGACTGGTCAATCACGTCTGGAGGGACAAGAAGCTTGAGAGGGTCAGATGAGAGTAGTATCCCAAGTGTGCATAGTTCCGCCTTCACAATATCATCTGTGCCTACGAACACTAATAGTATGTATGATACATGTAGCAATTGGTTAGTCTGTCTCGCGCTTTTTGTCTAGACATTGACCATGCATGCATATGGTAGACGATGTATGACTGCGGCTTACAGGAGACACCACGACGGATCAGATCGTGACCATCGACGGCTTGGCTCATGTAAAGCCGATCGCCATCGAGGTCAATCTCAAAGAGATAGATTGCGTGGATCATCGATCCGTAGTACACCTTGGCGTACTCGTCACCGTCGTCGCCCTGGTGACCGCTGAGGGTGAATATCATCTCTAGCACAGATGATTGATAGCTCTTGTTGTGGTTGCTTGCCGTGTCGCTCTCACTGTCATGATAGAAGGTTGTTGTTGGTGGTGCTGTTGTGTTCTGGTTAAAGTCAGAAAACATTTCTTTATCGCTGTCGATTCTTTCTTTTGAGCACAACCCAGGAGGTTTGTTTTTATCGGATAGAGATGTGTGGACAGTCGTGGGCATGGTGGTAGCTGTAGTAGTGACAGGTGTGGTCGTAGTCGTATCAGACTCTACCACTGTAATATTCTGCGACAGTGATTGCTGTTCATTTCGGTCATTGTACCTATAGTTGTTATCGACTTTGTGATGGTTGCTGCTGCTGTTATCGCTGCTGCTGTTATCGTTGCTGCTGCTGTCGTCGTGTAAGAAGAGAGCAAGCTGGAAGCCGTGGTCGAGATAGATGATATTTTTTTCCTGCTGTTGGGTGGAGAGAGTGGAGAGGTGTATTCGTTGAGAAAGGACGAAGCGGAGGTAGAGTGGGAGAGAGGGAAGGAGTGGGGGTGCGATGTTGTAACCATCGCTGCTGTTGTTGTTGCTATTGCCTGCAAGAATCGTCGAGCGCATCTTTTGTATGTGTGCGTGTATGCAAAGGGGGTGAGAGCAAGTGAGACAGAGAGGGAGCAAGTGTGTGTGTGTGTGTGTGTGTGCGAAAAAAGAGTTGCGAGCACAGAGAAAGAAACAAAAGGAACAGCCGTCGAGATGCCATTCTAGCCCCTCAACTGATAAAGCAATTAGAAGAAAAAAAAGAAAAATGCGTCGATCAATGATCATCGCAGCCTTTCTCCTTGTCTCCCTCTTCCCCCATCTCCCTCTCTCTCTCTCTTTGTCCTCCCTCCTGTTCGCTGTTCGCTGATGACCTTGATTTTTGATTGGATTTAATCACCTCACCTCTGCTGATTTGTCGCCACCAAAAATCTATGTCACTCAATGCACCACTATCAGTCAGTCACCATCAAAGTCGCCTCGGCCCACTCCTCCCCGAGGTCAATCACGCGAAGACTCTTCAGCTCTCCCAGTCGCTCCTTAATCCGCCGATGCAACTCTCTACACTGCGCTCCCCTCGACACTAAACCACTCTCCACCTCACCATCACCACCATTACTACTACTGCTGCTACCACTACTCCTTAGCTCACCTCTAGACAACGTTCTTGTTGTTGTGCTACGTTTCACAGTCAGTGTATCCTCGCGGACACCCGCAAGCCGAAAACACAACGTTTCAATCCTTTTACATGCCCAAGAATGCTTCACCGCATAACTTCCCATAATCGTATGTCGTCCTGCCCGAACCGTCCTCAACTTTGAACAGTGCTGCAATAGATGGTTCAACGTGTTGGCAGACGATATCGGTACCCCTGGAGGTATCACCACTACCACCCCTCCTCTTCCTCCTCCTTGCTCATGACCATTCTCTGCCTCGCCACTATCACTGAAAGATTCTAGATTTGGACAGTGCGTCCGAAGGGCCTTGGCAATCGACGGGTATAGGAGCGCAATCCCGAACCGCTTCAAGTTCGGAAGCCACTGCAAGATCCCCGGGATGATCCTGTCATCCTGTTTCCCGATTTGTCGGAGGTGTAGCCCTTGCAGTTGACTAGGTTTGTTGTCCATGATATCCTGTGGACTAGGGGGTAATCCTGCTAGCATCATGAATCCTGCAAAGACAATGTCGTCCAATTGGGGGAGGTATCGTAGGAGGTGGTAGAACTCTTGCAGGTACAGACGATCTCTTAACTCCAAGAGCCTAAGCTGGAAGAATGATTCCCGAAGAGGAGTCGGCCATGAGAAGTAAACCTCTTTGGTGAAGGGGTCGTTGAGTCTTGACCGGAGGGTGCGCAGACTAGGGATTTGATCTAGAAGGACAGGGAGATCCATCTGCACTAGACCCGTATCGATACTCTTCAGTTCAATTAACAGGGCCAGGCTGTCGAAAAGATATTCCTTCGAGACCATTCTGAACAATCGTCCGACTGCTGCCTCAAGATGCAGGTTCTGAAGGTGCTGTTTGTTGCGATGGACCAGGACCCAGTAGAGTTGAACCATCGTCCAGTACTGCCGCTGCTTGATGCGGTTGCCCCACACCTCTTGTGACGGTCGAAAGACACGCTCAAACATGGGTGCTAGTAAGGGTCCAAGAGATGACTGTGTGGGATGGTGGTGGTGGCTGCTGGCCTCCTCAGATTCGTTGGTCAGTAGAGGAGGAGGGTCACGGTCCTTGAGACCAAAGACAAGTAAGGACCGGAGTTGAGCACAAGTCGCTGCTGCACTCGCAGCCTGGAGGGTCGTCAGCCAGCTGAGGGAGAGATGATGGATATGGTGCCCGTACTTCTCAAACAGCACCTGCACGGTGTCGGGTTCATCGTCATCATGATGGATCCTGTTGAGGATGGCAGGCCAGGAAAAGAGACGATCGTCGATGGAGTACCAGAGAAATGGCACTAGGAAGGTGTTCCAGAGACGGTTGACTTGGGTGCTGGAATAGAGGTCTTGGACGGAGAGAAATGGACCAAGACTGACGAGTAGTTCTGGCAGGGTCAGTGGATTTATTTTCATTATTGCTGTTGTTGCTACTGTTGTTGTTTTTTTTATTAATGACATTTTTGTGTATTTGTGCGATTGAGCGAATGAGAGGGCGGGGGAATGGGCATAGTGAATGAAAAGTGAAAGAGGAAGGGGAAGGAAAAGAAAAGGGGAAAAGAAGCAAAGATAGACAAATAAACGAAAGAGGGATAATCGCAACTCAATTGCGCGCATCTCTCTCTGTTTATTTTGCACTCAGTGCGCTTATTTCACGCTCTGACTGCGATCTCATGCACATGTCGCATCCAACATAACCAACCGCACATGTACGACCCTGTCCGCCTTGTACCCCTCCCTGAACGATAAGCGACAACATGAGTAATATTGCTAAGGAGTAACGTTGCTAAGGTGTAACTCCGCTGAGTTGTGCTGCGATCCATTCCAGTCCCTCAACAACTCCCTCCCCCGTCGTCGCATCACACCCCTGAACGCGCCACTTCATCTCCCCTTGAAATAATTCTCTCTCAAAGGCATCGCGGATCTCTGACAGGTCCAACGCCTCAGGGAACTCGCACCTCGTCGCCAATATCAGCAACACCGTCTCCTTGGCATCCTCCCCTTCCTCAGCAGCAGCAGAAGCAGGAGGAGAAGCTAAATTCAAATAAAACCCCAACTCATCCCTCGCCTCGAACAACCTATCCCTATCCGTCGAATCGACCACAAAGACCACAGCATCATATCCCACCATAAACCGCTCTACAGCCCTCCAGCTTCTACCTCTCCTCGATGGGTCGTAGATATTCCAACTGTAAAACGTCAGTTGATTGTCGAGCTCGATCGCCTGGATATTGATACCGATGAGTGGGATGGTGAGCGTCGGGTCCTTTCCGAGTCCAAAGTGAGGTATCAGTTCTTCCCTGTCGCCGTCTTCGAGTCCGAGCATGATTACTTTGATTGGTTTTTTGACAGCTATTTGTAGGAGTGGACTCGTCGGTTGTTGCTGTCTTGACAACCATCCACCCATAATTTTCTATATCCTGAACAAAAAATGAAGGAGTACGCTTTCTTTTGTTGAGAAAGTGTATGCTGCGGCGTCAATCGGCGTTGTCGAGGAGAGTTGAATTAAAAAACAAGGGAAGAAAGAATGAAAAAGAAAGTGCTCTCTTTACAATCGACACTAATCTCTCTCTAAGGTTAAAAAAACTTGGCGTGTTCTGCTTAGGGACTAACTCGGAAATGTAACGGTCAACTCGGGAATTGAACCCAGACACCTACTCTGCACGGGATATCTGTAATATTTTGTTTTTAATTAAGGGTAACTGTAATCACCATTTCAGCCCTTTTTTTTTTTGTTTTTTTTGTCTTCCGTTGAGGCTGTGAGGAGTCTTCCGTTACAGCCATGAAGAGCAGCGGCAATTGTTGCATAGAGCCATGTTGTAGACCGGATTACGATTGATGAATGGCGCTTGAAAGAGTTTGGTATGCAGTCTCCTTTCACTCCCAAATGCCTCCCTTGGATTTTCTACTACGGAAAAAAAAAATTACGTACAAAAAAAATCTAGGCGAGCTGGCTGTGTAAATGTTTATTTTTCATTCGTTTTCATACTTGGATGAGCGTGTCAGATCACAAACGATTGGCCGTTTTTTTTTTCACCCGAGTGCACAGGCTACACATCGGCTTATTTCTTTCTTTCTTTTTTTTCTTTCTTTCTTTCTTTTTTTGATTTCTTTTCTTTTTCTTCTTCACTTTCATTCCCGTTCTTCAATGTTTATACTTTTTTCTTTTTCTTCTGGGTGCTCTATCACACAATGGTGTCGCGGATCAAAGTCGGATGTCGGGAGCGAATTATCAGGGTTTAGTCCGATGAGTAGAATGGTATGGAAGGGTTGCGGATGGGAGTGGGAAGGGAATGATAATGAAAGGCGTGTTTTGAGAAGAATCTTTAACGAACTACATCTACTGTCTTCTACTGTCTTTCATAATAAATGAGAATAGTAGCGTCGGTGCTAGCCACCGACGCCACTATTCTTCCTTTGACGCGTCAGTCTGTGTTGTCTGCGACAAAAGGCCTCTTTTTTCTTTTCTTTTTGTTTCTTTTTTGTACTTGGAGCTCATACTTTCCTATTGCGAGTACACTGGCCACACATTGAGTTCTTTTTTCTTTTTTCTTTTCTTTTCGCTTCTTTTTCGTTCCTTGACTAACTTTTTTTTTCTTTCATCCGAGTATATTGCCACATAATAGGTTTATTTTTCTCTTCTTTTTTGCTCTTGGTGTGTATGTCCGACTACAAGCACCAAGTTGTGTTTTTCTTTCCTTTCTAAACGTGAGCCAAGAGGAAAATGACATTAAAGTGCACTGGCTACGATTCTTGAGAGCTGGAACATATCTGGAGGCTTGACTCCACTTCCCCCGAGAAGCGAGCATGAGGCTTGCCTCATGCCCTTCTGCTGAGGGGTGGAGTCGAGCCTAACGTATCTGTAGAAAAATGCGCCACAAAAAAAAAAAGAAACGAAAGGGAAAGAATGAGAAAAAGGAAAAGGATAAGGAAATGAATAGTCTCCCTTTCGATTCACTTTACATAGACAGGGATCGAATCCTCCTTCGCACAGCGAAGGTCCTCACGAAGTGAGATCTATTAGATCAATTAACCAAGTGAACAACAGACGCGGTCGTAAAATCCCAAAAAGGAGCCTTGCTCTCCTTTCGTCTTTTAGTGCACCAAGCTACTTGCAACAAAAAAAAGAAGCATCGAGCTTATACAATGCTGTCGTAGCCTGTTCAAATCTCATAATGTTGTTGTAGCCTGCCCAAACCTGGATGATCAAAGGGGAAGTTGCACGCCCTGGTGCTGTGAAAACACTTGACCCTCTTACACGTATCACTCACCGGTGCCTTGAGATCTTTTTGGGTTTTTTAATAACTCAGAACCCGTTTTTGAGTTACTAAAAAAAGAAGAGGCGCTCCCGGGGCTTCGCACCGGGTACACCTCTAGTTAGCTACTAAGCAGAACACGCCGAATTTTTTTAAGCTTAGAGAGAGAAGTAGTCAACTCGGGAATTGAGCGCATTCAGCCAATCTCGCAACGCATTCTATCTGTAATATTATATTTTAAGGGCAACAATCCAAGCGTAAAGTAGATGGCCGTGTCAGAAGACAGTACAAACGACTGGCCTGGCCGTTAATTCTCATCTGAATGCACAGGCCACATGATGATTTTTTTTCTTTTCTTTTCGTTTCCTTTCTTTTCATTCCTTTTGTTCTTCAGTGATCATGCTTTTTTTTTTTTGATTCTGAATGCATTGCCACACAATGGCTTCTTTTTTCATTCCCTTTGTTTCTTTTGTGTTCTTTGATAATGATCATCCAAGTGCACTGGCCACATGATGTTTTTTTTTTCTTTCAATTCGTTTGTGTTCCTTGATGGTGATTATCCAAGACCAGTGACCACATGACCGCATTTTTCCTCCCAGCACCTTTTTGGCTTGTACCACCATGAAAATGACATTTGAGTGCATTGACCACTGATTGACCATTAATAGGCCATTTAATGTAAAGGTATTTAACCTCAGTCATTCATTTCTTCAAACAGATCCTCAGGCAGATATCGCCGATGACCAGATCTAAAAAGTCCAGCATAACCCAACACAAAGCCGTTCAACAAAAGCGTACACCTGTCACGAGACAAGATCGAGCTAAGGCTTGTTCTTGTGACTTCGCCCACCTAACAAGTATAAAAGAACTCTTACATAGTAAATTGATAGTTCTTTACTTGGTGTCGCCAAATATATATCTACCCCTTTTCTCATACTCAGTTTCCCTAGTCATTGATCGAGGTTCTTTCTATTGTCCTTTTCTGCTTCTTGATCTGCTTTCTTGACAACACCTTATTCCACTAAATTGCTCCATTGTCGAGTTTCTCTTGGTCTTCCTCTCTTTATCAACCGACAAATGTGTTTAAGAAATGCCTTATAACAAACCGCTTCCGCTCTCAAGACCATTACCTCCGCAGACCCTGCGATGGTATCTTCTGTTGCAGATGATCCGGCCGCCGCTAAGATCGTCTCCTCTGCAACCTCTAAGGCTGTTTCCTCTGGCTCTCCTGAGATGGCCTCCCTCGCTACCTCTGAGTCCATTCTTTTTGCTGACTTAGCAATCATGGCCGCCGCCACTTTCGAAATTTGTCGTTCTACTATTCCCCTAACCATCGCTACAGCCAAGTTCACTTCTATGGCTTTTGACGATGCTTTTGATGATTTCGCCGATATTACAAGCATTCTTCTGAATGACTTTGAGTATAATTTTTAAGCAGTCTATTGTAATGAAATAAGACTGGGACTGTGAAGATAAAATGAATGTGTTGAATAATGTCAGGGTTATAAACTAAGACTACTGAACAATGATGGATGTGAAAATTATTTATATTGTTGTCAAAGACTAGGTCTTCTTAGATAATTCTAGGGCTTGATTAGTCAGCAAGGGCTACTTGTCTCATCTGGTAGCGTCAGAATAATCTAGAAGTTGGCGGCGTTGCTCACATGCCAGTTAGAGTGAAGTTTTGACAAATTCCCTCTCTTAAATGGAGGCCCGGTGCTTGAACAAGTACTGGCCTAGAAGGTCTTGGACATTGGTTAGGTCATTAGCGGTCTGCCAAGTGTTTTCAGAATAAGGATAGCCGACCCATTTGGCAACAAAAATAAGGGAACCATTGGCAATCTAGGAGTGGTTGACAATTTTATCAACTTTGTATTCTGCTTCATGATAGGCAGGTTATCGGGGATCAGGAGTTTTTGTGTGGGTTCTTCTTGATCGCGAGGAACGTGTTTTCGAAGCTTAGAGACGAGACTTGGGCGGTAAGTCAAGCTTCCGTCGAGAGACAAAACAAAAACAAAAAAGAACGCTCCTGGGTGGGCTTGAACCACCAACCTCCTGATTAACAGTCAGACGCGCTAACCAATTGCGCCACAGAAGCTTGATGAAAATTCTAGTTTCTAGACATACTTAAGTCACATTTATCACTTCAACAGATGATCATGTGATTATAGAAATAAGGTAGTATTTTCCTTGGAGCACGTGATAATGGGCTGCTCGCAAAATTTAAAAAGTTAGGCTTGCTCGCTTTTAACAACATTCAAAGAGACGACTGAGTAGACGCGCAAATACCGCGGTGTTTAGGCAAAGACGCGCGTAACTGTCGAAGGATATATTGAGAGTCAATGATCAGTCGCTTGTCGTCGTAGCTTGTTGCTATAGGAGAACGCCAAGGCATCGATTGGCCTTTGTTTGTTGTTTGCGCGCTGTCTCAAGCATTCCAATATATAAGTAAGGCCGCATGTAGAAGTTACTTCTTCGAGTATAGAAGGAGCGATGTGAACGCTACTTTGCCACCATACATGGTCACTTTGGCAGTGGCAATAAAGCAGTCAGGCACCTTTGGTCATGCGCTGGACTGGGACGTTTTTATTCGTTGCCCATAGTAAAGTATATTCGTCGCCCACAATTTTGTTCTAATCCGGCACCCACCCCAAAGTCTTAAACGTTGCTCATGACTCTGTCGCTATATGTTGCCCTATCTCTCTTCCCCCACCTGCGCTGCGGCATCATCTATCTGTAGAGAATCGAGCTCTTGCTACTTGTCCCATGCATGTACATCAGGAACCTCATAGGTATACAGCTTGATACATGAGGCAGCCATGTCAGTAATGATACAGGTGGAGAAAGAGAACGAGAAAGGGAACAAAGAAAATACTCGGCTCATGAGGATGCAGCTCATTACATGGGGCAACTATGTCAAGGGTAACAAATAATTTTACGGGGTGGGCAACAGATTGGCGCTTTTTTGGCAACATTTAAGAGTATTCAGTCTCCGATGGCAACTGGGGGGGGGAGAGGGCAACGAATAGACTTTACTATGGGCAACAAATAAGGAGCCAAAAAGGGGTGGACAACAAATAGTATTTCCCGATGGACTGGGTCGATTTCATTCCCAACGGTCGTGGCGTCAATTCGTGCAGCAACAAATATTACCTCTTTACTTCATTCCTCCACTTTCTCTTCTCTCCTCTTCTTTCTCACCCATTCCCTCCTCCTCTCATTCACACGACTCTCTAACACACATGAGTCAGGCAGTGCAAAAGGCGTTGCAGTTGCCAAAGCTGACAAGGAACACCGGCGACAACCTCATTCCTCCTAATCTATCGTACTGGAAAAAATGTTCAAATGATGGCATCTTTTTTGGTAAACGCATCATCTCTCACGAACGTATGCATTAAACTCATCTCTGTCTTATGCATTATATCATTTCTCCCACCGTTGTATAGTATCTCTCGAAAGATCATTTGGAATGAATGCGCCCCTGACTCTCTGGAGCTGGAAGAATGTGGTCAGTTCCATTTGAACACTTTTTTCCTCCAAATAACATACTCTTATACCCTGCATATATGCTACGATGCAAAATTGCAAATATTCTGACAATTATCATAAAAAGCCCACAACAAATTAAAGTATGGTCACCGAGGCCGTCCCTATTTCTTTTCACCGTGCATGGTTCGACCCTTGGTCTCATAGAGCGAAAATCGTACATCAACGATAATAGAAAACTTTATAGGAGCTCCTATGTCTTGGCGCGCTGTTCAACCTCAGAGCATCAGTTGTATATAGACAAGCTATTGTGCGCCAGGAAGACAGGATTTAGTCACCACGGCTTTGGCGATCCTTTACTGATATGTCGTGAGTATATATGAATGATACTGGAATAATTACAATTTTATGTGCGGTTCATATGGATTCATATGGGGATGACATATGGAAGGGAAAAAGTGTTCAAACGGGGTCGACGACATTTTTATGACACTAGAAAGAGACAGCTGCATTCATCATGGAAGGTCCATTGACAAACTTTGCGCAACGATGACAGAGGTATGTAAAACATATAAGAGAGAATGGAGGTCAGTACATGAGTTTGAGAGAAGTTACTTGGTGAATGCAAAATTGACGAACATGTGAATACTTTTTCCCCGCACGATACTCATCTGTGTCCAAGCCTGCCGTCAATGGAACGAGATCTTCATCCTTTTACTCTGGCGAGTCGATACCAAATACGCCTGGCCTACACTCCCCAGGTCTCTCACCGGACAGCACCCCGACCACGACACTGACTGTGGACCCAAGTGCCAGACAACACCTAGTAGCAGGATCTGGATAGAAGACGTATTTGTCAAGTATAACCGACACATCCGATACTCGACCATCTCCTATACTTTCCTCAATAATGCTGCCGCCAAGAGCGGCATCTGCACGCACCTACAATCCCTCTGGCTGCTAAACCTATGGGACATCAGAGCGACCCGAAACATGCGATTGCCACTGTCAAACAAAAACACCACCACTAACTTTGGAATCAACTCGACTTCCACCGCCGCCACGGTATAGAAGACGGTCTCGGAATCGACAGGGTTGGTGTCACCTGTCCTCGAGAGGATAGCAGAGCCAGGATTCACCCATACAGCTCAATGTGCCCAAATCGACTGAATATCCGCACGATGGTTCTGGGTCTTGGTCCTCCAGAACCAGGAGTTGATTACCTTACAATTGCACTAGAATATTAATCCAAGTTACCTCGTCTATCGACCTCGTTCTTGATAAGAGTTTATCAAGGGATGAGCAAGTCTCTACGCCAACTCAGCGTTCGTTTATCCAGCATGGTCATCTCCGTTATGCCCAACCTGTTGCCGAATGTCGATACGATCGACTGGAAACACACAAGTCTTTACGGCCATACTGCGATCCTAAGCCAACCTCTCACAATACTACTACTTTCCCGCAAGTACGGACTGTCATTACCGGCGAGCGAGTCAAGAGCTCGGACGTGTACAACATCCTTATGACCTTCCACAACCTCTAACGGTTGTGTCTTTGGTCGCCAATCGACTTTGGCGAGACTTGAACTCTTCGACAGGTCAAAGAACTCATGGGCAACTTCCATCAACTCTCCGCACTGCACTTTATCAGCATCTCCCCTCCCGGCGTCCGGATGGATCAGTTGGAAACACACATCACTCCTTTCCTGCCTTGCTTGACGGAGATCACTCTTAACAGCCTCGATACAGCTATCACAACAGCATTGGCGACCCACTGTTCGATACTGGAAAAGTTTGCTCAGATCTGGGATGGTGGATCGATTCATTCAAACCACGATCTGCACTTTGAGGTGAACGCAATGGGTATCCTTTTGGAGAAATGCCCGAATCTCAAGGTCTTGATGGGATCGAGCACAAGATTGAAGCCGATTACATGACAAACATCCTTAGGTCTGTTAGCGTCTCTAATACTCGCGGTGTCAAATCGTGGGCATTTGTCAGTTGACCAGCGAGGAGGAACCGATCTTTGATGATAACAGCCAGAGGTTAATGTGAGGCAACGAGAAGGTGAAAGAGAAACACAGGCGTTGCCAGGAACAGCATCAATAGGTTTACGCGCAATTATCGACCCTGGTCCATCTCCGTGCTCTCTACCCCGGGTTCGAATACGTCCAATGCTGGTCTGAACCCCTGAATCCCTCCACCGGAATTATGATTGGTGGTCGACTGTACTACCTACAGTCTATTTCGCAGAATGCTCCACTTTCCATAGGGGATGTGGAGTATTCCACTGAATTGAAATATATAAGGGTGTTATTCACTCAAGCACTATTTCTGCTTGGATTTACGGATCATATGCCTTGTAACCTTTACGAACTCTACTAGGATTTAAGATATGTCATCGGAGTGAATAACACCCTTATATATTTCAATTCAGTAGAATGCTCCACATCTCTTATGGAAAGTGGAGCATTCTGCGAAATAGACTGTAGGTAATGGTCCGATCCTCAACACTTTGGAGCTCTCTCTGAGTTCAGGGCTTGATCGTCTCTCTACCCTCCGCCATCTCGAGGTGTTGGACTTGGAAAGAGTTGACCATTGTGTTAACGAGCCCGAGTTGGAATGGTCGTAAGCTTGTTTCCCTTCGAATTGTTGGTGATCTAGAGGAGCATACTGTGTTTAAGAAGAAAGAGGATCCTTGAGGAGAAGAGTTAAAGGATTACTTGTCTTGGCTTAAGCCAAGCATCCGACAGGAGGTGGTCAGTCGAGCAAGTGCACCTGAGCGATGTTTCCAGCGGTACTTTTACTCCTTCTACCTGCCTACGGAGCTATAATGAAAGTAAATGCGTCCTGTAGTGGTTGCGCCATTCAAGACCCAGCCTGACGTGGTGGGAAGGGATGGTTAGTTCATGTGTCAATATCATTCTTGACTCTTTTTTTTTTTTTTTTTTTTTTTTTGTATGCCTGACAAATGCCATTGTTTTTTCTTGACTGCGCGCTCCAGTGCGAATAGAAAGAGAGAGTGTCGATTTGTAATCCATCCACACGCCGTTGCTTTGAAAGCCCTATTTGACTTTTTGAGCAAAACGTCCTTTTAACGTTTCGCCGGGAAAGATGCAGAAAGGTAAAGGCAAAGAAAGTAAGAAAGAGAGAAAAGAGAAGAGAGAAGAGAGAAGTGAAGAGAGAGCGCTGGTTGAAAAATAACATTTTTGTGCATGAAGTCTGTCGTCATTTCTGATGTGTCAATTGAAGATATCCTCTTATAAGCAATTAAGAAAACGGCTCGTATAAAAGAAATGCAGGCGTGCCCTTTTTTTCTTTTTCGCCCGACACAAGCAACACCGAACAACATCGTGCATCTCAAAAGCAGATAGCAAGCAGCTCCAACAACAACAGCGACAGTACAAACACCCTTTCTTCCAACATACACATCCAAGCATTACTCGCTTCTTAAAAGTAACAAGTCCATCCCCTCAGTAGTTTTCCCTTCACCCTTATTCAATCGTATATTCTTACAATCATGCCTCGTCGTCAACAGCAAGGATACATCCAGCTCTCCGAGACCGAGACAGTCGCGTCTCAAAAGATGATCATTCGCCTCCGCAACGTCGCTGCTACTCCCATCGCAACGTCGTTCTCGCGTATCGATGTCCTCGACAGCCTGATGCCACTCTCCCGCGACCCCTGGTCCAGCACGCCTACCCTGATCAGCACCTCCACCCGTCGATCTAAGCACTAGAGCACTAGATTTTTTATTTCCTGTTTACCTCTTTTGCTCCATGTTGCACAGAACCAGGAACAAAGTACCCTATGGTGTTAATACGTTTTTTCTCTCCTCATTTGTACATTTTATCTTCGAGTAGAGACCAACAGTGCTTGCATCCCTCGCATGCAGGATTACTTTTCCTCTTCATGTCCCCTTTTCATCCTCATACCCAGTAGTTACCTTGACTGTTGCTACGTTATTTTTTTTCCATGTTCATATGTGTGTACTTGTAAATAAAGCATGATCTCTGCTTTCCTTTCAACGACAACACATTGTTCGTAATGCTCACTCAAAATAAAAGTGAACAACGCCGCTCTTGTTGTTTTTAGACTTTTGCCACTTTTACTTTCACCTTTCCCGTCTTCCCTCCTTCCCTCCTTCTCGGCCGCAGTCCACCCGTTAGTTTCCCTCTTGAGACCGATAGCCTTTTCTTGATTAAGAGTGAGACAGCAACTTTTCTGTTTCTCTTTCTTCCGTTCTTTCTTTCATCCCTTTTCTTTTCTAGCTCATTCATCTCTCCTTCTCACATTCCTTTCCCTCCTTTCTTCTACACATCTCAACAATGTTGATAGCACAGGAGATCTCGCCTCTCAGCAACCTCCTCATCACAGAGATCGTCAACCACATCGCTTTGTTCCTGGCCCAGCCTGACCTACTCTGCACCGTCCAAGTCTATCGCAGCTGAAACTTGTTGTTTCTCCCACACCTGTGGGAGACCATTGACGACCGATTGTACGCATGGCCTAGGATCCTGGGCATCAACGATCCGCCTGACAATGCGAAGTAGGGTGGCGACTGGATCTAAACACACTTTGCAAAACAGCAGAACATCATATGTATATCCGACATCTTCACCTCCACTCGACAGTCCTCCTCAACTCTGCTGCCAGTCTCATCAGCAACAATGGCGACAGCAGCTGTAGCTGGAACCTTAGGTCACTCTCCTTGAACGACGATATGGGGCGGATTGCCTCAGGATCCGAGCATGCTATCGACAAGTTGGGTGTCTTGGAACAAGTAACAGATCTAATCGGAGCCAACACAAACACCTCACTCACCTTGACGATAGGTGACACCTACCTTCCAAGAGCCGATGCCGACCTTGACTACCCATTCTTCAATGCTATACGTGGTCTCCACAACATGGCCGAGTTCAATTGCGGATACAGATTTGTTTTCAAGCTTTCGGACGTTCCTGGCTTTTGGCCTCGGCTGAGGACATATATGTTTTACTATGGCGTACTTGATCTGGACGGACCTGTGCTCGGACTCCGGTGTCTGGCCATACGAAATGTGGTCTATCTCCAGAATGTGGTCGATATCCTTAACAATCTTCCGGATCTCGAACACTTGGAAATCGAGCAAATTTACAACACTCGTGATGCAGTCCATACACGACAAACAATGGACCCTAGCGCGTCGCCGCGCGCCCTCAAGAGCCTGAGCATTCCCTGGACCAAGAACACACAAGAAGAAACCTTTCAGATCCTGTTCTCATGGTTGCCTAACTTGACAAAGTTGACGATGCATGACGTAGGACTCGAAGCCGTCAGGGCCATTGCAGCATGTCTCCCTTAGTTCGAGGTTCTGATCGATACCAGGAAACCAGCACTCGCCCGCACCTGCGATCTGACTAGGGAGAGCCATACATTAGAGTTCGTTCTGAAGAGCTGTTCAAACCTCAGGGTATTTGACGCGCTGGGACATCGATTCATGCTTCGTTGGCAGATGTTGACCCCATGGGCATGCACCAAACTCGAGACATTTCGTTGTCAGATCCTTGGCGTTAGGCGTCTCACGCGCTCAAATGAGGTGGCATATAGACGTGCAGTGGACTATCAGGAAAAAGGTCGTAGGCTCAACGCAAAGAAAGTCAAGATTCTTCAGCATCATCAGGCTATCCTTGACGATCATGCCCTTGTCAACAACCAACTAGCTCGTTTGCCCCAGCTCCGGGTTCTTGAAATAGGTTTTGATCACCGCAAGCGGAGGAGTTATGGCCTTCGTGCCTCGCGATGCGAGTTTCTGGACTACTCTAAACCTTTGCAGTATATGCCCGAGTTCTCGCTGGATTCTGGGTTAGGCAAGTTGTCAGTTCTGAAGGAACTGAAGGTGTTTGAGTTTGAGGGTGTTGACTATCGGATAGGGACGAAGGAATTGGACTGGATGACGGAGAGTTGGCCTAAGCTGAGGATGCTGAGAGGTCTTGAGAAGGACACATTGCCCCGGATCCGTTTTGATGAGCAGAAGGCGTTACTTCGGAATCATCTTCGTAGACTGCGACCAGAGATCCAGCACGAGAGCCTTGGTGCCTTTGGCCTGCAATAGCAATAAACAACTTGACAAGTTATTTATGATACCTGGTAATGTACGAGCATTCTTTTTATTCTTTTCTTTTCTCACTTTTGTATATCCCTCTCCCCTTCATTCTCCCCCTCACTCTCACTCCTTTACATCATCTCACATTCACACATTTCACTTCTTCAACTCTCACCTCAGCAATGACATCACAAGTGACCCCCGCTCGTTCAAACAGCGTCTTCATCCCAGAGATTATAGACCAAATCGCCTCATTCCTCATCCCTCCCGACCTACTCAAAGCCATCCTTGTCTCGCACGAGTGGAGCCTCTTCTTCATCCCACACCTTTGGCACACTATCGATGACCGCCTTTATGCCTGGCCAAGAATCCTCGGCATCAAGGAGAAAAAAAACATGGATATCCCACAGGTCAAGGAGTGGGCTCAGACAGTCATTATGAAATACCATCGACATATCCGACACTTTCACATTGGCTCAACAATTCTCGTCGGTGCTGCTGCAGCCAGCCTCACTCCTCACTACAAGAACAGCAGCAGTTGGAATATCAAGAAGTGCTCTTTTAGAGATATGAGGACGTCTTCTACAAGTAATGACGAACGAGGCCACGAAAGGGCTGTTGCCATCAACCAAGTCAAAGACTTTCTCGACGCCAACACAGACACCGTCCTCTCCTTGACTATCGACTACTCAATCCTCCCAAACTCCCGTCTCGAACCCTACCACCCGCTCTTTGAGACCTTGCGTGGACTGTCCAGCCTGGTCTACTTGAACTGCGGCAATGAGTTCCAGTTCCGTCTTTCGGAGGTGCCAGACTGTTGGCCGAGATTGACATCGTTAATAACGTACAAGTCTGCGCACAACAACGACCTGCATATGACTCGACCCATACCTGGGCTCCGGTCTTTGGTATTGCACCTTGGCATCACTCTCCAGAGTGCAGTCCATGTTCTCGACAACCTTCCGGATCTCGAGTATCTCGGGATTTCACACATCCTTGGCCCCAAAGATGGTCCTTCTGTCCAACAAACAACAGCAGCCGATCTTGCCCCATACCCGAACATCAAAAGCCTGAATATAGACTGGCTCAAGGACAACGGGGACGAGACCTACTGGTCCCTGTTCTCGACATTGCCCTTCCTAACAACTCTAACGGTGAAAGACCTCGGACACGATATCTCCAAGGCCATCGCGACACACTGTCCCCGGCTCGAGGTCCTGGTCGACTACAAGAAACCGAAAGTCGCCTATGACGCGGATATCCTCCGCAATCCCTCGACGTTAGAACCCATCCTGCAAAGTTGTCCAAACCTCCGGGTACTTGACGCTTTGGGACATCAACTTGTGGTCTTTTTCAACATGGAAACCCCTTGGGCCACCACCAAACTCGAGACCCTCCGCTGCCAGATCCGTGGTCTGAACCGGCTGGATCAAGTCGAGGAGGAAAGGTACAGTCGCGCATTGAATCTCGTCCAGAAAAAGGGCCGGAAGCTCAATGCAAAGAGAGCTCAAATCGTGCAACGACACCAGGCCTGTCTTGACGACCACACGCGTCTCTATACCCAACTCGCACGCCAAACCAAGCTACAGATCCTGGAGTTGGGGTTTGATCACCGTGTACAGGATTATAGATGTCCGTCTGGGTATTCGAACCCTGTGAAAGACACGCCTGAGCTATCGTTGGCATCTGGACTGGGTATGTTGTCGGGGTTGAAGGAGCTGGAGGTCTTTGGGTTTGAAGGGTTTGATCATCGGATAGGGATGAAGGAGTTGGATTGGATAGCGGAGAGTTGGCCTCGGCTGAGGATGTTGCGAGGTCTTGAGGAGGACATGTTGCCCCAGATCCGATTTGATGAGCACAAGGCACGTTTAAGGAAGCATCTTTACTGGTTGCGTCCTGAGGTAAAGCATGAGAGTCTTGGTGCCTATGATGTCTATGCCTTCTGGCAATAATAAAGGAGAGAGGTTGTTGTTGTTCAACAACAAAGTGGCCTTGATGCAATTGGAGTGAAGTCTGGACCAAGGGTTTAGTTTTGGTTGCTTGTTTGTTTGTTTGTTTGTTTATGTTCCTTGGTTCATTTTGATTAAGCACTAGGGAGCAAAGTAGAAAGGGGGCAGGAAGGGGCCACAAACACAGATATCTCTTTCGTCTCATTTTCACTCCTCTGTCTTCTCTTTTCTTTTCTTCGTCTCCCACCCTTTCCCTTCCTCTTTCCTTTTCCCTCTCCCTCCACTTCCACCTCCATTCTCTTTCATATATCAACAAGAGACGGCAATGATGCCGCCAAGGAAACAATAAGGGCCGCAGATTCAACACGTTCCAGAACTGATATCCCACATTGGTGTCTTTCTCGACCCAGCATCCCTCTACACTTGCATCCGCGTCTCAAAATATGGCACAACACCCTCCTTCCCCTCCTCCCCCTCTTCTACCACTCCCTCGACGACAACACCTGTGGCTGGCCCCAGATCTTCGCCCACCTCCTATCCGGCAGACGACGGTACCCGGGCGACTGGACTGAGGATTTCATTCATGCCGTTCTTCATAAGCACGGCGGCCTAATCTGGCACTTGCTATTCGGAGGACACTCTTCAATAATGCCGTCTCTGCTGCCAGTTCTGAGGATGACGGGTGTTATACACAATTGCAGTCGTTGGAGTACTTTGGAACCAGTTGAGCGGCGCGGTACTTGGAGCAGGCTTGTTTTACGAATTATAAGAACAGGGGCAAGTCGACTTGGGACAAAGTTGAGCCGTTGTTGTCGCCGTTGTTTGCGAGTCCGTTTTAAGCCCATCATCCATACGGCGCCGGATTGGAGTCAACAGGATTGGATTACATTCCAACGGTTCTGGATGCTTGTGTTCAACAACCGTGCAACTCTACAGAGACTTCGATTGGATATACCGATAGGACGGATGAAGGATTTAATAGAAAAGTTTTATGACATCTTGGCGTCCTGTCCTCAGTTGAGATATCTCGAGACCTGTTACCAACCTTTTGAAGCACCTTCTGGACAACATGCCGCAGCTGCACCATTTCGTCGACCATTACACCCTGTTGAATAGAGGTGTTCTCTCAAGACCTATGCCTCAACTTCAGACACTGCACTTGAAGGCAAAGCTCCAGACACACAGCCTCTTCCTTCTCCTCAAGCACCTCTCCAATCTCGACCAACTCTATATTGACTGGAAGTTTGTCGACTTCTCCGAACGTCCTGGATCGATCATGGACGATAGAAAGAGTCGACTGAAAGGTCTCCATTTTTTCATCTCGCTCGTCCGAAAGCGCTGACGAATACATCGCCACTTTCATCCTGCCCTGGTGTCCTCACCTCAAAGAACTGATATTATCCCACCTGGGTCCCTTACAGTGTCTGCCATCCCCGTCTACTGCCGGGCTTTTGAATCCTTCAAACAATTCCTCCTCTCTTCATCCATGCACCCACACTACCACATGAATACCGCCGACAACACCATCGCCTTCCTCCTCGAGGCCTGCCCGAACTTGAAGTCCATCGACGCCATCCAACACATCCTCCAAACCAACTACCTCCTCAGCTATCTCCCAAGATGGCCCTACACAGGAACCCTCGAAACCCTCTGCTGTCAGATCAGAGGCATCTCCTGCTTTGCCAACGCAGACCAAGATTTCTCCTACCGTCAGGCACTTGTCAACGTCATAATCGATCAACCCCTCACATCGGACCAAGAAGCGACCCGAGACATCTACGAATTCGGTCATGTCGTCCAACAACCTCTCCTCTTTGTCCGCCTGGCCCAATTGACAAATCTCAAAGTCATGGATTTAGGCAGGGAATACCGAAATATCAACGCAGAATTCGGGAGGAACCCATCTTACTACTGTACAAAGTCGGCGCGAAACGATACGTCGACTATGGAGAAGCGCTTCCCGGTACTCTCGAACTCACACTCGCTTCAGGATTAGGAGAATTGAAAACGCTAAAGAAGCTAGAAGCGTTTGGCTTTGAGGGGTATAATCATAGGATAGGGCAAGAGGAGTTGGAATGGATGGTGGAGGCGTGGCCGAAACTAAAGAAGATGAGGCTTGCAGCCAGTGAAGTTGCACTGTCTGGAGAGAGATATCCCGACTGAGCGGTTGAATCGGCATATGAGAAAGTTGGAGCCTGATATCAAACATCGACGGTGTTCTCCTGCAACCATCAAATAAATGAATGCTTGTTTTTTTCCCAGATGAAGAAATAAATGGGAATATATTGTTGTTCTACGATGTCCGCCTGCATCTATGAATCAATAAACACACACATACACACACACACTTGTTCAGATGTAAAAAAGAATGAAAAATAATATTATGAAAAAAGCGTATATCTATGTTGCACCATCCCCACAAATCCCTTCTCACGTATCAAAAACGTTGTACATCCCTCCCCCAACCATCCAGTGACAACTTTACTTGTCGGCCTAGTCGTCCAACAATTGATCGTCATCCTCGAGGTCATCCTCCAAAGGAGCAGCAATATCCCGAGGGTTGAGAGTATAAACAGGGTTCTCGGCAAACATCTGCGAATCCGCCCAGGTCTTGTCCAAGTTCCTCAACAATGGCAACAACATCTCGTTCCAGTTCTCGCTCCAGCGTGTCAACTGGAATGAGTTCTTCAACACATGGCGCATACCCTCCAATTGAGTGTGGGTCTCGGGCTTGTCGAGGGGGAAGTTCTTGAAGAGGTGAACAAACTGCGACTTCAGCTCTCCAGCATTCTCAAAGACGAGACCGTTGGATTTGGCAACAACGAGTTCTGAGAGGGTTGGATACTTGTATGCGCAGACTGGGAGTGCACATCCAAACATATCGACCACCTTCATGGGCAGATCCACCCCAGACGTCGACGTGTGTAATGACACACCCAAATCCGCGGAGCCTGAAAAAAAGACGTGGAATGGAAAAGAATAAAGAAATGAATCCCAGTTAGGTACACCAATAGCATCTCCCAGCAAAATCATAACACACCCTCGATCGCGGCCAAGACATCAGAAACCAGATGTGCGAAAATAATTAAAAAAAAAAAAAAAAACGGCGGAATAGCGCCATTGGAAAAAATACATACCGAGTAAGAGAGGATAGTCTTCCGCAGAGAGCCAAGTGGTGATAAAGGCAACGTTTTCCAGATTCATCTTACTAATAACCTCCTCATAGTGCTGCTTGAGAGGTCCCTTTCCAGTGATCACAAACAAAAGCTTGCGGTAGATCGAGCCAGCCTTGTTGCCATTCTCCAGCTTGGCCAAATCGTCGTACTGCTTGGCAGCGTCCAGCAAGATCTGAAAGTCCTCATCGGCAGTCCAGCTGGTGCTCGAAATGATCAAAACGGGGCGGTCGGCACGGAAGGTTGCAGGTCCAGAGGCAGTCTTCTTTTCGGTCAACAACGCCTGGTTGGCTCCAATCGTGGGCAAAAAGTTGCTGTTCAATGTCTGCTTCTTGACCAACGTCTCCAACTTTAACTCCTCGTGGAACTATTCGAATTGATTGTTGTAAAAAGTTGTGTGAGGGATATTATAATGTTAGGACACTTGTATTCTTCTGATTTCACTTTCCCATCGTTCTTTCTTCACTCGAAAGAGGAGTGATTTGTTGCCTGTCCTGTATTCTTTCCTTCCTTCAATGTCACTCTCCCACAGGCCATTCTCAACGAAAAGAAAGTGATTTTTAAGTGTAAGTCAACATAAATAGATTAACTTACGTTGTGGACTTCGTCAACGGTCAACTGACGGAAATGCTCAGGGGCGCGATCATAAAGGGTGGTAATTTTTCCCCGCTTTTCAAACTTGTAAAGCAACTCACGAGCCATGGCACGGCTGACGGTAATATGAATAGTAGCCTTGTATCCCCAGACTTTCTCGTAAAGAGTAACGAGCTTGGTGAAGATGCTGCGTTGGCCGAGGCGATGAGCGACGACGGTTGAGCCGTAGTTGTGCCAGTCGATGACGAGGTGACGCTGCTTGAGCCAGTTAACGATCTGCATGATGTGCAGCGTCGGGATCGATGGAGGGTTCTATATAGAAAGGCAGGGTACATGATCATGACAAGATTGATTGAATAAGTTAGTCTTGGAGTATCATTATTGTTCCTTGTCAAGACTGTGAGTAGCGTCCCTTAGTGGTATCGAGAGATAGGTATAGACATCATTGTATTCGCATTGCCAACCAGATTTGTATTATTTTGCCATGCTGAATAATTCACGGGAACATAAGAAACTCTCTTGACAGATGCAACTGGAAAACACAGATCGAACAACAAAGAAATAAGAAACTACACAGTACCTGGACGAGATAGACTGCAGGTGCAGCAACATTGAACATGGCGACATAGAAAAGCTGGAAGGCGAGAAGGATGGCCTTGATCGGAGCAAAGAGGTAGTACAAAACGCGGGGCAAGCTCTCGGACACACGGGGAAGTTCGGTCAAGTAGTGAAAGTGGATCGAAGGGTTCGATTCCAGATCCTCTGGCAAGCGCGATCCTATTGCAGTTGTTGTTGATGGTGTGTGTTAAAAAGTATGTCAGTTCAGTTGTTGAACAATACTACTTTGCCTTCAACCACCGATCCATTTGGATCTTTGTTCCAAAAAAAAAAGCGTGGGTATTTCATTATCTTCTTCTAACGTACCCTTGTAGCCAATGACATCGACCTTGTAGCCGGCGTTCACTGCGCTCCTGGCGTGAAGGAGCATGCGGGGGCTGTGTCCAATGTCACCGAGGACGACGAGACAGAACCCTTGTTTTCCGACGGGGGAGACCTTGGGGGGTTTTGAGGCGAGGTAACCGATGAAGCGGAAGAGGACCATGAAGGCGAGTCCGACGATGATGGCAATGGAGTTTGACTTGTCATAGTTCAGGTTCTCTCGGTTGAGGTCTGAGAGTTTTTCGACGTGCTCCATCTTTGTTTGATGTCTGTCGATGTGTTGTTGGTTGGTTGTTTTGCTGTTGTTGTTGTTGGTTAGTTGGATAAGAGAGGATGGAGAAAAAGGAAGAAAAGGATTGGGAGGTCGAAAAGAAAAAAAAGTTCTCACTTGGACAGCGAAGGAGAAGAAGAGGCTCAAAGTGCAGCCGGATTTGATTTTGTGAAGTCGACATCTCTAATTGCACATGTGCAGGGATATCTTGCTGAGGCATAAAATTCTTTTTCTAATTGACAATCAACAATGGCCAATTGTCTCTTGCTCCAATCGAAGCGTCACCCTTGTCCTTGATCTCCTTAACTCCCTTTGACATCTCCCTCGCTGCTCTTCTTTAGTTTCATCGCCTTAATTCACTATAGGACTAAACACGAACAACAAGACCAAGGAGCACGAACAGAACAGGACAGAACAGGACGGGACAGCAATCAACCCAGAGACAGACATACACATCCATCACACAATGACAACATCAACAACTAGCGAGTCAAAGAGGAAACTGGACGAATCACTCGCCCTACTCAACTCGCTCTTTGCTCACCCCTCAAAGAAACAACAGCACTCGTCCGAAACTGACGGCATCCTTCCTGTCTCTCAACCCAAAGAAGCAACTGTCATACCTCCTGAAGCAGCAGCCCTTCTTGCCAAACAGCATGCCAGCCTCAAGAAACGCGTCTTCCTCCCACCCCGACCTGCTGTCCTCGACAAACTATCCAAACTAACGGGTTCGCGACCAACCCTCCAGGATTCTATCGCCGCATCAATTGCCGCCAGCGCACCCACATCACGCGCTTCCGCATTAGTGGGATCAGCATCAACCACAACGGACGAGACTACATCAACAACAGTAACAACAGAAGCGGTAGCGCGGCCACAGTTGAGTAAACGTGTTGATTCTACAGGATCAACCAAAATGCGGTATCTCCCCTGGTCCAGAGACCAGTTCCATGAACGACTGGAGACATTCAAGCCTTCGACTTGGTTCGACAAACCCAAGCTGGTGAATGCTGTCGAATGCGCAAAACGGGGCTGGGTTAACAAGGGTGATGACCGACTCGAGTGCTGTGGAGGATGTGGTGGCATTGTCATTGTCAGGATAGACCAGACTGAGGAAAAACGATCCTCATCAACAGACAATACGGCACAGGATGGGGAGAACAGCCATGATACAGATACTTCAGCAGACGACCTGGATATCGATGACACTCTACCCGATCTGGATCCTGAGTGTATGCTATCCTGTAAAAGGTTTTGTTTACGCTGAAAGAGGCATAACTGTCTTCAAAGTCGACTAATCTGACTTCTGTTTTATCTGCTGTTCTTCCAGCCTTAGGCCCAAAGTTCCATGAAATGCTCACCTCAAATCATGTAGCAGGATGTCCATGGAAGACACATCCATGCGACGGTACGTTGCCCAAACCCTTCTATAATTACATTTAAAAGCGCATCCAGTTTGGGAAGCACACTAACACGCGCTTTTATCCCACGCTTGGCGGTCAATAGACAGCATATACAAGTTTCCAGTGCTCTCACATTCGCATGCGAGGAAAGAGTTTGTGGATCGAGCAAAGGAACTGGAAAAGATGAAAAACGACCCTCTCACTGAGAACATCCACCACCCTCTCGTAAGTTTCGTTTTGCACGCTCTTGATTTGTCCTTTAATCGGAGTGTTTGTTATTGTAGTTTAATCTGATCTTGCTTCTATTTTTTACACTATAACAGACGGCAGATGAGGTTGAAAAGCTAACAGGATTGTTTACTGGGGACGCGGAATCAAAGTTGTTGATTTTATCATTGTTTGGATGGAGTGCCGCCGAGACGCCAAAGGTTCTTGCATGTGAGGCATGTCACACGCGTTGCACGTATATCCCAAGTTTTGGGTTCAGGAAAACGGGTGCCAGGGACGATGACGATGATGATGTCTCGATGGACGAAGAAGACGAAGAGGAGGCATCGTTTGATACGATCCAGGCACACAAGTGGTACTGTTACTGGGTTGATCCTGAGCACAATGAGAAGCGGCAGGCTGGGTGGAGGATCTTTTACAAGTTGCTTACTTCAGGATCCAGTAGCGAAGTCAGTCAGAGCCAGATACAGTCTGATCAACAGAACGCTTCGTCTACTTCCGCGGGTGCACGCATCGAGGTATATCTCTTTCTGTGGTCTTTTCAGATATCAATGTGTGTATATTGTCTATTTCATAGTTGACTAACGCTCACTTATGTTATGATGCGATACATGTTCATGTTTTATTAGCCAAGCGAGGCGGTGGCGATGGTAAAGCGTATTCTTCGTGGTCAAGTCGCGTTGTTCTGAAAGATGCTCGTGGAGATGAAATAAAATAAAAAAAAGCAACTGTGACTGTTAATGATACCAAGCCACACACCGTAAACAAATGCGTGCACTTTTTTTTATGACTTTCTTTACTGTGGCCTTCACACTTTTTTCTCAACCCTCCCCTCCCTCCTCCCTCCCTCCCTCTTCACCTTCCCTTCTTTCTTCAAACCCTTGTTGGCCTTGCACCTCTTCTGGAATAAACAACACACAAAGGAAACCATCAAAGAAGAAAGAAGAAGCACCTCCTCTCCCTCCCTCTTCGCCCTCTTTTTTTTGTTTATTTCTCCCTTTTTCACACCTTCAACAAAAAGGAAAAAAAAGAGAGCGTACACAAACAACAGCAAAACAACAGGACAGTAGTGGCGTCGTTCTTTGTTCGTTCCCCTTCATTGCATTACACATAACAACAACATATTACAGGAATGAATATTGCACGGCCAAACGGATCGGAGGTGACCTCTGTCGCCTTCTCGTTCTACGATCCCGAAGAGGTCAAGCAGATCTCCGTCAAGCAGATTGTTAACCCCGTTCTGTTCGACAACCTCAACCACCCCACTAAGGGCGGTCTCTACGACCCCGCCCTCGGACCCTTCTCTAAACAGCACATGTAAGTTATTAGACTTGGCTTACTTTTAGTAACTTACTGGGTACTACTACTGAGAGGGACAGATCAGATCGAACTGTATGTGTGTGTGTGTGTGTGTGTGTGTGTGTGTGAGAGAGAACTGTTGTTGTATCGTCGCATCAGTTCGTCTCAGTTGAAGCTATTATTGTTTAAGTTATCGAATGCCAGGCACAGCCAGAGCTGCTTCATCAGTATCAATTGAAAGCAGCAAAGAAAGTTGTTTATTCAAGCATTGAGCACCAGACACAGCTAGATCTACTACTACCGCAGCAAACGCAACAGCTGCATGCACATATGAAGCAGTTGAAACTGATTGTCTGTTATTCAACTTCTCCATTATTCTTACACAGTTGCGCAACTTGCTCGTTGGACCACTTTGCCTGCCCCGGACATTTCGGACATATCGTGCTGCCATGTCCCGTCTACAACCCTATGTTCTTCCCTCAGATGTACCAGCTCCTCCGCTCTGCCTGTTTGTTCTGCCATCAGTTCAGGATGTCCAAGAGCGAGGTACGTCCTTACTTTGTCCATTATTGTTCTTCTAGTACTTCTAGCTGTTAGTCTTTGTGTGTGTGTCAAAGAGGACTAACATTGGCATTTCGATCTGATTTAATGCAATTGCAAATAGACGCACCGCTTCATTGCCAAGCTGCAGTTGTTGAACAAGGGGCGTTTCTTGGAGTCAAAGGAGATCGACAACATCCCCATTTCTATCAAGAAGGGCAGAAGCAAGGACGCTATGGATATCGATGGCGAAGACGCAATCTTGACAGAGGACGAATACATCGCTAACCTGGATGTCTTTGTTCAAAAGTGCCTGAAGAAGGGCGTTCACGGTCACGAGGATTATAAGACCACCGTCGTCAACGATGAGCGCAAGCGTGTCATTGCTGATTTCTACCGTCGCGCTACCGCTAAGAAGAAGTGCGAGAACTGTGCCACGTAAGAACTCCTTGCTGTTTGCTTACTGTTCTTGATCTTGCTATGTTACATGCGAAAAGCACACTGAAAATCCCTAAATTAACATACTTCATTTTAATGACTTTCTATAGTTTCTCGCCTTCTTACCGCAAGGATGGATTCGCGAAGATCTTCGAAAAGCCCTTGACCAATAAGCAGAAACTCTACAACACAGCCCAGGGACGTCGGGAGGCTAACCTCTTGACTCCCGCCAAGAAGGCCGTTGCCAGCGATTCCGAGTCTGCTTCAGAACACACTGAGGACGAGGAGGAGGACGAAGATGACGATGCCCACATGTCGTCAGAGTCGGATGGAGACAAGAAGAAGGAGGCCAAGAAGACCGCCAAGAAGAGCAAGGAGATCAAGCCCAAAAAGTCAAGGAACATTGTCGACAGTGACGACGAAGAAGGCATGGAGATCAAGGATAACAACAAGTTCTTGACATCCCTTCACATCCAGAGCACCCTCCAGCGTCTCTTTGAAGTCGAGCAGCAGATGTGCGCTCTCCTTTATGGCGCCAACGGTCCTCAGATGGCAAAGAAGACTAACGGCAAGGTCTCTGCCTCCATCTTCTTCATCGAGATCCTCCCCGTCGCCCCCACCCGTTTCCGTCCCGCCTCCGTCATGGGCGATAAGCTATTCGAGAACCCCCAGAACGAACACTTGGGCAAGATCCTCAACACCTGCGAGCGCATCCGCGACTTGACCAGCACCGAGAAGATCGACAAGGCCGACCCTGCCAAGGCTGCAAAGACCAACACCTTCAAGTACTTGATCGATGCCTGGATCCAGCTTCAGCACGATGTCAACTCGCTTATCGATTCGACCAAGAACCCCACGATCATGCGCGGCGGCAAGTTGCCTCCCGCAGGTATTCGCCAGGGTCTGGAAAAGAAGGAGGGTCTGTTCCGTAAGCATATGATGGGTAAGCGTGTCAACTATGCTGCCCGCTCCGTCATCTCGCCCGACGTCAATATCGAGACCAACGAGATCGGTATTCCTCCCGTCTTCGCCACCAAGCTCACCTACCCCGAGCCCGTCACTCACTACAACGTCAAGGAGATGAGACGCGCCGTCATTAACGGCCCCTCCAAGTGGCCCGGAGCTGCTTACGTTCAGCACGAGGATGGTGCCCTTTCCTCCCTTGCCAACCTCTCAATGGAGTCCAGGATTGCTCTTGCCAACCAGCTTTTGACCCCTCAGGATAACCACAGCGGTGTCTCGACCACTTCTCCTTACCCTACCCGCACCCAGCCCACCAACAAGAAAGTCTACCGCCATCTCCGCAACGGCGATCTCTTGCTTTTGAACCGTCAGCCCACTCTCCACAAGCCTTCAATCATGGCTCACAAGGCCCGTATCCTGCCTGGCGAGCGCACCATTCGTATGCACTATGCCAACTGTAACACCTATAACGCTGATTTCGATGGAGATGAGATGAACGTCCATTTCCCCCAAAACGAGATCGCCAGGGCCGAGGCCAAGTTGATCGCCAACACCGACTCGCAGTACTTGGTCCCTACCTCCGGTGCTCCACTTCGTGGTTTGATTCAGGATCACGTTGTTGCCGGTGTCTGGATGACCCTCCGTGGCACCTTCTTCGACCGTGAGGAGTACCAGCACTTGCTCTACGGTTCCCTCCGTCCCGAGATTGATAACACTGGTAACGGCAAGATCTTGACCCTCCCTCCCTCCATCTGGAAGCCCGTTCCCCTCTGGACTGGAAAGGATGTCATCACTGCCATTCTTCACAATTTGACCATCGGTCGCCCCCCACTCAACATGACCGCCGGTGCCCAGGTTAAGGCCCAGTACTTTGGCAAGGGAGGCGAAGAGGAGTCGATTGTTCAGATCATGGACGGCGTTCTTGTGACCGGTGTCCTCGACAAGGCCCAGTTCGGAGCAAAGTCATTTGGTTTGGTTCACAGCTGTTATGAGATCTACGGAGGAGACATTGCTGGCAAGTTGCTCAGTATCTTTGGCCGTCTCTTCACCCGCTGGACCCAGCGTTGGGCCTTCACCTGTCGTATGGACGATCTGCTCCTCACCCCCGAGGGTGACAAGTGGCGCCGTGACCTCCAGAACGGCGGCAAGGAGATCGGCACCAATGCTCAGCTCAAGTACGCCAAGATGGAATGCACTGTCGACCAATTGAAGGGCAGCAAGAAGCTTCAGAGGGACTTCAAGAGCAAGCTCGAGGTTGTCTTGCGCTCTGATGAGCAATTGGCTGGTTTGGATGCCACCATGAAGTCGGCCGTCAATGAGCTCACCACCTCTGTCCAGAATGCCTGTATCCCCAACGGCTTGGTAATTATTTTTTATTGTTTGTTAGCATGTGTTGTTGCTACGTTAATGTCGTTTATACATGTTTATTAACACTCTTTTGCGCTTTGATATTTTCACTGTCAATAGTTGAAGAAGTTCCCACACAACAACATGCAGGCCATGACAGTGTCTGGAGCCAAGGGATCGTATGTCAACGTCACTCAGATTTCCTGCGCTCTCGGTCAGCAAGAGTTGGAGGGTCGCCGTGTGCCCATCATGGTCTCTGGAAAGTCGCTTCCTTCGTTCGCACCGTTCGATTCGTCTGCCCGTGCCGGAGGTTATATCGCTGGTCGTTTCTTGACCGGTATTCGTCCCCAGGAGTACTATTTCCATTGCATGGCCGGAAGAGAGGGTCTTATCGATACCGCCGTCAAGACCTCGCGTTCCGGATACTTGCAAAGATGTTTGATCAAGCACTTGGAGGGTCTCAAGGTCGGCTATGACCAGACTGTCCGCGACTCGGATGGCTCGATCTTGCAGTTCCACTATGGTGAGGATTCGCTCGATGTCATCAAGCAGGCTCACATCAACCAGTTCAAGTTCAGCGCCGAGAACTCGTTGGCCCTCATTGCCAAGTACAGACCCGCCCAAGTCCTTCCTTTGCTGGACCAGGAAGAGGCTCTCAACCACAACAGACGCGTTGCACGCAAGCCCCACAAGTACGACCCCACCCTCAGCTTGTACTCGCCCAGCTCCTATGTCGGAGCCGTCAGCGAAGCTTTTGAGAAGAAGTTGAACGATTATGTCGACAAGAACCCCGACGGCATCATCCAAAGCGCCGATGGCACTGTCAACAAGACCTCCGAGCGCTACAAAGGCCTGGACAAGAGAAAGTTCAAGGCCATGATGTACCTCCGCTATATGAACTCGCTCGTCGAGCCCGGTGAGGCTGTCGGTTTGCTCGCCGCCCAGGGTGTTGGTGAGCCCTCGACCCAGATGACGCTCAACACTTTCCATTTCGCCGGATTCGGAGCCAAGAACGTTACCCTCGGTATTCCCCGTCTTCGTGAGATCGTCATGACTGCCTCGACCAAGCTTAAGACCCCCACCATGACCTTGAACATCAAACCCGGTGTCACCGAGAGCCAGCTCCAGTCGTTCTGCCAGGACACCTCCCGCCTCACCCTTGCTCAGTTGATCGATAACGTCCAGGTCACTGAGCGTCTGATCTCCAAGTCAGCTGCTACCAATCACAAGCGCCACAAGGTCTTTGCCATCCGCTTGAACCTCTTCCGCGAGGACGAGTACCTTTCCGAGTACGGAGTGTCTGCCGAGGATGTCGAGTCGGTCATTGAGTCTCAGTTTGTCAAGAAGCTCGAGGCCGCCATCTTGAAGGATCTCCGCCGCGGTCGCATGGGCCGCAAGACCAAGGGTACCAGCCCCGACGATATTGGCAAGGGTAAGAAGGTCAGCTCCTCTGGATCTGATGACTTTGACGCTCCCAAGGCCGGCCCTGTAAACGGTGGTGACGACAGCGATGACGAGGATGAAGAGGACAGCGATAACGAGGGCTTGGATGGCGATGCTTCGGCAGAAAAGTCTTCCAAGCGCTCCAAGCAGCAGGCCTCGTACGAAGAGCCCGACTCGGATGACGAGGAGGTGATCAAGTCTGCCGACAAGGCCCAGAAGGAGCTCGATGGTGAGGATTCGGATGTCGATTCCGACGAGAGCGCCGACAGCGAGGATGAGGTCGAGGATGAGGCTGACAAGCGCAAGCGTCAGGCCCGCGAGTTGAAGCAGGCTGCCGTCCGCGAGAAGTTGAACGCCGAGAACCGTCGCGACCGCGAGGATCGCATCTTGGCTAAGAGCCCCTATGTCAAGAACTACTCGTTCGATACCGAGCAGGGATCGTGGTGCGAGATCGAGATGCACTTCCCCGCCGATACCAAGAAGCTGCTGATGGTCAACCTTGTCAGCGCTGTCGCCCCCACCTGCATTCTTCACGAGATCAAGGGTATCGACCGCGTTTTCATGTCAGAGGACGAGAAGGGTACTCCCCAGGTTGCCACCGAGGGTGTGAACTTGAAGGGTATCTGGGAGTACGCCAACTTGATCGACGTCAACTCGATCTACTCCAACGACATTGGCGCTATCTTGAGGACGTATGGTGTTGAGGCTGCCCGCATGGCCATCATTCAGGAAATTAGTGGAGTTTTTGGCGCCTATGGTATCGATGTCGACCGTCGCCACTTGACCCTCATCGCCGACTACATGGTACGCATTCTTGTTTTGCTTTTTTTGTGGAGCAGCAAATCTTTGTTGATGATTGTTTGTAAATGATTCTAACTATGTAATTAATTTGCTTCGAAATATAGACCTTCGAGAGTGGATTCAAGCCATTCAATCGTATGGGTATCGAGTCATCAACGTCGCCCTTCTTGAAGATGTCGTTCGAGCGTACGTGTCACTTCTTGACCCAGGCCACTCTTCACGGAGATTTCGATGGTCTGGAGTCGCCCTCTGCCCGTATTGTGATGGGCAAGGTCGTCGAGGGAGGCACAGGAGCATTCGATGTGATGCAGCCCTTGATTCCCGAGTCCAACACTGCATAAGGAGGGATGATGGACTGGGAGCAGAAGTACAGAGTAGCATAGCATGCATTATTAGACAAAAAGCATCAAAAACAACAAAACATTATTACCACACACGTATATACAACCTCACAGAATAAATATCATTTTTTGCATTTCATTTGGTCTTAGGAAAAACCATTTGTCTTTATTCAAAGATGATCTCGGGTCGAAGGGAGTGCATGTGCTCGCGAATGAGCTGCTTCTGCTTAGCATAAGCTCTACCTGAAGTCTTGTCATCCGCAACCCCACGAAGCACTCTCAGTTGAGGCCAGTTAGCCGCCATCCATTCAATCTCCAACCTCCCAATCCGGTGATCCAAGCCCTCAAACCCAAACTCTTCTAAATTCTTCAACGTCGAAAGCCGACCCAGTCCTGAGGCTAGCGAGAACTCGAGTGTCCCCGGGACAGGATCGTCATAATTCCAGACAGGATAAGACCCCTGTGAGTAGAGGATCAGCCTGTAAAAGTCGCGGAACTCAAATCCGAGAATGAGGCGGCGGAGGTTTGTCAGTTGTGCAAGTTGGTCGTAGATTTGGTGGTGCAGTTTTTGGAATGTTTGAATGTTAATCCTTGCTTCTGCGGCCTCAGCTTTTTCTTCCTGTGTAGCGTCGAGGTTTTCCTGGATGGAAGCTGGTGACGGTGAGAGAGAGTCTAAGGGTTGAGTGTCCAGTGCTATCCGTTCCTGCTTTGTCAGTCGTGGGAGTCCAATGATCTGACAACGAAGAGTTCTTAGCTGTGGACAGATCCAACCTTCGACAGCATGGGGATCTAAATGAACATCGATTGCCAGTTTGATCCCGTTGATAACACGCAGTTGAGGGCAGGATTTAAGAAAGAGTGTTGGGATGTTGTGGTCGGTTTTGCGCTGGTGGTCTGGGAAGATACTTGTCGGGTCCATAGTCTCGCCCACATGTTCCAGAAGAGGACAGAACTTGATCGCTGTAAATGCAATCTCTCGCGTCAGTCCTGTCACCAAGAGCCTTTTTAGACTGGGCCACCAGGGTAAGAAGACCTTCAAGATCTCGACGTCCGCTCCTTGCCTGGTTTTCTCGAGAAAGAAAGTCTGTAGGTTGCTGGGTGAGGAAAGTATAGGATCGATGAAAGCCTTTAACTCTTCGATCTGGGCTGATAAGGTGGTGACAGGTAACGATGATCTTCCAGGGAGGAACGAGTAAAGTCGCATCTCCTCCAGTCCCGGAATTCGCCCCAGCAAAGTCGCCACGTTTAAGGGGGATATGTATCCCTTGCACTCGACCAACCGCAGACCTGGGAACAAAGTCGTGAGTGTGTGTCGATAGTGGAGATTGAGAGACGTCCTGAACCGCTGCAACTTCGGCTGCGCGACAAGCAACAGGTTCAAGTCGACCTCAAAGTCATCCATCCCCAGATCGACCAGTCTATCCAACAAACCCACGGTCTCATAAAAGAATGTCTCCTGAGCAAGCCCACCCATCCACTGCGGCATTCTCCGGATGTCTAAGGAACGCAGACCCAGGTTCTGTCGGATGAGCAACCAGTACTGCTGCACAACTAACCAGTCAATCTGCTGCTGTCGCTCTGACCGGCCACTGGACCAAGTTTCCTTCAAGACTGCACCTTCCTTAAAGATAGGCGATAGAAAGGGTCCCGGCTTGACTGCATACGATCTCCCTACAGGGATCCCGCGCTTCTCCAACACCTCCCGTTTGGTCTCATAGAACAACGCATGAATCCTCAACGAGACTAGCTCTGAACAGGCTCCACCCTCAAAAGCTGCAGAGATGAGCACCTTCCAGGTGATGGAGAGTTCGCGAATGTGGTGTCCATATTTTGCAAAGATGCCCATCACCCATTGCGTGTCGTGTTCGCCTGCCTCCTCCTCGGAGTCGTGTTTTTCGAGGTAGTGTTTCCAGGAGTAGAGAGTATCGTCGATGGTGTGCCAGAGAGAAGCAGAAAGGGCAGAATGCCAGAGTGACGAGACTTGGACACAGGAGAGGAGCTGGGGTGGTGTGAGGTAGCTCCCAACGGCTGTGACTAGTTCTTGGATGTGGAATATGGTCCTTGCTGGTTGTTGTTGTTGCTGTTGTTGGGAGGTTTGTGGCATATGTTTGTCTGTGCTTTGTTGTATGAAGGTGGAGTGGAGTGAAGTGAGGAGTGAAGAGATATCGGCATCCTTTGTGGTTGTGTGTATCCTTTTCATTCACCTACATGGACAGGCTTAAGGGGACAAGAATTGAGATTGTTGAACCATACCTTGGTCATTTATTTTTCCGATTCATTTGTGAACAATCGACGCCTTCTTTTGTTCCAACACCTCCCGTAGGCGAGCCTTCCTCTGTCGAGTCGCAACATCATCCAGTGCCCGCTCCTGAAGACCCCTCACCACCTTCAGCCGAGGCCAACTCTTCACCATCCATTCCAGCTCACTCTCTCCAATACCAAAGCTCTGCCCTTCAAACCCAAACTCTTCTAGACATCCAAGCGTCGACAGCCGCTCCAGTCCCATCAAAAGAGACACTTCAAGCGCATTCACCTTCCTCGCAGTATCTAGCGGTTGAAGAAGGCCAGGGAGAGGCCGATACCTGTATCTCGATGCAAGGTCCAGCGTCACGAGGTGCATCAGACTTGCAATCCTCCCATACACTGCCATGTGCTGCTCCTGACGCCGATTGGAAAACTGCAAGATCTTTCGCTCATAGTCAGACTCCTTGCACCCAACAAAGTCTGGTCCATTGATCGTTTGAATAACTTCCTGTTCCTCGTCCGTCAAACAATAAAACCCGACTATCCGACACCGTAGCAGCTCCAAGCTCTGACAGACCCATGCTGGTTGGTTATCCAAAAGGTCGTCGGCCGCAATCATGCATCGACTCGCGTCCGCCCATTTCAAACGAGAGCATGACTGGAGGATGACATTTAACGCGTTCAGCTCAGTCGCCCCCAGTTGTTCCTGGTTTGCCGGATTGGGTTCCACCTTGATCCATAAAGAGAATGTCTCCAGAAACTCACAGCCTCGTCCGATCGCTGTCGCCGTCTCCATGTCGAGCTCCTTGATCGACAAGGTCGTCAAGTATGGTACTAAACGGAGCACATCCAGCAGCACATTGACGGTTGACCCTGATAGCCTTGGCAAATTAATCTCCAGCTCCTTCAACCGACTCTTGTGACGATTTTGCTCCACTCCTGCAGACTCCCCTTCCCCTGATGCTCCTTCACCGTCTGTCAATAATCTCGTTCCTGTCGCCGTTGTTGTCTCTGTGTTTGAAGGAACGAGTCGTCCAAGACTCAGCCGATCCAGATGCGCAAACCGTCTCAAAAGTTCGCCCACCTTATCGCTACCCATTGGACCCCAGATCTCCAAAACCTTGAGGCTCATAGATTGACGACCAATGCTGAGATCGTCATCCACTAATGTCCATCCGCTTCCAATAAGATGACTCCAAGTCGAGTACTTCTCCAGCATCGGCACCGATCTCATCAACCGATTCAGCCCCAACAACACCATATCATTCCTCAGCACTTTCAACTGCTTCATCTCGCCAAGCGTGTGGTATAAGAAGTTGTGATCCACAATCCGACAGGATCCCATAATACTCCAGCTCATACTCAGCGATCGGATTCCCTGTCTGTTTTGACGTACAAGCAGCCAGAAGCGTTGATTCGACTCCCAGTCCTTGATCTGTTTGGCGACATTCCGAAAGGCTCCCATCCTCGCTTC
Organism: Linnemannia schmuckeri; assembly: GCA_029449235.1. NCBI lineage: Eukaryota > Fungi > Mortierellomycota > Mortierellomycetes > Mortierellales > Mortierellaceae > Linnemannia > Linnemannia schmuckeri. The sequence continues at coordinate 3,295,661 of JANATG010000003.1, forward strand.
AAAGACGCCCTCCAGGACAGGTGAAAGAACAAGGGGCATGCCTATTGCTCGTGCTTGTTCTCGCTTTACTGCCTGTTCCTCCTGCGTGAGAGCCTTTATCCGTTTGTTTTCTGCCTGCTCCTTGGGAGATATGAGGTTGACTAAGGAGACCTCCAGATCCTGCAGTTGTGTACACGAAGAGAGCCCTCCTCCAGTACTTGCCGCCATAGCCACCTCAGAGATAATCGTAAGCAGCTCCAGTCGACTCAAGAAAAGCTGCCGAATATGGCACCCATACTTTTCAAACATCCTCCGTATTCTGGCCGTTTCCTCTTGCTGCTGTTGTTCGCTCTCGGCTTCCAGAGTAGGGAGTATCCTCATGACGAGGTTCGGCCAGTTGTAGAGCGAGTCGTTGATGTTATGCCAGAGTAGAGGGATAAAGGTTCGGTTCCAGTGTCGACAGACGCACACTACGGAGAGGAGGTCTGGTGGTGTCAGATATGCGCCGATATAAGTCATGATTTCAGAGATCCACGGGGTGATATCGTTAGCTGATAGATCCTGACTTGACGACATCATTTCCTGTCCTGTGTGGTGGTTGCGTGAGAAAGTCCGGAGGGGGTGAACAAAAAGAAAAGAAAGAAGCGAATCGAAAGATGCACATTGTCGCTTTCATTGGAGTGGAAGTGCGTAAGCCACCCGTCTCCCTTTCTCGTCTTTATTTCATTTATGGCTCCACAGAGGCCAAAATAATATATATGCGGATCCTATTCTACCTCCTCGTCATCTTCCATGGCGTGGAACAAGAAGCACTCATTCATGACTTCTGGTTTTTTTTTTTTTTTTTTTTTTTTTTTTTTTTTTTTTTTCGCTGCCATCACCGTCAACAAGCTGGACAACCGCTCGCTCTCTTGTGTAGTATTGTCTGCGCCTAGCCTACTTTGCGCCTGAGGACACTCAGTCTTCTTTTTTATATTAAGGAATGAAGAACAACAAAAAAAAAAAAAAAAAAAAAAAAGCGTAAAGCAAAGTGGAAGCTGTTGTCCGAATTTTGACGCGTAAGGGTTTATGCATGTTATTACCGTGCTCAAGTGTTCGCCGTTCGTCCACATCTAACAACATCAAAAGACGGACACACAAAATAGAAACTCCCATTCTTCGCATTTACTTCGTCTTTCAAGTTATGCAAAATATACGCAATAGCCGCCCAAGTCTCCTGCCCCGAGGGCAAGATCTGATCCGCTGGCAAAGTATACCCAAACAACCCCATATCCTTCAACTCAATCTCCAACGGCACCGGAACACGGTCCTCCCCCATTGCATAATCGATCGACGATCCCGTGGCTGGGTATATCGTATGATAGATGTCCCCTACTTTAAATTGGGTTCCGTGGACGGCTGCTAGGGCCTTGGCGGCTCCCTCGGCCAAGGGTTTTAGGTACGAATCGTAGTTTGAGGGAAGGCCTCCCGTGTATCCATAAGGCGTCAAGATCAGCTGCGCATATGCATGGATGTCCACTGTAGGTGAAAAAGAAAAATGGGACGAAAATTAACAAAAGATGTGGACAATTCAATTGCTGGAGAAGCATAGGCAAAAACACCAGAATAACTTACTATAGGCGACCACGTTGGGTAGGCTCTTAAGGTATCGGGCAATGTTGATTGCCTCGGATGTCGGGAACGGAAAGGGGCCTCTATAATTGAACGCGCACGGGTCTATTGACGACATGTCGTTTGTTGTCTCGTTCCAATAAAAGTTCCAATTGCGATTGACTGCACGTTGCTGGAGCAATGAGAGGAAAAACAATGGTTAATGTTCATTCTTTGCCACAACAATAGACCATGAAACATCGAGCACTTACTGTCGGTGCCGAGACAGTTGTCTTCTGGTTGCGCATTCTTGGGGTGGAGTCGGTCGGTGGTTTAGGTGATGATGAATCCATCTGGGTTCATGATGAGAATGATGTGGAAAGTGTACTTTTTCAGGTATCCAGCAACTCGTGAGTCTATCCCTGTCAGCAGTTGATAGGTCAGGTACTTCACCACCGATCCTATTATCCACTCGCGACTATGTTGCAGACCTATCAAGGATCCAATGTCGACAGCTATTATTTCATATTTCCATACAAACAAATGCATTCGCGCTTTCATGAATAACGACAATAAAGGCGGGAATACTGTGGAGGACAATATGGTTGGCTTCGGAACCGACCTTGACCCCTGCCTGGTACCGTCCTTCAAAGGACTTGTCCGCGCTGAAAGATCGAGCAATCGTGCTATGGTTTCTGATCTGCGCCTTCGTCCACTCCAGGTGATTCCTGTACGAATGATACCCTGCAAACCAATCCTCTCCGGCATTCACAAACACATCCCCCTCCTGGCCTTCGTATCCACCACCCAATCCTTGACCCTTTATTGCGAGCGCCTTTCTGACCTGCCACTTTCGTTGATGTTATCCGTCCTTCTGCTCTCCTGATCCAACAATTGCTGCACATTCTCAACCAACACCTCATACTTTAACACTTCTCCCGCATCACTCAATCGTAGATAATTCGCGGGTGATATCCGAGCATCCACGTATCCACCAATTTGCTATAATGCGTGAAGTAGTCCAGCTCCCAAACACCCTTATTCTCAAACAAAATCCGTAATTGCTCCACTGTCCTGATATTGAATCGGACAACCTTATGGTCATCATACGTTGTCACCACAGGCGCTGGTCTATCCACTATTCTGAGGCTTGTTAAAACCATAGGTGGTGATGGCGATAGTGACGATGGTGATGATGTGATCGGAGAAGAAGTTGTAGATGACGAGAAAGATGTTGTTGAAGATGTGATGGCGGTGGTGGTGATGTTGGGAAGAAGAAGCGGGTTGGCCCGTCGATGAATGGGGCCGGGGCACGGTGTGTGAGTATGACTCTTTGCTGCCATAAGTGCTGCTGCTTTCCATGTTGTGTCAAGGGACGCGATCCCCAGAACCAGCCATTGACCGATACGAGCTCTCATATCTGATTTTTTTTTTGTCGTTGTAGTTGAATTGTAAGAGGGTGGGTATCGATCATTTTTGTTGTAGATAACAATGATCAATGATATTGTGAAAAGCAGGAGGAAAGAACAAAAGAAAGAAAGAGAGAAAGCGAGGTCTCTCCGCTCCCTTTGTAAACCGTTGAATCGCTCGTATAGCTTCAATTTCATGTAGTTTTTTTTTTCTCAGCAGTCTCATCCAATGATCATTGCTCCTTTCGCATCTGAAACAGCGCCACCAAAGATCAGATCACATAATAGAAGCTATGATACCCAACTTCTTCCGTGGGACGCAGTCACGCTGAAGAGGGGCTGGGCGAGAATCTCACCCTCACGCTTGAAGCACACTTCGTCAACAGCATTTCCTAAAAAGGATAGAGGACCTCCACAACCTCAGATGCGGAATCATCCCGAACGGAGAAAGAGGATGGAGAGATGAAAAAAAAACCCCCAACAACCACAAAAGGATGACCATCAGCCGCTGTTCCTGCTACTGATGAAGGTATACGCGACGATGGAGCTTGAGTGACCATGGGCTGCTGTACTTCTGACGTCCACTCTCTGTCATGGTGCAGACTTGCTTCACGGCGTGGCAAGGTGGGTACGAGATAAGAGACGGGTACGGAGAGAGTGAAGAAAAGAGAATGTGCGCGAAGTGAGATTCCGCATCTGAGGTTGTGGAGGTCCTCTATCCTTTTTAGGAAATGCTGTTGACGAAGTGTGCTTCAAGCGTGAGGGTGAGATTCTCGCCCAGCCCCTCTTCAGCGTGGCTGCGTCACACGGAAGAAGAGGTTGGGTATTACAGCTTCGGTTGCTGATTAATGAAAACGGTGGCAAACGTATTTTGGCATTAGGTCTGTGTGTCCGCCCTTTTCGCCGCCATTATTCTGCGTTCTTTTTATTTCTCAGTGTCATTGAACTACGCAGCACAACATCCTACGAGTCTGTCAACGCGACGCAATCGGCAGAGAAAGCGCAACAATGGTCCATGGACTGGCAGCCCTCGGTCCCAGGACAGGTGCTTCATCCTGTGTGCCGTCGTCCTTCTGGCACCCAAAGCCCAAGTGCTTGACTTCTGGTCGAAGCACCCTAATATACTTCCTCAGTGTCACCTTGTGCAGGTCAAACTCGATATGGGGTAACGTACCAACATGCAATCCTCGCATCTTCCTCAGCCGAGGCCAGTTCGTTGCCATCCATTTCAGCTCTACCTCACCGATACGATGGTCAACGCCCTCAAACCCAAACACGTCAATACTCCTCAGTGTCGCAAGTTGATCCAGTCCTGACGAAAACGAGAGCTCCATCGAATTCTCCATCGATCCTCCATATCTCAGGTACTTATACCCATCGACTTCATAATAAGGACCCTTGTCGTCCAACAGGAGCATGTCGTCCCGATAGCCTCCTCCTAGATTAATGACTTTGAGCGAGGTAAGCACTGAAAGTCGGTTATAAATCCTGTAATGTTGCTCTAAGTACCGCAACTCCTTTCCAACCGCCCATCTCCTTCCTGCGAAAAAAGGCTCTGACGCTCCTTGCTCCTCTCAGCAATGACTTTCAGGACCCTTTCCTCCTCCGTACTCAGCCATTCGAACCCAATAACCCGACAGCGAAAAGTTTCGAGTCCCGTGCACACCCAGGCTTTGTCTTCCCAGTGTGGGACTTGAACAATATAATTGATACAGTCAAGAATCTTGAGGTCGGGACACGATTCCAAAATGCAATTCAGTATTGGAGTCGACTGATGGGCAGCTGTGATTGGAGTGTAGTCGTAACGCTGTCATAGCTCAGCCAGTTTCTTGAAGTGTTGGGCAAGTGTTCTGACCATCTGTTTGGCCATGTAACCGGCGGTGAACTTGCGTGGCTCTGGACAGAGTGGAATGATCTGACGCTAAATGTTCCGGTCCATACGGTCATTAACGGAGTCCACACATATTCCCTTCAGCTTCAAGAGCGAGTTTCCTATGATCCTAAACACCTCCGGATCGTTTGGTTGCGTGTTATCGATCCGCCATAAAGACAGGTACTCGAGATTGGGAAAGTCCTTGAGAATCCATGCAACGTGCAGCTGAGACATGTTGTAGTGTTTGCTGAGGCTGCGGATGTTCTTGTATGACTGTCGGTGATCCAATGCTTCCGAAACGGTAAAATATCTCGAGGAAAAGGAACAGAGGTGCTCAAGTTGCCCCAAAAGTTGATACTCGTCCAGATAGTGAAGGTTGTGTTCCAGGATTCCGAGGTTTGGTAAGGCAGCGAGAAGGTCGATGAAAACCGTTGGCGATCCGATGCGGCAGAGCGAAAGAAGAAATTTTCCAATTTTAAGAGTCCTCAGAGACCGATTCCGCTTCATCAAAGCCAAGAGCGCTGGAAAGTAATCCAGACTGTCCTCTGAACCGACTTTTTTCGGAACAAGATCTGAGCCGGAACGATAGCCTATCGAGCTCTGGTGCCTCAAACGGTCCTCTTTCTCCAGACCGTTGTCTCTCCGACCAGCTAAGCCCACCTTCGTCCTCCCTGAACATCTGGATCCGATCACACTCGCGCATTTCCGCCTTTGTCAAATTTTTGTTCGAGAGGACTTCCAAGGATTGAAGATGAATGCGGTGGGTGCTGGCAAAAGCAGCTTCGATGGTGACCAGGAAGCTTATGCGGAAATGTCTGATGTGCTGACCGTACTTTTCGAAGACAGTCAGCATCTAGTCCTGCGGGAGCTTGACTTCCTTGGGCAGTTCCGAGCTGTGCTCGTCGATGTATTCTGGCCAGTTGTACAGACTGTCGTCGATTGTCCTCCAGAGGGATGGGATAAAGGTGTGGTTCCATGATGAGTACACTTGGATACAACAAAACAAGTGTGGCAGGTCAAGGTAGGAGGCAACAAAGTCTGTGAGTTCTTGTATCGAAAAGATCCTTCCGAGAGGCAGGGGTGGGGAGTACGGACGACACGCTTATTCGGAGCGAAGAAAAAGAATAGAAAACGGAGGCGTGACGAAAGAAAGAGAAAAAAAAACGAATAACGGTGTGAGTACAGTGAGGTAAAGGACCATACATGCAAACAAAGAAGTAATAAACTAGTGCGGCGTTTTTTTTTTTTTTTTTTTTTTTTTTTTTTAATTTTCGACTCTTTGATTTCCAGGGTACTTGTTGTCTATGTATCTATTCACTTACAGGAACAATGGACTCATGAACAACATCGGGCCGCAACAGCATCATATACTCCCTCAGCGCGGGTTTTCTCCTGTCGTACGTCAACCGTGGTTCGTGGTCGTCTGTCAGCCCGCGCATGGTCCTCAATCGTCGCCAATGGACCGCCATCCACTCCAGCTCAGGCTTGTCAATTCTATGGTCGATACCCAAGAATCCAAACATCTCCAGGTTGACTAACGGTGCCAAAAGACCAAGGCCAGACTTAAGAGTAAGCTCCAGACAATCAAGCATAAGCGGGTGGCCTCTAGTGGACTGCATAAAGGACCGGGGTCGGCCTGCCTTGATGTGCTTGTCCTCATTGGCAAGCCTCACAGTTCTCAGCTCGTTGCTAAGGTCCAGTCTCGTCAGGTGTGTGAGGGATGCCAGTCGCCCATAGACGTGACGATGCTGATCAAGTGACCGAGCGTACTTCTGTATCACTTCGTGCTCCTCAAACGAAAGCCCTACTCCGTCCTCTCTACTCGACAGCCTGCCCAAGATGTCCTCTTCCTTCGCAAGCAGCCGCTCCACCCGACCCACCTGACAATGCAGCAATTCTAACTGACCGCAGGTCCACGGATATTCGACAATCTCGTTGGCATCCACCACCTGACGGGGTCCAGCAAGCACGCGGAGGGTGGTGCCGTCGCGCATAAACGCAGCAAAAGTCTTGAACTGAAGACCTGCGTCCTTTCCGAGTTTGGCAAACATTGAAAAGTCATCTCTGGTCTGGACAATAGACTTGAGCTGTCGGCAATGCTTGATGATGGCAAGCACACTGTCTTGTATGACACGGTAGAACTTGATATGCTCAAGGTTGGGCACCCAGGGAAGAACCGCATCCGCTAGCCTAGGATTGTTGCCGACATGGTTCGCTCGCTCGAATCCCGAGAAGAAAAGTCGCTGAAGTTGACTGAGGGTATTGTCCATGGTGGTTATTGCTGTTGCTGCTTCCGTTTCGATGAGCCTGGTCAATGACCTGACTGACAGGCTTTCCAGGCCAGGGAGGTGTCTAAGCAAGACGGCAAGTTGGTGAGTGGTGATCTGTTCCTGTCACGTCAACGTCTTGACGTTCCCGAAGGCACCTGATGGCGTCAGCTCACTCCACTTTGCTGTACAAAGAGTGTCCAGATGGCAAAGTTGAGTCATCAGAACATACGGGTCCCCAGACTCAAAGTGATTTGTCAGATCCCGTGGTAGACTGGTTACTACATTCTGAATATAATCGTCCGATACGATCTCGCAAAGTCCACGAAGACCGTGGCTTAGCGTTAATGACAAAAGTCGTGTGTTGCGCTGTGAGCCAGTCTCGTTCCTGCAAGTCTTTGGGCCTATGTGCGACGTCACTCGGCCGTAATACGCCCTCACACTCAGGTGAGAGGAGCGGTCCCATGACAGCTGGACGCTATGGGTCGTTGGTTTGAGACTGTTGCATAGCCAGCTTTTCCTGGCGTGTCAACTTGTCGCGTACGTTTGTGATGTGTAAGGACCGAAGGTTGCTGCAGTGCGCGTCGTTGGCTGCGTCGATCAGAATTCGCCAGCCGAGGGACAAGTGCCTAATATGCTCTCCATACTTTGTGAAAATTCTTCGAACCCAAGCCTCGTCGTGTCCAGCTGCCTTGCCCTCATCAGCGTCGTAATGTTCCAGGATTTTGGACCAAGAGTGTCGAGAATCGTCGATTATCTCCCACAGCCTAGGAATGAGGATCTTGCTCCAGTGCCGAGAGACTTGACAGCAGCTGAGGATATCCGGCTGTGAAAGAAACTGTCCAACCAGGTCGAGGATTTCGACAATGTCCAATATCTGTATCTGTTGGGACTGGTAAGGGTATTGTTGTCAGTCATGGGGATGTGCTATAAGGAAGAAAGGAAGAAAGGAAGAAAGGAAGAAAGGACGTGCAAGAGGGGTCATTTTCTTCGAGCAAAAAAAATTGACCTTTCGCGCCACTAAACCCCGCTTACAATTGGGCAGGCCATTTGCATACATTTTTTGTGAACTGTCTGAATTGTCGAAGCTATTTATTCCCCCTTTTTGCTTTTTGTGCCTTTGGCAGAGATATCAACCAGTGCACGATGAACACGAGGGACAACGCATCCTAACCCGCTCACGGCCACCACTGCAATCACAGCAGCGAGCTTGAGTGCTTGGTATGGGATCATAAAATAAAGACGCTCCAGTACCAGGTTGAAGGGAATAGGAAGTGTCTCTGGGCTAGGTGCCTTCCCGTCTGACAAGTAGGATACTCCTGTGTAGGTCGCCTTGATCCTTGCAAACATCGTATTCTATTCAGAAATAGGAGGCAGCTGTGAGCATAAAAAGCTTATCAAAAAGCAAGCATGTTTCCTTGCTCATTGTTCAAACATGCATACCTCGGGAAAGTGGCTGAGAAGATCAATGCTTGTGGGTAGCCGTTCCTGAGCTTCTCTCAATGTCCAAACCGACATGTCAAAGTCCGCTGGAAACTATCCATCAAGATCAGGAAGAAATGTCAGTTGTTACTGTTGTACTCATTTTAACATAATGCATCATAGAAAGCACCCATGGGCATCTTCAAGAAACTTACGGTAGCAGGGTACGATACCCTCAGCTCGAAAGAGGCTTTGTTGTCGAGATCTTTCAGGACATACCAAATGAGCTGCCTGTTCTGCAGATCCACACCATAGGCCTCTTCGTTGATAAGCCAACTGTCGCTCGACGATGATGATCCTGAATTTTGACGCGTCCTTTGTGAGGCAATTGTCACGTCGTTCTCGTAGAAGGAAGGCAGGATTGTATCTGCGCGGATGATTGTATGCGGTGAAGTGAGAGTCTTCCTAAATATGCAATGTTTTATTGTCAATGTTGCTGAGGTTTAGTTGAAGCTGCATCCAGTACAATCGATCCTTGGTTTTATGATCCCTGTTTTTGAGTAATAATACTTTTAAGAGTGCTGTATTTACCATGAGGAAGGATCGATGACGCCGTAGTATCTTCGGTTGTCGTCCCTTTCGAGATATGTTACTGTCTTGTCTACCGGAGAAGAGTGATTGACGGTGAAGATGACCTTTTCTGTGTTTGCGTGGGTTGAGGATGGCGCGAGGATGATTGCGACCAGGAGTGGCAGCAGCAAGCCGATTAAGGATGGGCAGCGCATGTGTTTTTATTGTAAAGTCTTTTCCTGAGAGTTACTCTTGCGCTGTTTGTATCGTGCCTTTCTGTCCTGTCCGTTCTGTCCTGTCCTGTCCTACAGATTCTGTCCCTGAATGCGAAATAGAGAGAGTAGGAGAAGGATGAGGTTTCGTTTCGTTCGCTCGTTGTTTGTTCAGCAACTAAGGCTGTTTGCTACACGTGATCGAATCATATAACGCAGTTTCACCCACGTCTCCCACACACTCTGCCGCTCTTTTCGTCAACTCGACTCGACTCACTCGTCGTCCTTTATCCTTATCCTACTTGACTTTGCCCCCTCTTTCCTAGCCCTTTCCTTAGCTCCATCACTCCTTCTTCACTCACTCGCCTCCTATCCCTCTCTATCTCTCCCTTTCTCTCTTTCTTTCTCTCCATTCAACAACAACAACAGCAACAACAACAACAGCTACAACAACAACAGCTACAACAACAACAGCTACAACAACAACAACAATAATCAACACTTGTTGCACCCACTGCATCTACTGCACTCACTCTCACTCTCACTCTCACTCTCACTCGTACATACAAGCAAAAAACAAAGCAAGCATTCAATCACCTCAATAGCCTTCTGTCCTCTATTCAACAAAAACTGCACGCATCTCAGCCGAGCGCAGTTCGAAAAATAACAATAAAGCAACTACTACTTACTTACTACCAACTACCAATAAGGCAACCATGGACAACAAACTGCAGCAAAAGTTCGCTCTCGTCCAACAGATGAAGAAGGTATCAATCGAATTCAATTTGTTAATTAGTCAACATACACAGACAGACACACCTGTTTGTCATTCTTGTTCTTATCTTCCTTATCGTTTCAGTCGTCCTAACAAGTTGTTCTGTATACGTGTCATTTTCTTTTCAGGAAAAGGAACTCAAGGAGGCGTCGCGGGTCAAGGACCACCGTTCTGTCGACATCTTTGCCCTGGCCGGAGTCAACTTGCCCAAACCAAAATCCTCTCTTCCAACAGGAACACCCACTCTCGCTCCGTCGCGTCAGGACAGTGTTTATAGCAATAACAACACTAACAACAGTCGGCATGGACCTCCAGGAAAGAAACCTCGGCTGCAAAAGACAAGCAGTTCAACAATAACACCCCTGAGCCCTCCATCAAACAACTCTGTCACCAGTCCTAGGAGAGAAAACGAGGAGACCGCTAACGGAACAAACGCTTCCGGTCGTTGTGGTGCTGCTGTTTCAGGAGTAGGAACGGGAACAGCATCAAGAACAGGCATGGAAAAGAAGCTGAAGCGGTCGTCTATGGCGGTTCGCAATGCTGCTGTTGCTTCTGCGTCTGGTGCTGCCTCACAGATGCACGTGCATGGAAGCAGCACTGGTGATAGCTCTGGAAAGATGGTATGACTCTTGTTCTTGCTTGTTGCCGTTTGTTGTTACTATGGTTATTGTTATGGTTGCTTTTGTTATGGCTGTTCAGTCTCCTTTATGCCATTTGTTGCTACGATGGTTGTTATTATGGTTGCCGTCGTGGTTATTGTTGTTGCCATATAGTACTTTGTATTATTTAGTGTAGCTGTTGCTGTACCAGTTGATGTTACTATTGTTGTTGCTGTTGCTGTTTTGGCGAAAGTCTTTCTTGTTATTAAGATTGTTGCCACCGAACGAATACTAAAAGGCAAAGTGGTGCTTGTGCGCGTGGTCTGGCATGTACGTGTAGGAAAAGGTTCAACTGCTTACTGCTCTATGCTTGTTTTGACAACCTGGATAGGATAACTCAGTTTACTCTGGTAGCAGAAGAAATCCCTCTATCAGCTCAATGGCCTCACCTCCTTACATCACTACTCCTGGCCACCATCACCACCACCATACATCTGATAGCAACCAGGCAGCAACGGCAACTCCCCCTACACCTATCCCATCACCAGGAAACGAGCTTACAGTTCAAATGGACACCAGCAATAGTACCAACGGTCGATCCGGAGCAAATGGACGTCGCTGGAGCGGAAGCACAGACAGTCGCGAAGAGACTGTGCAAACTGCACGTGGTCAATCACTTCGAGCCGTCCGTCACCAATCCCCTGATACCATTGCCGACTATCACCCCAATGCGTAAGTCCGACCCTCCCTCACTCCTTTTTTTTTCTTTCAGTGCTGTGTGCTTTTTGTCACAAACAATAAGACCCTCGCTTATTTTTGTGGTTTTTTTTTTTTTTTTTTTTTTTTTTTTTTTTTTGGCTGGCTGCATGTCTGTAGCAGGACGCACCCCTTGACGGACCAACCAGGCAACCAGGAGAACAGGAAGCGCAGGATGGACAGCCATAGAGACTTTAGACGGCATCCTGGAGACTATGAAAGTCATCGTCCTCGTTTCCGCTCAAATTCGCGCTCACGCTCGCCTTCGCCGGGCAGACAAAGTAGCTTCAGATCCCGATCACGCTCGGTCAGCCCATACAGAGATCAAGGACCTGATTTCTTTAAGCGGAGAGATAGCGCAAGGGACTTTGAACAGGATTACTACCCTCATCATGACACTCACACCTCAGCTATCCGTCAACAGGAACTGCCACCACTCAGCAAGATTCGTGTTGAAGGGCTCGCAGATTCAACGTCAGTTACAGCGTTACTGGCTGCATTTGGACCGTACGGCGAGATCGAGGAGGCGAACCTGGTTGAGGGCAAGGATATTGCTTTTGTGACATACACCAGACTGGATGCAGCACTGCGGGCGCTGGAAATGATGAACGGGTCGACGGTGGACGGAGCTCTGGTTAGAGTCTTTAGGGAGGAGTGTCCGATGTATTACCAGAGAGGCTCTGGTTCAGAGGCCGGTACGCTGTCGCCACTGCCGACCCGAGATGGGGCTCGGCGTCCTTCCCTGGCTACGTCGACCTCGTCAGCCTCTTCCCAGGGTTTGATGACACCTGAAACAATGACTTCGAGACCGATCCACCAGCTCCCGCCTCGTCCTCGCTCACCCAAGCTGCCTCCCAAGCCTGTCACTGCTGTCTACCCACCAGTGGGTGCAGATCCTCGAGCAGCTGTTGCTCAAGCACGTGGACGTGGACGTCAAATCCTTAGCTATGGCGACCTTTAGATATGATGTATTCTTTTCTCTAATGTGGTCTTGAAAACCATATGTTTTTGAATTAAAATGCTTGTCTCTCTTGTGCCTGGAAACGCCTTTTTTTTTGTTGATCCATTCATTTTAGACTTCTTCACAATGGCTTGTTGTGCTCCATGTATACAATTTACTTGAGAGTGCGATTTGACTTCACAGCACGTAATCAATTCTTATCTGCATCAACCTGCACTTGTGCTTGTGATTTTCCATCCTCAGATACATAATGCTTTTGTTTGTTGGATAGTGAGTTATTTCACCCATGTGCTATTGGAAAAACACATACGGAATTGTTTACTATTCCTGTCCGAATAGTCATCATTGTGCCGTCGCATATGTTTTTTGTGGCTGTTCTCTCTTTTTCTTCCATTTTTCTTATCCACTTTTTTCGGGACCCATGAACCCTGATGGTCCATCGAGCTATGTTAATAGTAGGGAGAGAGATCCTTGGCATTGTTTTTGTGTTGGAAAAGTATGAGCGGTTTTGAGTAAGGCAGATGACAAAGAAGAAAAGAATGGTTTAATCGGTAGAAATGGCTACATGACACAAGCATGATAAAACTGACGAACAACAGTGTTGATTTTTTTTTTTTGAGTTGGGCTCAGGCAGGAATACCAAGAGAACAGAACAGTGTTTTCTTGGCAATTGCCAAGAGAAAAAAAGGCGCGAGAGGAAGAGGCAAAAAAAGAACGGACCGAGAGCGACAAAATGAAGTCCGACGAGCAAAACGTTTTCAGGTCACATTGACAATTCACATCCTCATTTACATCCAACTCAGAGATATCTATATAGACATACATCGAAAGGATATCAACCACTCGTTGCGCTTGTTGCGCTTGTTGCCTGTGAACCTGACATCCACATACTTTTCTATCCCCCTGCAGCAGCAATCTGAGCAGATAGAACAAATATACATATAAAATAAGCATCGTTCTGTTTCTCCAGCGAGATGGAATCGCAAACAAAAGAGAGGGATGGGAGTGAAAGGTCGACAAGAAAGACGCTTTTATTTTTTCAATGACCGAGATGATGAGTTTTGTGAGACAAGATACGTCTCTTCCTCGCTTACGGCTTTTTCTTTTTTTTTTTCGTTGTTAGTTCTGGATAAACAACGACGTCAACAAGGGTCGCCACATCCGTGGAGGCAGCACAGGGATGGAAGGGAAGAAATGGCTTTTGGGTTTTGTTGCTTTCAATCCATGACATGCCAAGCCAATTGATGAAATGGAAGCTGGGTTGGAATTTGAATATGTAGGGGTGTTTGGTGGTGTATCGTGTGGCTCATGTAAGAGGAAAAGGAGTGCTATTTTTCTTTCTTTTTTTTTTTATTTCGGATTCCCAGGGATCGGCTGTGGCCCTGCAGCTTGTATTCCACTTTTGCGGTTGATTGTATTGTGTGTGCGACACCTCTCCAGCGGCTGTTTTGGGTTTCAAAAGAATTTCAACTGTCGACCAAACTCAAATTTGCATTGACTTCAGTAGGCACTTCAGGCACCATCACCGACTGACACAATCAGCCATCACTTTCCTCTCCAGGTACTCTACGATCAGTTATGAGATTAATACAGCCGTATTGATTCGCTCATTCATTCATTCATTTGTGGCTCCTTCCTCTCCTCCCCCTTTTTCTGGCTCCACACACCTTCCTCATTGCTCACTCGTTTATATAAACAGCCATCTTTCCTCTTTCTTTCTCCTTTCTTCTTTTATCTACACCGTACTCCACACCTCTCTTCTCATCCTCTCTCTCTTCCCTTTCTCGAGGAGTATTAGCAATCTTCCTTCCATCCTCCTTTCACTTGTAATATACTCTCCACCCCTACTCTTTTATTTGTACCCCTCATTAATACCAGTTCTCTTACTCAAACACATAAATATACCCTATACCCTCCTTTCAGATCTGCACGAGATGTTCAAAAAGTCCAAAAAGGGTGCACCAGCCCCAGCAGGCGACCCCCATAACCCCCACAACCGCCTCTCCGGCAACTCTTCTTCCAATGCTCTAGTCTACGCCCAGCCAGACGATCATCACCATCACACACATATCCCCATGCAACACCTCAACGACCCCAAGTTCAGCAAAAGCAGTGACCCTCACCTCCACGAACACGACCCTCTCCCTCCAGCAGTTGATTTTTCGAACGTAACTCCAACGGCTCGTTACCAATTCCGCGCCCTAGCCCGCCGTGCTCTCTCCTACCACAGCCGTCAGCGCACCTCCAACATCTGCTGTCTCGTCATCTGGCCCGTCTTGTTGGTCGTCCTCTGTCTGATCTTCTCGCTCATCGGCGGCGAAAGTCTCAGCAAAGAGTCCAAGATCGCTGCTTTTTGTGTCAACGATGCCGATCCCACGACGAGTAGGTCGTTTAAGATTGAAAAGATTCCCGCTGGTCCTAACGGTAGCAAGAGGGTCCCTGCTTCGTGGTATCCCGCCAGCTTGTGGGCCTCTCGCTATGACGACGCTCTCCCCTGTGTTCGTTGGTTCGGAGAGTCTTTCCCAAGAAAGGCACCCTACGAGAACACCACCGTTGCCGGAGCTGCTCAGCCCGACAGGTAAAATTTTATGCCCACTTTTTTTAACTCCACAAAAAGGAACAAAAAACTAACAATGGCATATATATAACGTTACCATTTTTTCACTATAGCTTCTACACCCCTTCGCCAGTGAACGGATGGTTTGACCTGCCCGAGACAAGAGAGGCATGGTACAAGAAGAACGGAAATCAGAATTACGACCGGGGCTCCATCGCTTTCTTTAATTTCAACGACGTCAACCAGACTGTGTACATTACCACCGCCAACGCACAGGTCGCTCAGGCCGTCGGATCCTCGCCCAAGCTGACGCCCAAGTTCGAGTCCAAGGTCTGGCCCCCAACCAACGCCAGCATCGTCTACTCCGTCAACACCACTGCAGGACCTAACAGCAACGCTGGAACAGGACTCCTGGGTTCTATTCCTATCCGCTTTGCAACCTCTGAGATCTACCGCCAAAACAAGACTGACCCCAACTCCGGTGAGTCCATCAAGGTCTTTACTCCTCAAGCGTTCACGATTCTCAAGGACCAGGCTACCGCGAACGAGGTCATTTCTGCAATGGTGAAGAACTTGGCCGGCAAGAACGGATACATGGACTACAAGGTTATGCCCTTTGGCGCCCTTCACTTTGATGCCGTAGACTCTGTCTCGGGCAAGTTGAAGGCCACCATGCAGTTTGGACAGGGCCCTTCGGAAACGCAGAACTATCTCTCCGTTCCCTCGGGTCTCCGCCAGATGATCACCATCACCCAGCTGACAAACTCCATTGTCAAGACAAAGTTTTCCGGAAAGTACTCCATTTCCCAGGGTCTTCGCACTCTTCCCTTCGAGTGGGATAGTTCCATCTCGAATGGCTACGTCTTGAACCAGCTCTCACTCCGCCTGTTCCCCTTTGCTCTCTGCTTCTTAATGCCCACCTTTGTCTCTATCCTTGTCCAGGAGAAGGAGGACCGCCACCGCATGATGATGGCTATGGTATGCCCAACTTGATTCTTTGCATGACATGTAACTGGCTTTTAATCTGTCCATTATGTGTGTTGGCTAATCAAATCATATTAAACATTCTCTGTCATAGAACGGACTGAAGAACTCGTCGTACTATATTGCCCACTATGTCGAGTTCCTGACGATGCAACTGATCCTTTCACTCTTCTTCTGCTTGACTTGCGCCGCGATCTCGTCCCAAATCATCCTCCGCACCAATCCCGTTATCATCCTTGCCATCCTCATCCTTTGGGCTCATGTCCAGACGACCCTTTCCTTCCTCTTCGGCTCGCTCTTCTCAAAGACCCGCCGTGCTACCCTTATCGTCTATTTCTTTGTCGCCATCTCCTGCATCATGGGCGCCGTCACCGATACGATCTTCAAGGACGGTATCCCTACTGCTTGGTTCATCCACCCCAGCTTTGCCTTCTTTTATATCTTGAGCGAGGGGGTTTCCCATGCTAGCAGAACCAACGGCATGGCCCCTTTGGTCTGGGCGGATTTTGCGCCTGGCAAGAACTTGTTCTTCTGTGCCATGATACTTATCGGCGAGAGTTTCCTTGCGCTTCTCTTGACTTTGTAAGTCATCCCTTTTGCTTTCTGAACCGTTCGCGTTTTTTTTTTTTTTTTTTTTTTTTGCTTTTTTCACGGCAGCCCTATATCGAAATTTTAACAATCAACACAACCATATGATCCATCTTAGCTATATTGATGCGGTCGCCCCCTCAGAGTACGGTGTTCAGAAGCCCTGGCATTTCCCCATCTCGTCCTTCTTCAAGAGGAACAACACTTCGGCTGACCCTGAATCCCATTTGGCTGCCAACCACAACTCCCCTTTACCCAGCGATGATGTTTTGGAGGGAGGCGATGCCGATGTTTATGCGGAGCGCGAGCGTGTCCAGACAAAGTACGACCCCGCCACCACTCCTCTGATTATCAACAACCTCTACCACTGCTACCGTGGCAAGGTTGAGGCCGCCTTGAAGGGCATGTCTTTTGGTGTCGAGACCAACACTGTTCTCGGTCTTTTGGGTCCCAACGGCGCCGGAAAGTCGACCATGATTCATCTCTTGACTGGTCTTTACAGTCCCACCTCTGGAACTGCTCATGTCGCCGGCGCCAACATTCGTACTGACATGTCGACCGTCCATGCCCGCATCGGTGTCTGCCCGCAGCACGATATCCTTTGGGGTGATCTTACTGTTGCTGACCACCTTTTGTTCTATGCTCGTCTCCGTGGTATCCCCCCAAGCCTCGAGAAGCAGGCTGTCGAGTACGCCGTTGCTTCGGTCTCTTTGACAAAGTTCCACGATCGCCAGGTCAAGGGCCTCAGCGGCGGTGAGAAGCGCCGTGTCTCGATCGCTATCGCATTGTTGGGCGACAACCGTGTCATCTTCTTAGACGAGCCCTCGACCGGTCTGGACCCTCACGTCCGTCGAGTGATCTGGGACATTGTCAACCGTGTCAAGGTCGGCCGCACTCTTGTCTTAACTACTCACTCGATGGAGGAGGCTGATATTCTTTCGGACAGGATTGCGATCATGACCAGCGGACGGTTGAGATGTATCGGCACCAGCCTTCACTTGAAGGATCTCTACGGATCTGGATTCCGCCTCAACGTCAGCTCCAAGCCCGGTCGCCTGGAGGAGGCCTGCCAGAGCGTTGAGCGTCAGATCTTGACTGGGTTGCAGTACAGACGCATTGACAAGTTCACCAACGCCACCACCTTTGAGTTTGACTTCCTGGACCAACAACGACAGAACCAGCATCAGCACCAAAATACCTCGGCGGGTCATCGTGGCTATGGTCACCAGGAGCGTGGCCAGCTGTCAAACATCTTTTCGCTGTTGTCGCGACCTGGTCAGTTCCCTGCGATTGAGGACTGGGGTCTGAGTCAGACAACTCTTGAGGATGTCTTTGTCAAGATTGTCACTGAGGGTGACTCTGACCTTGCCATGCCTACCATCGCCTCCGCTTAGAAAGTACTAATAGTTAATAATAATAGCTCATTTCGCGTTTATTTAAATGCTCCCAATTGAAACAACTGATCGTACATGAACAAATACTTTATTTGGCCAACTGTAGATTCACTTTATCATCTCCAGCCGCAGCAGCATCCCTCCTGCTCATTTGTTGCTTTGGCCCTCTCTCCCCGCAGTAAAACATCATTTCCACACAATGTTGACTCACAGCCTGCTGATTTTTTTATTTTGGGCATTTAATTAGTACGCGACCGACCTCGCCTTCCTTCTTTTTTCTCCTCTTCTTGTTCTTTGTCTCGTTCGCTACTCTTCTCTCATCCCAAGAAAATGACAATCGCACAGTTCCCAGATGTGCTGCATCTACTTGCACCGCACCTCAACACTTACGATCTAATCGCATGTCTCCAAGTCAATACTCTCTGGAACTCTATCTTCATCGCCTACCTCTGGAGAACCATCGACGACTCCCAACGACCCTGGAGAAGGCTCCTCGCACAATTCACCTATCCTGTCCCGACTTTCTATCATCCGCAAGAACAGATAGCCCAACTGGTCGAGCGAGTGCCTGAGAGATTGCTGGATCTGTTTGTGAAGTATGGCCATCATATTAGGAGACTGGTCATTCGACGACCGCAGACGGTCGAGTTGTGTCTGCGCGCGAGGGCAATTGCTCAGCAGGTGCAGAGACAACAGATCGAGGACCAGGCCAGGGCACAAAATTCGTCGGCTTCCTCGATTGATGTTGTCACACAAAGTCCTTTTTCTGCAAGAGACGACAGGGAGGTCCTACCCTGTGAAGGGATCACAGTCCTTCGATTCGGCTTCCTCAGCCCAGTCCTCACATTCCTCAAACGCCTCGACCGCGCAGACTCCCCCGAAACCCCCTACCTCACAGCCCTTTCAGCAACTCTCCGTAGAAATCAACAGGAGCTCGAACCATCCCTTGCAGGGGTCCACCCTTGTGTCTTTTACCAGGAACACGACGCCGAAGACAGCAAACTCCATATGATCACACTTGCCCGGTCTTGCTGGCAATTGGTCCTCAACAACCCGCAGCTTCAGGAACTGGATATGGGACCCTTTGGGGCCCACGAGGATACCTTTATAGTTTCGGGTAGGTTTCTGAAGACCACTCTCGCGTCGCGTCAACGACTGCGGGCCGTCCGAATCGGCGTTGAAAGGACGACGGATTTTTTGGTTCGCCTCCCGACGACGCTGCCGCATTTGAAGATGCTCTGGTACTATGACAAGTCTCCTGCAGGGTTCAATGCACTGGTGGAGTCCGTTGCTAAAGCTCACGGATCAGAAACAGAGAATGGAGGGAAGGAAATTATAGGAGGAGTGACTAGCGGCAGTGATGGGACTGAAAGGATGCCGAATCTCAGACTGTTCGACATTGTGGCTCCAACACAACCTCGTCACTTGAAGGCCATCTTTATCAGCTTCCCTGCCTTGGCTATGCTGTCTATTGGAACACTCAGTTCGGACGACAAAGGCGCCACACACAGGAGCACGGCTATAACCAAAACTCATCGGGACGGAACATCACAAGCTTCAGCACAGGAACTAGCGACAGTTTTGCGAGAGCTCCACGTCGCACGATGGGATTGTCCTCCGACAACACTTAGTAGCATCAATATCCGGTTCAACGCTGTCGCAAGGCTCAACCTCCAACTCATCAGCGGTTACAAAAATCTTCTCGACCTCCTCCGCACCTTCCCAGCTCTCCAAGAACTTCAACTCAAAAAAGTCCGTGATCTCGCCGAGGAGGCCGAAGTCAACTACACATCCGAACCATTCTTCCCAGCCCTCAAATCCATCCGTCTCGCTAAAGAAGCCTTTTCGACCCCTTACAGCCTTAACGGCTTACTCTCGATCCTGCCGAACTTGATTGAGGCCAACCTCTATACTGTCTGCTCTCAGATCTTGGCAAGCATTGTTGAGCACTGCCCCCGGATTGAGATATTGGAATTCACAAAAAAGCCCCAGTATAACACTCAAATAGGGCTGCTCCTCACCAGCTGCACCAACCTCAAAAGCTGTGTCGGTCCAGGTCTTGAAATCCCATTCCCAGATATCCTCAACAAGCCATGGGTCTGCAAGAATCTCCAAAAACTTGACTGCGCAATCACTGGAATACCTTACCTCACCGAGGTCGAACAGACCTCAATCAAAAACCTCCAGAGCCATTTCTCCAAAAACATCACCTTCCCGCTCACGTTCGACATGCCGCGCGTTGCAAAACGGGATCCATCGTATACAGACGAGGATAACTGGCATATGTGGCACTACGATGAGAAGAGCGTGTTCAGACAGTACTTGGCTATTAGGTCTATCCTCTGTGATGTCTTTGACGCTATCACAAAGTACACTGACCTTGACACGGTTCAGCAAGATTGGATGCCACTATCGTCGTTTACTCGGACGTTATGGACTTCTTCGAAACGAGGACGACCTGTTAGTTCTATGGGACGCCCACTCAAGGCAACTTCTCGTGTCCTGTCTGAAAGCCAAGCCCGCTGGATCCACCTTCCTTCTTAGATACCCTTCTCCCTTCCCTTATCGACTGCTTTGAAATAAAACAGAGGGTACACTAGTTAGCGAATGATGAAACGACATGTGTTTTTATGAAGCAGCCAAACGTTAAAGAAACGGTTTCACCAGGTAATAAGTTAACTTCCCGTCATACTGTATTTTCTTCCTTTTCCCCATCCTTCCTCTCTCCTTTTTCTTTTCTCACTTCACTCGCCAACAAAGATACACAGACAACCATGCGGGTACCGCTATCAACGTTCAACTCCACAACTCAGTCTCTCTTCCCCTCTTCTCCACCAGAGCCAGCCCCAATGATCTTCCTCAGCTGTTATAACAACGGAAAAAACGACCATCATCCACCACCTAGTTCACGGCCGCGAAAAGGCAGCCAACTCCTTCCACACATCCGACCCAACGACTCATATCCTTCACTACCCCTTCCTCTCCTCCAATCCTTACCCTCTTCCCCCTCCTCCCCTTCTCCTCCGGCCGATCTTGCTCTTATTCCTACTCCCGCGCCACAGCCAACACCAAACCACTCCCTCCTTCAATGGACATTCTCTATCCTCGAAATACCCGTCTACCGTCTGGACCGGCCCTGATATATCTCTGAATCTGCAGCTACAGTCTTTGTTATTGACTTGGTCCTGACCAAAAGAGACGAATACAGCTTGACCGAGATCCGTACAGAATTCCAATCCCTCTTTTACTACGCCTCCATAGACGAGTATTATACGGACAGTGGCGAACACCGCCCCATGGACGCCAAAATTGTCCTAATCCTCACTACAAAACATCTCCATGTTGGTATATCCATCGCAGAGC
Organism: Linnemannia schmuckeri; assembly: GCA_029449235.1. Classification (NCBI taxonomy): domain Eukaryota; kingdom Fungi; phylum Mortierellomycota; class Mortierellomycetes; order Mortierellales; family Mortierellaceae; genus Linnemannia; species Linnemannia schmuckeri. Next base: position 3,316,960 of record JANATG010000003.1, read on the forward strand.
TCAAGAACTCTTTGAATTGCCAATGATCGGTCACAAATTTAGAATGATTTAGCGGATTCAGGGTGTCGGCGGCATCATTGGTGAAGGGCTCTATGAGGCGTTCGACTGGCTCTGCATACAGCTGAACGCTCGAAAACCATTTGTCAGTCATGGGTACAGAAATGCCACAGACGATTGTCAAAGATGTTTCTGTATGCGAGAATGATAACATGATGGCTCCATTCCGCATCTATAAAAAAACTAATGAAATAAATACACAGCAAATATGTCCTTGGTATCAAAAATCATCCACTTGGACACCCACATACTGCACTGCCAAAGAGCATCGATCCCATTGCTGCATGTACTCCTCCACAAGTTGTGCACAGACCTCACCGCCGTTATGCGGTATCCGTCGCTCAAACCACCCGCTCCCCGATGACACCCCATGACCAATTCCTTGAATACAGCCATCATAGTCATCATCATCGTCACCGCCACCGACCTCCAAGCGCCCCAACTCTTCCATCATCTCCGATTCCTTGACGTAACTCGAATGGTTCTTGGACGGCAGGGTTGCAGACGACAAAGTAGAAATTGAGACCGACCGCCGAGACCGAGCAGGCGATAGCAAAGGTGGATTGTCTTCATCCTCTCCATGCGGAGAGATGGGTCCTCCTCGCGCCAGTTCTGCCATATTCACAGACTCGGCCAGGGACCGCGCCTTGGACGCTCGAAACTGATGTGTATTAATACTTAAAGCCCGCTTTCGACGGATCGCTGGCCCTCCATTAGGCATCGTCGACCCTAGCTCTCCGTCATCCTTGCAACCGTCGCCGCTTTCTCCATGGCCACTACCGCATCCGATCGTAAATGCGGCTGCAGTGGCTGCACGCTCCTCCATAAACTGTTTGCGTCCTGCCTTTTCCTCCTGCGTCAGCCGGTCCGCTTCCAGGATCGATCTCTGCCATAGTCCCGTTTCAAACTCCTCTGCTGTCATCTCCACAGGCAGTCCATGCTTGATCATCATCTTGATTAGACCGTGCTCCTCAATGAATTGTGGTCGAGAAACGTAAATCAGCGCCGTATCGTGCGCAATACACTCTGAGCACGTCCCGTAACCCTAATTAATTGACAACAGAGAAAACAACGATATAAATAATATTTGGCATAAGAAAAGCAGCCTCACATCATAAACTATAAAAAAATGAAGAAATCGTACCAATTTTCCGATGACAATGTCGGCAGCGTGGGTCAGGTCAGGGACATAGACTCCATGCGGACTCCGATAAAACCCAGCAGGCAACTCATGCGAGACTGGCAGCCCACAGATCACGCCAATCCAGCCGTCCGGTAATGGGTTCCCCCACCCTTGCTTCAACCGCTGACCACCAAACGAGACTAAGACCATTTTTTTTGTCCGGATCGTTTCCTCGTCCACTCCGAGCGCTCTTAACACATCTTCGCGCGTATTGATCGCTTTGCGGACTACCATTGGAACATCGATTGCCATCCGTGCCAGCCCCTTTGGTTTCGTGAGTGCAGTGTCGATCGAGAGCTGCTGTCGACCTCTGACTGGTATGGAAGGACTGGATGGTACGATGCGAATGTCGACACGATGTGGGCTGGGTGGTTCCATGTCTGTGTCTTCCTCCATAGGCGTATCCCATCTATTATTCAATCTTTCTCCCTCTGCGCCGAATGGTTGTAGACGCTGTGTTATGCTTCTATTGCTGCCGTTGTTACCCATAGAGAGAGGGAGACTGCCGTTTGATATTCCGTTTCTTTGAGTGATGGCGTTGAGCTGTTTTGGCAGATGAAAGGTGCCCCTTTGAAGATAGCGGGTGCGGTCAGCCTCCAGGGACTTGATCTCGTCCTCGAAGGATGGAATATCGATCGATCCTGGTAACCGCAACAAGAGAGTTGCCTTCTTATAGTCCTCCAGAGCTGCGTCCGCACAGGCAATCACGTCCTTGTCCAACGGGTCACCTTCTCTCAGATACCGGTACACCTCGTCGAACGTGAAATTGGTGATGAGGCATGCCGGGATCCCCATCACGTTAGCTGCGGCGCTATTTTTATATATACAAAAATGACGAAGTTGATTAGTCCTTTTTAGTCCCAGCCGGGTCTGTGCCAACATAGATAATGAATCCTTTTTTTTTTTGAGGTCATGATTACCAGGGCAGGAAGGGTGCATCGGCAAGGACGCAGTGGGCGCCGACTTGCTTGAGCCAATTGGCTTCAAACTTGATCATATCGTCTCTTCTCGCTAGAAACGACTTGACCCCCTCTATTGTCATTTGACGATCCACTGAGTATGCCTATTATCGAATGGTAAAAAAATAAATAAGAAAGAGAGTAAGTGTCGACGATCATCGTATCTAAATTAAAATGCAACGATAGGACCTTAAAACCACACAATTATGTTCGAGTAGAATAACCACAGATATGCATTGTTACCAAAGGTTGGACGACTCCTGCATCGACTCTGGCATTCCGATATTCAGCCCCTAAATCGATCACATCCTGGAAGATGAACTGGGGTGCATCCGACACGATATAGATCTTGTGTCGCGATTTTGTCGTCACGGATGTTTTTGTTGATGCTGCTATCCAAGTGTCCGTAGTTCCTTTCGTTGTTGAATTGATAGGCGGGACAACTGTTGTTGACTTGAGGAGTTCTGTGATGATCTGGTTGACCCTTGTTGCATGACCGAATCCTGTTTTTTGATCGGAGTCATGTATGTGCATGCGCGATGGAATGGAATGCAAGAGAGTGAGAGAGAATTGGTCAGTTGGACTGTTGGTTAAAGCAGAAGCTAATAAGCCTTTGTCTAGGATAGGATAGTAACGACAATAGTGAGCAGCCAACGGACGAGTCGTTGAGGAAGCGAAAAGGAAGAGTGCTTCTTTGTCTGTCAGAGTTGTGAACGGCAAGCTGTAAAAGTACCATGTCCGGAAACATAATAGCAGAAGGTGTATCCTTTGCGGCTCATTTTGTCTGAATAAAGAAGATGCTGATGAGAGAAGGAAGGAGATGAAATGAATGACTTGCAAGAAAATAGTATGGAGGAAGCGTGAAGAAGTGAAGGAGTGAGAAAAGTGTTCTCTTCATTTTTAGTTCCTCCACTATTCTTTTTTTTTTTTTTTTTAGGCGAAGTCCATTCAAAGGGCGGTGAATGCATGTGACTGGTTCGAAAAAAAAAAAAAAAAAACGACAAGAACGGGATAGGCCGAACCATGGAATGGGGCCATCACGACCCATAACCATTATTCCTTCTAAACAGTTCTTACACTATCATTTACTAAACGAACATTTAACATGCAAATAAACTAAAGGACCATGCCACCGGCATCCATGCCGCAGATCTCTAACGACTTTTCAAGGTCAACATCCAGCTCGACCTTGATCTGGTGAAGCACCCCCTCAGGCAACAGTGCAGTCGACGGACACGAAATGTCCAGCGTCATCGTGTGCGCAAACGGGAACTGTGTAGTATGTTGACATGTCGACTATGCAGTGTTGATTCCATCCAATTCAATGATTCAATGATTCGGTAGATGATGTTAGTTTCATAAGCAGAGTCGAAAGTTGGCACAGTGAAATATTTAAGAGGTCATATTTACCCAGTGAATGCCACGGTGATCAGAGGCGAGGACAGTGATCTGGCCTTCAAGACTAGTCAAGGCTTTGGACGAAGTGATCGTCAACCGGTTCAAGGCCGTAGGCTTGACAAACCGAAGACCAAACGAGTCGCCAGCCTGTGGCACTTTGAAGCTGTGCCAGCATGTATACGGGTCATTATCGACCGCATGGACATATGCAAACGTCTTCCAAAATTCGGCCGTAGGGTAATCCAGCTCCAAAAACTTCGCATCCTGCTCGTCAATCGTCCGCAAATCGCCCTTGAAAACCACTTCCTTAGGGTCTGGGAAAGGATCCAAGCTCGTCATAAACAAGCACTTGTCATTGAAGCATGGCGACCTATATTGTACCAACAAGGGGCAACAATAATATAATAGAAATGCTAATGTTAATTCTTGTCAAGAAGTATGAAACTAATTTGCGGTGTACTTCAGTTCCTATTAGAAACAATAGAGAAGTGATATACCTAGTGTGGCGATCCCTGATGTATGGTTCTTCTTCTTGCCTTGCAAAGGGGTCCTTGTTGGTCACCTCAAAGTTTGTCAACAGTATCGAGTACAGTCTATCCGCTGCATCCAACTACATACAATTAAGAGAAGTAAACAAGTGAGTGAATACTCCAGAGATGCAGGAAAGAGAGCCTGGAGGCAGTATGCAAGAGAAGAAAGCGATTTGAAATGTTCCAAAAAAAAAAAAAAAAAAAAAAAAAAAAAAAAAAAAAAAAAAACGCTTACCATATTCCTGAAGACGACGCCCCAGTGGTCGCTGACACGTTCAGTACCCCAGTCGTTCTTTTGGTCGAGAGGGGTGAGATAATTGACTAATTGATATGGGTACTGGTTGGTCCAAATGGAGAAGTACATGTCGATGACCTTAAAGCGGTCCTTGGCGAGGGTTGTGTTTCCTCGTTGTTCCAGCAGACGCCTTGCCTTTTCCCTGGGCAGGTACGATCCTGTTCCCATCCATGAAAATCCTGCATGCATGTTGTAATCTATTGGAGATATGGAGTGAGTGAGTGAATAAATAAGAACTGAGGATGTGGCACGGTAATTCAGTTCCTCAGGGGGCGGCGATAGATGGATTTGGGAGAGCGTATCCAAGGAATGACCGACATTTCTCCTTCCCCTTTTTTCTCTTTCTTTGGCTACACAACTCAAAGGCACCGATTTGACCAACAAGGCACTGTCTGTCCTATTTTTTTTTTGTTTTTGCTGACTCCTCAAGGTACGGAAGGTGTCCGACCTGACCTTCTCCCTTTGAGCCTAATTTCTTTTTTTTTTTTTTTTTTCTTCTTCTTCTTCTTCTTCTTCTTGCTGCCCCATAGTGTTGACTCGAAAAGAAAGGTGACCATTACGGCAGCCTTCCTTTTTTTTTTGCTTTGTCCTGCCTTGTGTTTAACCTCTTTCTGAGTTTTCTTTAACCTCCTTGTTTTTTTCTTATCTTATTTTTGGTATTTGTGTGCTCAGGACTCCGAACCAGTCAAGTCTTACATGCCCCAACCCAACCAGCCAGCCAATCCAGTCTATCAACCAACCAACCCACAAAGCAACCTTCCTCCTTCCCCTTCCTTTTGCCATTCACACTCCTAAACAAACAAGCAAACAAACAAACAAACAAAGAGACAGAGAAAGAGTGAAAAAATACCTTCATTGGTGAAGGTCCATCGGCGGTGCTCCATTTGAATCAGTGGCAGGGTGTTGGTATGGATCAGGTTAGGGCTGGTCAAAAAGTTGGTGTAGAGTGCATCCATGTGGGTGTTGAGCCAGTCGTCGTCCTGAAAGTAGCAGTACTCGTACTTTGCGAGCGAGCACGACATGTACTTTGCAAAGTCACGCAGGTTCTCAGCCGCGTTGTACACCTGCAGTTCTGGCAAGGGGCCAAAGCCAGCAGCACCTGCACTATTGGAATTGAGGTCAAAGTCTCGTTTGGAGAGTTGGATGTCCTTGTTGTTGTTCCAGATAATGATCTCCTTGATGTAGGGGTATCGGACAAGGTAACTGACAAGCATCTTGAGGGTGTCGATGCGTTTCCAGCCTAAGAGGATGGCCGTTGCTGGTAGAAGATGCTCGTTCTGGGGCAAGAGAAGCCCTTGTTCGCTAAAGTCATCGAAGCTGTAGGCGGATTTGCGGGATTCAAGGATTTGTTGGACGAAATGTTCCCGTTCTAGTTGTTGGTCTGATGGTGTAGAGTCCTTTCTATCTGCCACAGGTTCATCGGTAGAGATAATAGGGTGGCCATTGTCGGTAGAAGAAGAGGAGAAAGGGCGGGAGAGGACAAGTAGGGAGAAGGCACAGAGGGCAAGGAGGAGGATGAACTTGAGGGGGTTGATGCGTCTGGATATGGCGGTGGGGATGGAGGTAGAGGAGTTATTGGAGACGAGAGGTGGCCTGTTGCTGCGTGATTGACTAGAGGAGGTTGTGCCAAAGTGGAAAGGCAGGCTGTTGGCGTTGCCGTTCCTATTCATATCCGGTCCCTGTCTCTCTTCTTTTCCTAGTTGTTGTTGATGTTGTCCAGATGGCTGTCAGTGAAAGGAAGAGAGGGTGATGTGTGTTTGTGTATGTGAGTATGTATATGAATCTGAAGAATGAATTGAACAAGCGGGTATGAATGTGAAGAATGTGTGTGGGTATAAGACCAAATGGAAGATGAAGGTTTGGTGACAAGAAGAGTGATAGCCACTTTAAGAAGTGAGCAGGGAGGTGTGTGTGTGTGTGTGTGTGTGTGCAAGAAGAGTAAAGTGTGTGCGTATGCAAGAAGATTAAAGAAGGAGTGTGAGTGTGAGTAAGAGCGAGAGTGAGGCGATGAGAAAGAAAGGAGGGAACAAGAACAAGTACAAGAACAAGAACAAGAACAAGGACAAGGACAAAGACAAGAACAGAAAAATTGTCAAAGAGTTCAAAGCAGGTGACTTGGTGCAGCTATAAATTATTGGTTGACTGTTTTGCGAACACGCCTGCACGCCCACCGCCTACGAGATCTCCAAGTATTCAAGAGTCTCCGTAGAGTCGCGTCGACCGTCCGCCCCGTCCTCAACCAACTCCGCCTTGTCATTGCCTTGACTATTGCTATGATTATGGCTATGACTTTGACTTGGGCCTTGACTGGCGTTCTTTCCCCGCACCGGTCCGCTCAACGACCCACTCTGAACAGGTGGTCCCGCTCGGCTCAACACAATCGAGTTCGACCTCGAATGATCATGGTCCCCAGCCTCGCTTGCCTCACACGGAATCAGATCCACCGATGCAGCATCCATCGACGGAGAGAGCGCGCCTCCTGGTGCAGAAGCAGGATAAATTCCACCACCACCAATACTACTCGACACTGGCCCCGTAGATGAACCTGGCAATAACGGGTGGTGTGCACTCGACTGTGTCTCCACATCAAACGGAGACTGGATCGTCAGCGCCTTCGGAGATCCCGACAAAGGCCGCACAGGAATCGGAGGCACCTGGAAGGGCATCGAGTAAGGTTGTACTGGCTGGGAAAGCATCGATCCGTTCTTGCTTTGGCTCTGGTTCTGGTTCTGGTTCAACAACGGTGCACTGACAGGCTGAAGCGCAGGAGCACCATACAGCGGTGGGGCCCCCGTCGATCCTTGGTAGCTCGTGCTGTCATCAGCAACAAATGGCGAGCGAATGGTGGTGTACTCATTCATAGGCACATTAACTTGCCCGCTGGCACTCTTCCCACTCGACGACGGTGGAGGTGGTGCGCCTCTTGGAAGCACCTGGATCCCATATTTCATGTTGCGTGTCCTTCTCCGTCTAACGATAAAGAACCCAACCATCAACGCGACCACCGCCAGGCCACCGACGACTCCGCCAATAATGGCTCCCAGATTCGCGGACTCGTCCTTCTTTTCATTTCTGTCGCTTTCATTGGTAGGCTTGAGGCCGTCAGAATTGGTAGGGTTTACAGCAAATCGGGTCGGTGCTGTGAAATTATTGAGCCATTGTTTGGTAACGACATTAAACAGTAACGGCTTGCTGTCTGCGGGACTACTAGGATCAGTGAACCCTACAATAGATGCAGATAATTTCACAATCGTACAGGTTAAAAGACTAATAGGCATTGGATGCATGTATGTCGTCCTTCATTCACATGAATGCAGATATTGCGCCTAATGTTCATAAACGATGGGCATTAATGGTGTTTACCTCCCCAGATGACAAGCGTATTCTCCTGCACAGCACATGCCATTCCTGTTCGTCCTGTGGCAAAATCACCGAGTCGCGTCCATGTCTGTGTGTTGAGATCAAAGGACCAAACTTCGCTTGACATTCTCCCTGAAGCTGTAGTAGTGCCTCCAACGACGTACCAAATCGATCCGTTGGCGTCTATTAAGAAAATATCACATATACTCGTTTCTGTGAGCATTATCCATCCCTTTTTTTTTTTTTTTTTTTTGTCTACAGAGGAAATTTGCTTTCCTAGAATAAGCATTGGTGATATGCGTCGGAAAAACTTACTTGTAACAAAACAGTGGCCTGTCCTCTTGCTGGGAACAACATCTCCTTTGGGCGGGAGGAGTGCAGACTTTGTTTCGTTTTGCTTTACTACACCGATTTGCAAATTAGAGCTGCTGTCGTCTGGATCGTAAGTCATGAGAAGGCCTTTGTTAACGGTGGACCAGGAAACCGCCGATGGTAGAAAACCGACTGAGAACGATGTCGTGGAGTTGTCGCTCAACAATGGAGAAGTCGATGGAGTCCAAAGATGAAATTTGTTGCCGCTTTTGTCAAAGAGGTAAACTGTTTTGTAAGAAGGATCAGGGTTGGTAGCAACGAATAGCCCTGAAGAGTTGACAAAGGTGTTCGTTTGAAATTGTAAGCTCCATGCTGTCTCCTGTGCGTCAAGCGCATTGTTGACAAAGATCTGGAAATGTTGACCGTTTGTAGTTGCTGCAAGGAACTTATTGTCCGGGAAAAGACCACCGGCTAGAGCTCTCACTTCCTTTGGATGTGTGCGGAGCGTCCATTCTGGACGGTCTGCTGACCAAGATACGCCCAAATCCAACGTGAAGAACTGAGACACGTAGTTGTCGTTCGCCTGTCCTCCTAGAATAAACAGATACTGGCCGTCAAATGCGTAAGCCATTCCTCCGACAGGATCTGGGGATGTGCGAGGCTGTCCTGTAGAGGGAGGTACGGCTGGTGGCGTAATAGTTGCCGTCGGCTGTGGCTGTCTGACTGGATTCGAGGATGGCTGTTGACCGAAAGCTCTCTGGATATGAGCGCCGGTCAGGGCTAGGACCACAACGGTTCTCAGAATGAGGCGCATTGAGTGTTTATGCGTATGGGTCGACAGGAAGATATGATATGAAAGGAGCGAGTATATAGAGGGTAGATGGGGTAGGAGTGAGGGTGACCGTTGGGGGCGGTTGGGGATGAGAGGAATAGGTTGACAATAAGAGTTGTAACAAGTAAAAGGAAGAGCCGGTAGGAGGTGCGGGTAGGGACTAGGTTCTCCACTCTTTGATATGTGCGTGTGTGTGTGGGTGTAGTGTAATATGAACGCGTTTCCCGTTTTAGGAGAGGAAAAGGCAGGTAGGTAGAGTTGATGGGAATGAGAAAAAAGGGTTGTGAATGAGAATGGGAAGGAAAAGAAGGAAGAAAAGAGCGGTTGAAAGTGAAAGGGTAAAAGGGAAGACTGAAGAGGGAAGACTGAAGAGGAACGAAGAGATAAAAAAAAAAAAAAAAAAAAAAAAAAAAAGAAGGGACGAGAAGGGCGGTTTTTTACCCTTTGGACAAGGGCGAAGGAGGGAGGGTAGGTAGGAAGGAGGAAGGGACGGATGATCGAAGGAGAGGGAGGGTCGAACAAAGGGAGGAGATTAGAGAGGGTCAGTGTGTTAGTGATTGAGTTGACATGCAAAACCAGCACAGAGAAGGGTCGACAGGGCTGGTGTCCAGAGCGAGCATGGCCATACGCCGTGCTTCTTTCTTTCTTTGACTCCGTCTGCCGTCCAATTGGTCTGCTTCTACTCTAGTCAACCAGCCAGCTAGAGTATCTCGATCCTTCTTTTTCAATGTTATTTGCACCGCCTTTTTTTCTTCGTTGCTGTCTCTTTGGGCGCTTTTTTTACTTTCTTTTCTCTGAGCCATGTCAATCACCTTTGATTCACCCTGTTGTATTCGCGTTGACTATCATCACCGCTAACATGAACACCACCGCTCATCATCACCTTTGCCAACAAAGACATACAACAACATCAACTCTCCATTCTTCAGACGATATCCTCGCCCTCTTCACCCCGTTTGTTGTAAATGATTACAGTTCTGACCCTCATGGCGCAGACGCAAAAAAGCAAACAAGCAAACAAGCAACAAGCAAATAAGGTGCAGCTAGAGCGGACCATGTACTTCTTTTTTTGTTTGTTGATGTCAACAGACAGCAAGCGGAAGATGTTTTTAGATCGTGCACAGCCCTATGAAAAATAGAGTCACGAGTGAGCGGAAAAGGGGAGCCGGGAAGAAGTAGGGCTTTTGAAACTGAATTTTTAATGGTTCCCCCGAATTCCCTCCAAAAGACAACGGTGCCAGCGGTGGCCTGTCAGTTGAGATAGCAAGGAGGGAACCATAGAAAAACTAATCATTAGCTTTGCAATTTAAAAAGGCGCGCCGCAATTTCCATGTGCAGCAGTTTATCTAGGCCGAGCCCAGCTCTTGCCAGTGTGCTGAAATGTCTTGAAGAGAAGAAAGGAGTCGAGTCGACATCTTGACCTTGGTAAATTGACAAGCAAAAAACATTTTTATGTGAAATTCTCAGTCCGCGGGAGATGAGAGATGAAAAGAAGCCAGCGATATCAAGGTTGCCTGTTTGTGCTTTGGTAGTAAGCAAGGCAACCAGCGCTTCTCATCAAAAGACCTAGCGATTGCCTTATGGGTGATAGGTGACATCCTGTAATATTTAGTGAGCAAGGCGTACCCAATCGAGGTTTATCAGTAATTTTTTTTGGTGGCAAAAGGTAATTCTTCACTGGCACTGACAACAGAAAACATGCAAACGAGTATCCCGTGTTGTCAGCAATGCACAAAAGAGGAAACAAGATGGCTTCTCTCTTCCGCAGGAATTGCGATGCTTAGTCATACAATGACGCAATCATTTTTTTTTTTGACTCCTTCGGGGAAGCAGAGAACAAAAGAAGCGGCGGGCAAAAATTGGACTCCCCAAATGGGTGAATCCGGCAGAGCGCAGTCCTCCTTGATTGTTGATCCCCACCATAGAGGAAGAAGGTTGTGGAGAAAGGACGAGGAGAAGGAAGAGGACGGACCACTCCTTCTCTACGTCCTGTATGTGCTCAAAAGAGAACACAATATGGAGAGAGGGTTTTTTTTGTGGCGACTGACTCGGTGGAGTAAAGTAAAACGGATGAAGGTGCTCCAACACTATTTACTCACGGGAAAGGCAGGGTGGGAAGCTGACATCCCAACGGGCAATCGTTGCTAGGAAATCCATAAAACGCATAAAAGGGAGGCAGCTCTGGATCCTGGATCTACATAACTTGTACTTCACTTATTTTATTTCCCATCCCCAGCATAATTTATCGATCCTTTTCGAATTTCTTTTTTTTTTGTAGCGATTTAATTTCATACTCCACCCGCATCAAATCGTATCACCCACCTTATCTCTTCCCTTTATTTTTTTTCCTTAACTCTCTCCCTGCACTCTTTTTCTTCTTTTTCTTCTTCTCTACACCCACCACCACTCTCCCCTCCCCTACCCACACATATACAATCATGCTTCGCCTGGCCTCCACCAAGACTCCCCTCGCACAGGTACCCTCTCTTTCCTTCCGATTTTATTTTTATTCGCACTCTCCTCTCGCCCTCGTATGCTGATCTCTCACTCACTCGTGCCTCTTCGTTCCGGAATTGATACAAAATAGATCGCCACTCGCCATGTGCCCACTCTCCGCGCCCCTGCCTTCACCTCCATGCCCAGACTCTACTCTACTGCCACTGGTAAGTGAAGCGCTTTCATGGAACCAGGAACCGGGAACGAGGAACCAGCAACACACAAAAGAAACAACAAAAGCATCAAATAATAATAGTAATAATAACAATAATAAGGAATGAGCGCGTCCATCCAGTCGCTTTTGTTGGGGTGTGACGGGAGTGACGGGTCACCGTGAGAAATAATATTGCCAAACCGCTCAAAACTCAAATCCACGCATCTAATACTAGACCTCATCTTGTTTTTAATAACTATCTGAACTACAGAGGAGTTGGACTTGGTCGTCATCGGAGGAGGTCCCGGAGGATACGTCGCTGCCATCAAGGCTGCTCAGCTCGGTCTCAAGGTAACGAAAGGATGGACGCTCCATAATAGGGTCATGACTATTCATAGCTTCTTCTTGTGTTTGTCTGATCTGGCTATGGTTATTAACTAGATCGCGTTAGCGGCAGCAAATAACTGCACGAACGAACGTCATTATTAATGGAAAGAGACACTCACCATATTTACTGTACATGTATTGTATAGACTGCCTGTGTTGAGAAGCGCGGCGCCCTCGGCGGTACTTGCTTGAACGTCGGATGCATTCCCTCCAAGGCCATGTTGAACAACTCTCACATCTACCACCAGACCCAGCATGACCTCAAGGCCCGCGGTATCGATGGCAAGTTTATACTTCACCAACTCTATTCTCGGCTGAGGATCGTTGACACAAACGGAGTTTGCGACTTCTCACAGGAGCTTTTAAGAGCTGCCCCGGGTCAATTGAGTGTTCTTTTTCTTGATCACCCATATGGAAGAGAACTAACCGTTTCAAATTTCTAATGTTTTCTAATCGACATATATAGTTGGTAGCGTTGCATTGAACCTCCCCGTCATGTTGAAGGCAAAGACTACCGCCGTCACTGGTTTGACCAAGGGTATCGAGGGTTTGTTCAAGAAGAACAAGGTCGCCTACCACAAGGGAGCTGGAAAGTTCTTGAACGCCAATGAGATCGAAGTCACCGGCAACGATGGCACCGTCTCGACCTTGAAGGCCAAGAACATCTTGATCGCCACTGGATCCGTTCCTTCGGGCTTCCCTGGAATTGAGATTGACGAGAAGAAGATTGTCACCTCGACCGGTGCTTTGGACCTCCAGGAGGTTCCCAAGAAGATGGTCGTCATTGGTGCTGGTGTCATTGGTCTCGAGTTGGGATCTGTCTGGCAGCGTCTCGGTGCTGAGGTTACCGTTGTTGAGTACCTCGGCGCCATTGGTGCCGGCATGGACAGCGACATGGCGTAAGTGTGCAACGACAGTCAACGACAGTCATCAACAATCAACGACAGTTAACGACAGTCAACGACAATGTGTTTGATATCTTATCGAAACAATCCCCGACGACACGCACACCATCGGTTACTCATACGAATTCTCTGCCATGTCTAATGTCTATTTGTAGTAAGGCTTTCCACCGCACTCTCTCCAAGCAGGGCTTCAAGTTCAAGCTGAGCACCAAGGTTATTGGAACCGAGCAGCTTGCTGATGGTCGTGTCGGTGTCAAGGTCGAGGCCGCCAAGGGTGGCAACGCTGAGACTGTAAGTCTACTTCTATCGTTTTGTAATAATGCTCAGTGCTATAGCACTATGTACAATGTTTAAACTAACTATCAACCACCACCCCTCTCGTATGTAAATTAGTTAGAGGCTGATGTTGTCTTGGTTTCGATCGGTCGCAAGCCCTACACCGAGGGCCTCGGACTCGAGAACGTCGGCATCCAGGTCGATGAGCGTGGCCGTATCCCTATTGACTCGGAATTCCGTACCTCTGTCCCCAACATTCGCTGTATCGGAGATGTCACCTACGGAGCCATGTTGGCCCACAAGGCTGAGGAGGAGGGTATTGCCGCTGTGGAGTACATGAACGGAGGCCACGGCCACGTCAACTATGACGTTATCCCCTCGGTCATCTACACTCACCCCGAGGTCGCCTGGTGCGGAAAGTCCGAGGATGAGGTCAAGAAGTCTGGTGTCGCCTATAACGTCGGTACCTTCCCCTTTGCCGCTAACTCCCGTGCCCGCACCAACGCTGATGCTGAGGGTATGGTCAAGATGATCTCTGACAAGGAGACCGACCGCATTCTCGGAATCCACATCATGGGTCCCAACGCCGGAGAGATGATTGCTGAGGGTGTCTTGGCCATGGAGTATGGCGCTTCATCCGAGGACATTGCTCGCACTTGCCACGCCCACCCTACCCTGTCTGAGGCTTTCAAGGAGGCTGCTATGGCCACCCATGGCAAGCCTATCCACTTTTAAATTTCCACTTGTTTTGCCTTTCGTTTTCTTTCCTTATTTTCACTACTGCCACCAACACTTCAACTACGCATAGATAACCCACATTAAATTTCGAGTTGCTTTTCTCACTCCTTTTGTCTTGATTATTTCTATTTTTTATTTTTTATTTTTCTATTTGAGGGTATCTGCATGATTGTCGCTATGTCCCCGCAACGTTGGATGCGTTAAGATTAGAATATGAAACGATGCTCGAGAAAGAACACCACAAAGAGAAAAAAAAAAAAAAAGGAGAGCATAAAAAGATGCATTACGAAATCTGAAAGCGCAAGGCATGACACACATTCCAGCCCATCCCAGTGCGACGACAACTTTTACCCTGCGTACCGTTTTCGTCGCGATCTATCTTGTATTTCATGGTCGCTTACAAGTGAGACAAACGAGTCTAGCAATAAGCGAGTCTTGGAAAAGTAGGACGAGAGATCCAACTGACCCTCTGGAAAAAAAAAAAAAAAAAAAAAAAAAAAAAAGGTATTTAAGAACCAAGAAGAGGCATGCGCAACTTTCATCACCCTGTCGACACCCTTTCTTCTTTCTTTTTCACCATCTCCCTCCCTCCTCGACCCTAAGTTTGATCCAACATCCTTCCAGTTCACTAGCATTTTCTCCTTGCTTTCCTTTTCCCCGTCACTCATCGCAACAACAACCAAGAGCAACCAACCGCACTGACCTCCGTTAATCTTACTAAATTAAGGTAGGCGGGATATGGACGACATAAATGCATAACCCTGCATATGTCATTTTTTTTTGGAGGGAAAAGGATATTGAAGTGGACCGACTGGAACCCAGCCAACCACCAGCGTAGACACCCAAAAACCCGTCATGCTTTAGCAGGATCATCACGGCTTAATTCATTCATTATGATGTCGACAGCTGCTTGTTGTCGCTGTCGCGAAAAAGTGCGAAAAGCGACCCAGAAAAGAGCTAAAAAAGAGTAGCAACAGAGAGAGACGGAGACCGAATGCAATTGACGGTAGCAGCGGTAAATCTGCCGTCTTCATGTCGAGTCGACCCTATGTGCCCGTATAAATAAGTCGCAATGAGCCCAAAGAAAATCCCACACTCATTCTCACAAACTGATCATCTTTTACGCTTTCTACACATTTAGCACAACAACCACTCCCTAATCCCAACTTCTACTCAACCTCTACTTAACCTCTATCCAACCTCTATTCAACCTCTATTCGCCTCTCACCCATCTTCGCCAGTCAACCTCACCTCCCTATTGAAGAAATGTCCACCTACGCCCCCGAAGGCCAGTCCTCATTCCACCACGTCCCGATCTCGGACAGCGGTGCCAGCATCCCTCAGCAACTCAAACAAGTCGACCGCAACCAAAAGTTCAAGCTCTTCGAGTGTCTTCAAGCCTTGGTCCAGGGTCGTCTGCCCACCAACGACCAGATCGACAACTTCCTCGCCATGGCTCAGTCTTCCACCGCTCTCGAGTCCCGTCAGCACATGCTTTCAGCCGACGGCCAGGCCCTCTACAAGGACTTTCAAGAGCTCGTGCGAACCACCCGAGGAATCGTTTACGAAAAGAACGAGCAAGAACTTTTCCAGAACTTTATCTACCATTGTACCCAGGCCTCTGACTCTGTCGGCGCTCAGAATGTTAATGCCCCCGACATGAGTGTTGGTGTCAACTCCCAAAAGGCCAAGAAGGAGGGCAAGGAGACTCTCGATAGCATGGTTGCCGTCGCCAAGCTGGTCACCACCAACGCCGACTTCCGAGCCATCCTTCAAGAACTCTTCACGCTCGCCAAGGAGATCTTTAGCGAGGGCACCGAAAAGGTAGCCCAGTCTGCCACCACGGCCAGCGAGAAATTCTCCACAAAAACGAACGAGATCTCTGCCAACGCCTCCGATGCTACCCAGACTGGTGGATCCAAGCTCCAGGAAGGAATCCAAAAGGCCACAGACATGGTTCAAGGTTTTATCGGTAACGCCCAAGAGGATCCCATCAACACCGCCCGCGAGACTCGTGAAGACATTGCCAACCAGTCGAACGCCTCCAAGGAATATGCCCAGAAGCGATCTACAGACATGAAGAAGCACCTTGCTCAGCAGACCGAGGACTTCAAGGCCAGGGCCCAAGCACAGGCCACCCAAGCTCGAGATGATGCCAAGGTCTACGCCAGCTCCAAGATGCCCCCCGAGAGACGCCGCGATCTGATTGAGCGTCTCAAGGCTGTCATTGGCCAGATTCAGGCTGACCCCCAGTACCAGAACGCCATCAACTCGATCATGAACTTGGTCGGCACCTGGCGACAGCGTGCTCAGCAACCCACCGACAACATTACCACCGAAGCCAACAAGGTCATTCAAGGTATGCATTCAATCATTCTTTGATCCTTTTCGTATTTGCCTCTGGCTTTGACTAGCCGTCATGCTAACATACTATACTCTGCGCTTGTTCTTTTTTTTTTCAGATCCAAATGTGGAGGCGGCGATTCTCGAGTTTAAGATCATTCTCCAGCGTTGGGCCCAAGGATACGGTCTCGATCCTATCATTGGTTATGTCCAAAACATGTGGAGAAAAACCATGACGGACCCAGAGTTGAACCAATTCCTCAACAACCTGTCTGAGTTTATGACCAGAGCCGTCCGTGAGCCTAACTATGTGACCTCACAGCACATCAATGCCGATGCCGAAGCCCTCATGAACCACGGCCAAAACCTTCTCAAAGTCAAGTACAAGCCCGATACAGAGGCTGTCCTTAACGAAGGCCAGATCTTCCTTGATAAGCTTAACAACGACCCCAAGTCCAAGGAAGTTGCCGCCAACTTTCAAAAGTTTGCCAAACACCTCTTCTACGACAAGTAAGTTGTGAAGACGTGCCTTTTATTGTTATGAAAATGCTTCTTATTATTATTCGAAATACTTTCGATTGTGCACACCAGCTAAACAACAACCCCCCCCCCCCCTTTCTTGACTAATTGTTAGAAACGGAAAACTCAAGTTCAAGCCTCACCTGTTTGACGACTTCCGCTACGTCTTCATGCCGGCAATGCTCGAGTCCTTCCATTTCATCCCCATCCCGCGCATCGAGTACTCTGATATGAAGGTCGACCTCATGTTTGACAACATGATCCTCACCAGTACCGACCTCCTTCCGCGCCTCTTTGAAGTCAACATGAACAACCAGATCCGCATGGTCCCCCGTGGTGCCAACAAGAATGACCGCTCCAAGGATGCCAACAAGCATGATTTCAACATGCTCATCAAGGGCCTGGAGGCCAATATCCGCGATGTCGACTACTTTGTCCGCACCAAAGAAGGGTTCAAGTTTAAGGACCACGGTATTGCGGACATCTTGATTAATAGGAAGGGTTTGGACATCAAGGTCATGGGCCACAAGACCCCCGAAACTGCCGAGGTCCCATCTCTTGTCACTATTGACAACGTCAAAGTCAAGGTCCATTCGCTTACCATCAAAATGCGCCATTCTGAGCACTCGTAAGTCCTTCTCATCCTCTCGTCATTATTTAACCTCTTTGTCTTTATCTTTTACTAACCTCTGTATTTATTTTCTTTCACGTGTACCTTTACTAGTGCGTTGTACGCATTGGCCCAGCCCTTCATCAAGTCAGTTGTCAAAAAGGCCGTCGCTCACGCGCTCGAGACCCAGATCAAAGAAGCCCTCACCTCGGGCGACAAGGCTCTCGCCACTTCCATCAGAGACACCCGCATTAAAACAGGCAAGAACACCTTTGGGGCCCTCGTCGATTCTGCAACCTCCTTTGTCACCAGCAAGGTCAACCCCGATGCAAAAACCAAAGCCGAGAACGAGCGCAAGAAAAACCAAGGTCATTATAACCGCACATCCCGCGTCATCTTTGACCAGGACGGTCTCTGCGTTCTTGATCCCGTCAAGCATATGGAACTCAAGGTCGGACAACCCCTGCATGAAGACCCTAATGCCATGGCTGCCATGCCTGTCGCTGCTCCTTGGGTCAGCACGGCGTTTGATATGACCGATATGCAGGTCAAGGGTCAGCAACAGCACCTCCCGGGCACGCGTCGTACTCGTGGTAGTCTTGCCATGTAAAGAGGTTCAAATTGTTCTACCCATCGGACCCAACTCCTCCTAATGCACTACTTAGCAAATTAATAAACTAATAATCAACATGGGATGATAATCGTGAAAGCAAATTTATTATTGCCTTTTAAATATTTCCCCAAGTAAGCCGCATAACATGATCCGTCTTCCGGCTGGTCGACTTGATGAACCCCATAAACTGCAACTCGGCCACTCCGCTAATGAACCTCGCTTGCACCTCCTTCTGATCCAGCTTGTTCGCGTTCGCGATTGTCTTGGTCTTGGCTTTCGATCCAGCACGACCGCCCTTGCCTACTGCTCGTTTCTTGGCCGGCGGTTCCTCCACACTATCAGGCTGTTGTCCACGCTCAAGGATCATACCGAACGCTGTGAACCAGTCGTACATGTTGATCATCCGCCCACATTCCACATACAGTTTGTAAAGAATGCAAGTATCGTGCTGCGTTGGGAGGACCATGTCCGCCAGGCTCTGGCCCGTGCTCCCAGAAGGTGGTCGACAGCAGTCGCAGTTTAGATACACTTCTGGTTGACCCAATGCAGCCTGAATCGAAGCGCGTGGCTGTGGCAAGAACGCCTATAAATATACGGAATAAAAATTAGTGCGGCATCTTACTTAGTCACTCAAATGTCAAAAAGTGGCGTAAGAACATGATGTAGCTACCTTTTGCTGGATGGTGATTTGCGAGTAGTAATATATCTCATTCAACGGTACGCTTGTGTGGCACACTAAGTACGTTCTGCAAATACGTAACATGAATTATGTCAATGTTAGTGCAAGCCAGTCTTACAACATTAATACTTAAGACGAGCGAAAAAAAAAACCCCTAACCGCATGAGGAAAGATACCTGAAGAGTCGTGAAATGGTTTCGTCAATCTCCTTAACCAGCAACGTGTACGCTCCTAGAGCGCCCTTGGGTATCCTGGCAGTCTCACGCGTCTTCTTTGCAATCCTGGTCTGTCGGCTATCCGCCTCGTGTGCGTACACATTCAAACTGACCAGTTTCCGCTTCTTCACAAATCCTCCACTCAACATCTTGGAGGAATCCTCAGCCTCCTCACCATTGTCCTCAGTTTCACTGCTGCTGGTGACAGAATCCTCACTGACGTTGTCCAAGAGAGCTGCCATCCTGTCCCGAATACTCTGCACCACAATCAGCTCTCCGTCCATAGCATTCTCCAGGGTCGTCGAATTTTTTGGTATACATCGTGGCGACTCCTTAAACAGTTGCAGCCAATCCTCAACAAACATCATCATGCTGTTCGAGTCTAGTTTTCTATTAGATACAAGAAATAAATCCAATTATGAGGTAAGGGTATTGTCATAGAAAAGGATACGTTAAAGTTGTAAATAAAAAATAGCGTATATGATTACCGGACGAGACTTTGCAGGAAGGGAATATGGCTCGAGTTGATAAGAGTACCCTCGAGCGCCATAAAGTAGAGTGCCCGCTTGGGTTTCTTGAGTAATGAGATTGAGAACCGACTCTGAAGGAACCACAAAAAGTCAAAGATCATCCCAAAGTTTTGATGATATTCTCGCAGGCCCTGAACCATATCTGGAATCTGCTGCACTAAGAACTCGTCGTCTAAGATCAACATCTCCGCCTCCTGTGGGTCGCCATTCAACTTGTCTTCCACGTACCTAGCGTACCCAGAGTAACAAGATACTATTAGTAAAGGAACGGCTCAAGCAATGACGTATCCTTGGGCAGTATGGATTCGCGATTTGTAGGCAGATGAAATTACTATCTTACTGTTGAAATGAAGGGAGCATCCGAAGGTGATCAAAGTGCCCTTTCGTTAAAAAATCCAATGCCTTGCTCTGTGCTGTGAGCGATCGGTCGCACAGGATACTCAATGGGTTGGCGTAAAAGTGATGCATAACGATGTACTACACATGCAAACAGTGCAAAAGCGAATCACGTTAGCATCTAGGCCCAATTATCCCATCCACAGCTCCATCAAATAGTTGATCCAGAAATACACCTGCCTTCAAGTTGGAGATGAAACCGCCCACAGAAAAATTGTAATGAATGAACTGATCGATTAATTGCTTGAGAGGTAAAGATCCGACCATTAATCCCACGTTGGCATGGATAAACAAGTCTTCGATAATCGCTGTCAGACACTCGGACGACTGCTGCATCTGGAACTTCCTGGTTTGCAGTCTACTTAGCACTGCCTTGGGCAGCCCCTGATGAAGAGCATCGATTGAAGTCGCCAATCCCATCAGCAGGACAAACGGTATCCTGTCCTGGTAGTTGCTGCAGATCGTGATAAAATCCTGGAGAGTATCATAGTCAAAACTTTCAAAATCCTGCAGGATAATGACCAGCGTCGGCTGCTTCCTTTCCTCACCCGCACCGTCGCTGGATTCGCATAATGACTGGTACCATCGTTCCAGGACAAGCATGTCATAGTTTTGCAACCTCGCTCCGCCCTAGGTAAAAGTGTTGACAAGGGAAAATTGTAAGCGCCGAATATTATAATCACAACGCGTCAATCCAATGGGACACCTGTACTAGTAATCAAGGCCCAAAAAAACTAAAAGTACCTCCAATGGGTTAATGGCGCCTACGATTCCTAGTCCAAGAAACTGCTCGATCATCGACTTTTGAGCACTTTTCAGATTAGCGCAATCCTTTGACTGCAGGACAACAACATGGCTCGCGGAGCTGGCAGAAGCTGCTGTATTGCTGTCCAGCTCCATATCTTCCGCTCCCATAGCTCCCGATGAAGGTGGTGTTGAAGACGATATTGTCTGGGCGATCTGCTGAAAGAGAAGGTCGTGATCCGGGACATTGATTCCTGCAAAGATCAATCCTGTGGGCAGTTCTAAGAATGGCATTACAGCACTGTAAAAATCGAGAAGCGCATTATTAACTAGTGTTTCCTCCACATGTGGGCGAATAGCAAGTCATGGTGTCTCGTTAACCAAAGTCCTAGCTTGGTATACACACATACTTGTTGGACTGACGAGAGTAGGCGTTGTGGACAAAGTTGTAGATGGCCGATAGAACCATGGTGTTCATATTCCGCATGACATTCTCGATCCTGCCAGCCATCAGCTCCCACTCCCGGTTGAAAAGAGCGCGCCTAATTTCCATAGCCTCTATTGGCTCATTGACGTCCTTGAGTTGTTGGAAGCCATCTAGCCTGAAGTGGTCTATGTCACATTGATTGGCGCAAAGGAAGGATGATTAAGTGCCAGCCTAGATCCGCTGCAAAAGGGTGCCAACACGGACATTGATCTCAAGTATCTTACCCCACTGTGCTGCTTTTGCTGCCTTTGCTTTGCTCTTTCCTACTGTCTTCCCGATGGTCGATGGGGGGACATAGAAGACACCCTAATGGTGGCGGAGACAGATGTGTTGCTGCGTTAATGTATTTTTGTGTTAGATTCGATTGTGAATTGTGTTCCTGATGTGACAATCAACGTTCATCTTGCTGCGTTCAAATATGACCCCTGTGTGTACAACAGAAGTGGCAGCATACGTCAGTGAGTGAGTCGAATTCGTCCATTGTCTGCGAATAGTCGCGCGAATGAATAGTTGTTTGTTGTTGTTGTTCCTGCAGCTGTCTGTCGGAAGTGAAGAACAAAAACATCTTTCCACGAACCTTGCTTGAATTGCCTTATTGTGGATCAGGTGCACGTGATTGACACCTTTAACTTGATTTTTGGTGGCAAACGTAAAAAATACACGTATGGGACGAGTTAATGACTTCAGTGGTCAGCGGTCGCCTCCTAAACGACGCATGGCTGTTTAGTCATAACCCGTCCGTGAATACAACAACGACGGAGACGTGTGAGAGACAGATACGACATCGTTGTCCAACTGCGATTTCTTATCCTGTTTCGCACCGGCTTGACATTTTTTGTCCATATTTGGCTTGTTTCTGGGTCGCATTCCCTCTCGATCTGTCTCGTTCTCTTCTCGGCTGGGTCTCATCCACACAAGAAGGAAGCCTTCCCAACAATCACTAACAGCCTGACACGAACCGCTACTGGCTTTTTTTTTTTTTAATATATATTTTCTTCTTCCCTTACATCTTACCCCTCTTTCCTTTCTGCCGGTAATAACATTCTATAATTCTCTCCATCCTCAACCCTTCCTCCTCCAACTTAGAAAAGAACAAAAAAAATGTCAAGTGCACTTTTAAAACGCCGCAAGAACGAGCTCAAAGGTGCGCATGCTATAGTGAATTATAACTGTTGCGGCTCTATGCAGTGTCTACAATACTCGCTAACACGTTTGACGTTACCTCCACAATAGAGCTAGCTTTAAACTTGGGCCTTTCCTCGGAAGGCATCCGAGAAGAACTCGTCGATAGAATTAGGTAAGGCTTTTCACTCATACTTGTCCATCATTGTGCTGAGGGAATATCAAAATTACTGACCTACTGTTTGCCTTTTGTCGCTGTCTCCACAGACATCATGTTGTCAAACATGGCGCCAGTGATTCATCTCTTCGCGATCTTTTCCGCGAGGAGAGCCCAAGAGCGAGCATTCGCCGCTCAACCGAGAGTAGTCGTTTAGCCAGTCTTTCCTCCGCCGCCGACGACGACGATAGTTCTGATGAAGGTGTTCGAACTCGCTCAAGGCGCTCATCACCCAAAAAGTCGACCATGCATGTTACTGCAACTCGCAAGTCCAGGTGAGTCAAGCAAACTGCTGTTCTTTCTGATTTGATCATATTTTGACTAGACACCAGCGGTTGCTAATAGTAGGCCGACAATGGTATTCCTTTGCCTACATAGATCTGGACGTAGTTCTGACTCTGAGAGTGCTGAGGATCCATTGTCGGAGCATCAAGTCCGCAACTTCATGGACGACCTTCAAACTGATATCCACGAGGCAAAAGAGCTTGCAAGCTCGCTGGAACACACCCTCCACGAAAAGCTACAGTCCGGGAAAGCGACTATTCGACGCGCCTCCAAGGATCTGACTTCTGGTGTTGTTAACGTTATTGACGATGTTGTTGGAGCTGTATCGGGCAACAAGGGCAAAAGCGTCCGTCGTGGGTCCCATCATCGCCACGCAGACGAGGATAGCGACCACCACCGCCACAGCCGTTATTGCCGTCATGGCCGTCATGGCGAGGAGGAGCACGTGGGTCTTTGTGGCAAAGTCTGCAGCATGATCAAGCACCGCTTCGCGAACTGTGCTTCCTGCGCATCCAACAAGTGGCAAGTGTTACATGATCTGGGCTCAAACAGTCTGGGCTTCGTCTGGATCACCCTCCTTCTCGAGCTGACAGTCTTTCTCTCGTCAGCATTCGCTCAGAACAGTCAGGTACATTGCTCTCACTCTCACTCTCTCTTTCTTTCATGCACCACCTGTCTTTATAGATAACATTGGCACACTTCGCATCTAGTGAACACTGACAGCACTCACGGCAATATACTAACCCCTTTTCTCCTTTGGTCACTTTACACACAGCACGTAGAGGGATGGTTCTCCTGCTTGCACCTTTTGACTAATTGGCCCAACTTTCTAAAGCCATTTTTCGCATACTACGGAGCCCTGTTCGCCATCCCTACCCTCCTCTCTCAACTCTTTAACGTTGACCGGTCTCGCTCGCACAAACATAACCAGACCCAGCCATCCGGCCTCCTTTCCCGCAAGACCACCTCTGGTCTTTCCTACTTTGCCTTCAAGTTTGCAATGACCTATTTCCTTAGTCAAACCCTCACCGCCAACCTTCGTGCTGACAACCCTAGTCTTGTTGGACTGGCCAAAGAAGCCGTCGAGACTGTGGTGAATCACGTTAGTCATCAGCCCGTCCTTATGAAGAACTACTGCATATTACCCCAGGTCTTCCGGTACATCCCCGAGAGCGTTAGTCTATCGACCTCTGGTGTAGGGACCATCTTGGCTCTTGCAGAGACCGCTCTCTCCAGACGTCGATAGACTAGACAACGCACCTTTTTTTGCTACACTACAGGTTTTAATAAAAAAAAGTTTTCTTTACTGTCCTAGACACGCCGGTCCTTTCATTTCCTTATCCTTCCAGTTGGAGGGTTCAGCGTGGATCGAGATCATGCTCGACTGCCCTTTGCCTTGAGGTATTCTATTTTATTATTGTTGTTGCTGTTGTTGTTGCATGGAAGGTATTGCTATGTGGGAAAATGACTGCACTGCTTTCCGCTGCCGTGGACATGCTCGTGCTCACGTCTGTTTCGGAAAAAATTGAATGAAAAGGAGACACACCGGCTTACAGAAAAAGAAAATTGCTGTCGATCGTCAAAACGCATCTCCTTTCACTCCTCTTCTACTTTTTCCTCTCTTTTGATATGTTAATGGATGCGGGAGACAACTTTTTGTTTGTTTGCTTTCTCCCTTCCTTTCCCAAGTCAAATATGTGCCTGTGTTTACTGTTTGTAAATCGCCCCTGATGAGGCCTGTTCACCTGCCTCGCCCTTGTTAGTCTCCTCTTTCTACACTGTGCCGTCTCCTCAGCTACCCTATTCCACTCTCAAGCAAAAAAGCTATTCTCCACCTCCACCACATTAATGGAGCGCCTCTCGCTGGTACTGCTACCATCGACGGCGCTACCGCGTTCACATCCGTCTCCACTGAAACAATGTTCCCTAACCTCAGTAACATCAGCATATGCTGGATCATATACCACAGGGCCCAACGGCACCTTACAATATCAATACACACGAGCTCAACATGCCATCAAAGATAACAGCAACAATCACGAATCAATAACAACAAATGATACAACCACCGCAACAGGCGTCCATCCTCTTGCACGAAGAGGCGAAGGTGGATGCACAGAGGACGACTGCCAGCGCAAAGTTACACCTGTCACCAGAGATCCATATTAGTCTGCCAGTAGGCCCGTCGGTGGGGATCCTGTCGTGAAAAGTTTGCAAGACGGTGTCGGATGGATTACCTCGATTGGGTAATGCACTGTCTCCTTTCTGACCCTGACAGTGATCCTTACCCACCAGGATATTTTTGATAATTAACAGTCAACACACAAATAAAATGAGCGTGGAGGTACTCTAAGTCCTTTTGGTTTGCACTTTTGCTGTGAGACTCGAATTGTTTCCACTTGGCAGACCTGTCCATACATTCCGGTTGTCAGAATATGCAAACTGTGCTGTGCCATAACATACTGTCTCTTCTCTTCCTACAATGCAGACAACGTACATTACCCCCACCAAAATTCACCCAATTTGATCTTGGCTAATTGACACCACTACTATTTACGCCGAATGTGTCTTTTTTTGTTTTTTTTGCTTCTTGATAAGGATCAATGGAATCTAGGATGCAAATTGATGAGGATGGATTATAGACTACTTCGCCTTTCCTTGATTCTTGGGCGCATTAAGAGAGAGAGAGAGGAAGCGAGGAAGGAGGGATCACCGTGAGAGGCGAGAGCCTTAGTTATTTGACAGATCCCTCTAAGTGTGTGTGCAGTCGATATGATGACGACGATTGCGCGCGATAGGATTGAAGACTTATCCGGGCCACGGTAGTCACTTTGTCCTCAATGTCGCCACTCCCCTCTTCCAATCGCTTCAACTTTCACCCGCTATTGTGGGCAGAGTGAACTAACACCCCAAACCCAAGACCAATAGATATCCTTGAACAACGAGTGCTAGGCTTGTTGCGCGCGAGTATTTTGCAGTTGTAAGGTAATGTCAAGTAAGGAGTCTTATCAGGTCGTAGTGTTGAGTCGTCGAAGAGACCTGGTACTGAGACGATGTCTACACCGTTTGCTGTAAACGCGTGGCAATTGAGCACATCCTCCGTGTGCCGTGGTAGCTGTATACAAACTACTTCACATTTTATCCGCGTCCGAGGGTTCTCTCTCAAAGCCTTTTTTTTTTTTTTTTTTTCGAGCGGCGTCCATTAAGCAGTCACGAAATGGATAAACTGACATTTAATAATATTCTTCCTGTACAATTCTGCACTCTTCCTTCAACTTCTTGAAGGTCTGGCGACACAATAGTCTTTGCACCTTTACCAACTTGCTCCTCTGTCAACTTGTCCCTTATACTTCTTTACATCTCAGTCCTGATTGCATTTCCCGAGCCACACGATTACCTTCCAACGACAAGCATTGAGCTCAAGACACCGTCCCTCAGACTACCAGGTCGACTCAACGCAACAAGGGCCGATTATTATTGCAGACTATGTCCGGTCTGTGCACAAACCACGAAGGATGGGTAAGAAGATTGTAGCCGACTTGCATCGGTCGTCTTCGTATCGATAAAAATGTTCATAAATAATTAGAAGCACCTTCCTTCTTACAAATCAATCGGGTTCATTGCCAACGTAGGGTCCACTGAGTCCGGATCGATATGACTTGACGCCATGCTTCGAGTTCAGGTGCGTCGTTGAACTAGATAGAATGGTTCGCATCATTAACGCACAAACACTAAAACACTCTAACTAACCGCTCGAGTCGATGGTTTTCATTTGTATCCATAGTGTCTTTTTTTGCGGCATGGCAACCGTTGCTATCGTGGGATTCTTGACCAGGATTCATTATCTGGCTCGTCATACGAAACCACATGGCCTAGGAAGAACAGCGTGGATCTACTGGCCCACCCAGATCTCTATGGTCGTCGCAGCCATCACCATCTGGACTCTGGCATACCAGTTTTTCTCCATGAAGAATTATTCAGTCATCTGTGCTTGGAGCTGCTTACTCATGGGAGTCGCCTGGGTAAGTCTCGCCTCTTATTCAGTGTTATGGTCTTGCTTATGGAGGCATTTTAGGCGCAAACCTAACGGCAAATATCCATTGAATAGGTCGCTGCCGCCATTTTGAATAAATATGAGCACACCTGTGAGATTCGATCAAGTAGTGCCATATTCGCATTTTATGTCACCTCTATCTGTGGCGCTCTCACCATCCTCCAGACAGCACTGGATCCAGGATCAGGAACCGACTACTCTGTCACTCCTCTGGTCATCTTCGCCCTTACACTGACGGCAGGATTCGTTGTTGAGGCTTGGCCTCGTGGAAACACCCGTGTTCAACGCTCAAGCAGTGTCGGCATGTACGGCAAGGCAAACCTCTTCTCACGTCTCACATTCTGGTTCTTCACGCCCATCATCTCAATCGGACTCAATCGGATCCTTACGGCTGACGATATCAAAGGCCAGCTCCCAAAGTCTCTAGCAGCATACACTGGATACAAACGGCTCTCACGCGCCTGGGACGAGGCACTCCAACGACACAGGCGATCTTCATCCGCCTCCTCAAAGGAGACATCGCCCTCGCTGTTCTGGACAGTTCTCAAAAACAGCTGGGAAATGTTAATACCAGTCCTGCTGAGTCGTGTCGCTATTGTGTTGTTCTCCTACACTCTACCGATCTTATTGAAGGAACTCCTCAATTATCTGGAGGATCATGAGTCCAAACCAGTCTCCTACGGGATCACTCTAGCCCTCGGTATGTTTACCGCGTCGCTATGTGCTTCACTCCTGAACACCTACAATCGCTACCAAATGCTGACTCTCGGTGTTGCCAGTCGCTCGGCACTCATCTCAATGATCTATCGCAAGTCTCTCCGTCTCTCTGCAGGATCGCGGAACGAAGCGAGCAGTGGAAAAATCGCCAATCATATGTCGGTTGACGCCGATCAATGGTGGAACGCGATCGTGTACATCTCCATGTGGATTGAGATCCCGCTAGCGCTCTTCATCTCCATGAAGATGCTGTATAACCTCCTGGGCTGGTCGATGCTGGCGGGAGTGTTCGCTATGTTATCTCTCCTACCTCTTCAGGCTTGGCAAGCGCGTGTTTTCCAGAGTATCCAAAGTGGCAAGCTCAAAGCTATGGACGAGCGGATGCGATTGACGACCGAAGTTCTCTCCTCCATGAAAATCGTCAAGCTCTACGGCTGGTCAACTGCTTTTCTACGCCGCATCCTCGAGATCAGGAACCAAGAGCTGGCGTATCTCCGCCGCATCGGAGTCGTTGAGGCCTTCATGTCGATCATCTTTATCTCATCCTCCCTCATCATTAGTCTTATTACCTTTGCTGTCTATGCTCTTTGGGGCGGACCAAATTTCACACCAGGGACACTCACACCTCAGACAGTTTTCGTCTCCATGACACTGTTTGCAATGCTTAAGGGACCGATTGCCAGTCTCTCGGATGCCACCACCTCAACCATTGGTGTTCTTGTTGCCACAAGGAGAATCCAGCAGTTCTTACTCAAGGAAGAAGTCGACGAAGCCGACGTTGTTCGTTCGGAATCCCTTCCAAGGGACCCACTCGGCCCTGTCATCTTGATCAAGGACTCCTCCTTCTCATGGGCTTCGCCATCACAGAACGAGCTTCGACCTGACCCGGATGAACGGACCGCCTTACTCGCGACAAACGACAACCCTCCCAATAATATTCCGGCCCCGACGCTTCAGTCGATTCAGCTCACGGTTCAGCGAGGCAGTTTAACAGCTATTGTCGGCCGGGTTGGTCAGGGAAAGTCATCATTATTGTCCGCGATGATTGGAGACATGTACAAGCTCAAAGGGCAAGTGGAGCTCTGTGGGCGAGTGGCCTATGTCCCTCAGCAAGCTTGGATCTGCAATGCCACACTGAAGGATAACATTTTGTTTGGGAACGAGTACGATGAGGCCAAGTATCGACACGTCCTATTTGCCTGTGGATTAGAGCCCGATATTGCGATGCTTCCAGGTGGCGACATGACAGAGATTGGCGAGCGCGGGATTAACCTCTCTGGCGGCCAGAAACAACGCGTATCATTGGCCCGTGCGGCGTACGACGATGCCGACATTTACCTTTTGGACGATCCCCTGAGCGCCGTGGATGCCCACGTCGACCACCATCTCTGGCAGAACCTTATTGGACCTTCAGGACTGCTCAGGAGAAAGGCTCGAGTCCTCGTTACCCATGGCACTCATCACCTCCGTGAGATGGATCAGATTGTGGTTGTCAAGGACGGATCTATCCAGGAACGAGGAGATTACTCGCAACTTATGGGTTCCAAAAAGAACTTTTACCGCTTGATCAAGGAGTACACTGTTTTGGAGAGGAGAAGCTCACATGCAACAATCAAGAGGCGCCAGAGCAAGGATACTGCGGTTGAGGGTGTGTCTGCTACAGGTGAGGAGAACGACTCGGAAGAACCAAGCACCGAGGGAGAGGCTGGCGCGGATCAGGATACCTCTGACGACGAAACCAAGGAATCCTCAGAGCCGCTTCAGAAGCAAAAGATCGAGAAACCGAACGCCAAAGCTGTCCTCACTGGTGCAGAAAAGATGAAGGAGGGCGAAGTTGGGTTTGACGTTGTACTCTACTATGCCAAGGAAGCGTAAGCTATCAACCAGTCATTAATTTGATCCGCGACTTTACCCTTCAAAGGATTTTTGTGATCTAAAATATTGAATAACCCTATGGTACTACATTCATACAACCACCATAGTTCATACCGGATAACGGCCACAATTGTTTTTTTGTTTTTGCTTGCTCAAGGATGTCTCGTCTCGACCAGCCTGTGGTTGAAGCATTGGATCAAAGTCTCCAAGGAAATCGGGGACGACGAGTCACTGTCTCTGTTCATATTCCTGGGGGTATATGCCTTCTTGACAATGGTGTATGTGCTGCTTTACATGGTCATCACCTGGTTAGGACTTGCCGTGGCAAGAATCAGAGCCTCGAAACGGATCCACAGTCATCTTCTTGAAAAGGTGCTCCGATTACCTATGCCATTCTTTGATACTACTCCTGTTGGTCGTATCATCAATCGCTTCTCATCCGACATCTTTGCGGTGGATGTGAGGATCCCAAGCAAGCTGATCGACATTTGCCTCTTTGGTATCTCTGTCGCTAGTACACTCTTGCTTATTGTCTTTACGACGCCGTCGTTTATCCTGATTCTGCCCTTCCTGCTCATCGGATATTGGTTTGTTGAAAAGTGCTTCCTGAACGTCTCCCGAACCCTGGCACGGATCTATGTCATCTCCAAGTCTCCTGTTTACCAGCATTTCCACGAGTCTCTTGGTGGTGTATCGACTATCAGAGCTACGAAGACCCAAGAACGATTCATCGAGAAGAACGCGGCCATGGTTGACAGGATGTCCAACAACTTTTTGTCCAACATGGGCAGCCGACGCTGGTTGGATGTTCAGCTTCGAATTCTGAGCACCATTGTATTGCTGTGCGCTGCTCTCTTTGCGGTTCTACAGCGGGACAGCATGGACCCGAGTCTGGTAGGACTTACCCTAAGCTTTGCCCTGACGATTACCGAGGAGGTAACAAGCCTTGTACGCAACTTTTGCGACCTTCAGGTAAGCATTACTTATATCACACATTTCTATGCTAAACTTCTGCAAGGCATCTTGTCCCGAGATATCTGTCACTAACACCAAGCATTTTGTTTCTATGTATTAGAATCAATTAATAGGATTGGAGAGGATCATCGAGTACACAGACTTGAAAACGGAGGCACCAGACACAACACACGTTCTCCTTCCTGCCAAATGGCCTTCAAAGGGGCGCATCAGCTTCAAGAACTACTCGACACGCTACCGTGAAGGACTAGACTTGGTGATCAAAAACGTATCTGTTGACATCCTGCCATCAGAAAAAATCGGGATCGTAGGTAGAACAGGAGCGGGCAAGTCCTCACTGACATTGGCTCTCTTTCGCCTGGTCGAGGCTGCCAACAGCTACTGGGCCAAGGAGAGTGACAACAGCCGATTCCTTGTTGCAGATGCAGCACCGATCGGTATTCTCGGCACTGACGATTCAAACGACGAGGAGTATGGCGGCCTTATTGAGATTGATGGAGTCGATATTTCAACTGTTGGATTGGAGGAATTGAGGAGACATTTGGCAATCATTCCTCAGGATCCAACTTTATTTGCTGGTTCGGTGCGAGACAACCTGGACCCCTTTCAAGAATTGGAAGACGCTGACTTGTGGGAGGCCCTGGAGCGAGCCCATTTGAAGGATATCATATCGGAGCTGCCTGGAGGGTTGACGTTTGAGGTGTCATCGAATGGCGACAATTTTTCTGTAGGTCAGAGATCTTTGATCTGCTTGGCACGTGCGCTGCTACGAAAGACCAAGATCCTGGTTCTAGACGAGGCGACGGCGGCGGTTGATGTGGAGACGGACGAGCTAATTCAGAAGACGATCCGGAAGGAGTTTGCGGACAGGACGATTTTGACGATTGCACATCGCATCAAGACTGTAATGGACAGTGACAGGATTTTAGTGCTGGAAATGGGTCGAGTGGAGGAGTTTGATAGGCCGTCTGTGCTGCTGCAGAAGGAGGAGTCTCTGTTCTACCGGCTGGCTAAGCAGGCGGGTGAGATCTAGTGAAAGGCGGCTGTTTTGTTTGTGTTTGCGGGATATTTAGTTTCTCCATGCCAAGCAAGTTGACGAGCAAAGGCCAACTGGTCTGCATTTTTTTTTTTACATATTTAATATCGCTTATTAAAAGGGGCGAAGTCTATCAAGAAAATAGAGGTCGAGCACTGTTTGATAAGCCAAGAAGTGTATGAGAGAGTAGACAAAGAAACGAAGAAAGATCGGCGAGTGAGTGGAGAGTGAAAGAAGAGCAAGGTTTACAATTGATATTGCTTTGCAATAACCAAGAAAGGTTGGAGCAATTGAAAATTTCCTTTTCTGGACAGACGCCGTTGTATTTTTAGCGGTCAGCAAACATCGATCTACCCACCTCACTCGTCACTGCTCCACTGGTCGAGTAAGTATCAACCATGTCTCCCACTCCTCTGTGGATGTTCTGTCCGATGCTCAATTGTCTCTTATATTTTTTTTATTTTTTTTTTTTCCTCTTCTACTTCCTACTTCCTCTTTTTCTTCCTCATCACTCACACATATATACTTCCAGGCACTTCTTTTGCCACTAACTTATCCTATTCTCTCTCATCCCTTTCCATAACAACACCACCAGACAATGGACACCGACCCAAAGTCCGCTCCCCTACCTGCAAAGCTGCGATGGAGACCCTATGCCAACGGGACGAGCAAGAAGAACAGCACAAAGATCAAAAAGGTCGACACGCCCAATCCTAAGGCCATCGCCCACAAGATCAGACCCAGCCAGTACTACTCCTCAAAGTCAAACAACGCCCCAGTCAAGGTCAGCCTTCAGTGGGAGGAGGCAGAGACAGTCGAATCCATGAGCCACGGCGGACACCCTCACAACCACCACCAATACCAACATCGCTCCTTCGACTCAGCCAGCTCGCGCGACTCCTCCCCCGGCGCCGTCTCCGATACCTCGTCGCT
This sequence comes from Linnemannia schmuckeri, assembly GCA_029449235.1. Classification (NCBI taxonomy): domain Eukaryota; kingdom Fungi; phylum Mortierellomycota; class Mortierellomycetes; order Mortierellales; family Mortierellaceae; genus Linnemannia; species Linnemannia schmuckeri. The sequence goes on from JANATG010000003.1 coordinate 3,349,192, forward strand.
CTCCTCTTCCACCAAACAACGCGCTTTTTCGACAAGCAGCGCGAGCAGCACCGGGAGCAACAACAACTATAATAACAGCAATGGCAACGTATTGACGAGTGCCATGCATCGTGCCATGGCATCCTTACCCTCTCCGCCGCCTTCCAAACCACTCTCGTCTGGGCTGGACCTAGTCGGGGGACCCACCGACTTCAGTTTCTTCAAGGCTTCGATCCCAGGACTTACAGGCAACAGTGTTGGTCAACAGGCCCTCAGTCCAGACTCGATGACCCCCAACAACGCATATCAAATCGCTTTGAATGCCTTGTTTCAAAACCAGACAATCAAACATAGCACATTTCACACGGCGGCTCTAATGGATGTACCCCTGACAAGCAACAACAATAACGCAAGTACCTCGTCTGCAGCGTCGCTTCTTGGCTCTTCGACCATTCACGATACCTTGCTTTCAGATCCTAACCGCGTCTTGTCGAACGAAGAACTGCTGGGCGTCTCCAGCATTGACGAGCTCTTGGCTTCCTGTGGTGTCATGGAGGACGACTCTATCGCTCTTTCAACACAACTGCTCGCCACTCCAACGGATACAAACTCATCTCTTAACACTACGCCATTAAACAATCTTCTGGACTTTAACAACTCCGGAATGGCGGTCAGAGCTACCTCAACCTCTTGCTCCAACACCTTCTCTCCCATGGCAATCACCAATCAGTCGTTTGAAGCCCTCCTTGCTCAATCTGCTATTCCTCACCAACAGCCGCACTCACAGCAGCAGCAACAAACTTCCATCTCGCCTGTCAACACCAACATTACCACCTCTCCAGCAACAATCGATGCGTATGGGAACCTGGTCCAAGCACTGGCTTCACCTTTCGGTTACCTCTCGGCCAGTGACCCCTTTACGGCCTCTGCGCCCACGGCATGGCCTTCGCTTTTCCCCACTTTTGTGGAGGACAGCTCAATGACTATGGATGTAACGACATCAACGGTCACTACCTCTACTCCTCAGAGAAGCGAAATGGCGACCCAAACCGAGGGACCCTATGTCGCACCACTTTCGCCGGAATCGACAGCTTCTGCCAATAATGGGTCACAAGGTGGCACGCCTTCACCCTTGTCCACAGCTCTTGGTCTCTCTGATGAAGAGCTCGACCCCGACTGGCTCAGTTTCTTGGACGAGGCTTCGCCATTGTTCAACGAGGTGGATATGCCATCGCCTCCTCCTTCGGGTGATGAGGGCACCCCTTACCCACATACAACTGCACCAAAGAGTACTGAGCAACGCACAAGGAGTACATGGGGCTGGGGCAGCGCGGTTCCACCAGCTGGGCACCGTGGTCTCCCATCGGCACCGACCATGACCGGCATTCCGGGAGGATCAATTGGAGGTGGAGGACTGGTCAGGACACTGCAAGGTGTAGGACAACAGAGGACGGCTAAGCCCTCCAAGACCCCTGCTTCTAGTCCAGTCGGAGCGGTATCATCGACTGAGAACGAGGCACAATCAGCAGCCACCAAGGACAACAAGGGTATTGCCCCATCGGATCTTAGTCTCGCCCCTAGTGAAAAAACCGAAATCCAGAGCGAGGACAGCTGGGCTGGTCTAATCCACATGATCAAAGGCCTTTGGAGCGGTGGTGGTGGTGGAGACAGCAACTGCGACAAGTAATAGTAGTCGTGCTGCCTTGTTTTTATTATATCACTGCCTTCCTTTCCCTCCTGTACATAACTATTCTTTTCATCTTATGTTTACGAACCAGACACGACCGACCACCGTCACACATTAATTACCAGTAGCTTTTTCTCATGACGAACAATAAACACAAACTCACCATATTTTTTTTATTCAGTCCATGCTTTTCTACTTTATGAACGAGGTTTTTCATGATGATGTTGCTGTTGTCTGCGCTCTTTTTCCATGTCTGCTTCAAATTGGGCAATGATATCATTTGTTTCGTTCCTGTGTGGGACATATCGACGAGGATCTTCATCCAGAACAACTATTCGATCGTGCGTTAAATTAGACATGGTCAGTACTTATCCAATCAGAAGAACAAAAGGCGAGGAATTTATGCGTTGATACACATCTGAATTGGATAGTTGAGCACAAAGAGACACACCTCGCTTGTAGAGGACATAGGTCGACGACACAAACACAGGGAGGGCGATTATAATAGTCAATAGCCTTTGTCGATTATGTATGTAGGCGAAAAAGTCATTAATGTCTGAGGCTGACGATGCTTTTAACGGAATAGCCTATATTCATGCGAAGCTCCGAAACTGAAATGAATACAAAAACGAGGTGATTACTTTTGACCCTGAGGGTTCAGCTTGTTGGGCATGAAGAACGACATGTCTGAAGAAAAGAATAGGGAAGAAGTAGATGCAGACAGTGATCTCGGCGCGAACAACGGAAATAATGAGGCGGTGAGCCCCTTAATCTTGAATAAACATCTGTCCCAATTTTCAGCCATATAGTCTGCTCTTGCAAGGCCCAAGTGGCTTCTCCAATGGTTCATTATTGCATGGCTACATACAAGAAGGAAAATTTTAGCCGCAACGTGTGCCTATGGTGCCAAGGTGAGTGTCTGACCCTTGGAGAGTGAGTAAAGAAAGTCCTCTCTTCTCGCTCTTTGATTCAACTCTTTTCTACCTTATCCCTTCATTCTTCCGTCCCTTTATCTCATTCCATAACTCCTCTCACTCAGTCTGTCAGCATTCCTTAGTTTGCCAGACCAACTCGCACAATCACTCGCCTTCAACTCCTCTGAACTCATTAGCCACTCAGGCATCGCCACCAACTTGTGCCTATTTTATTCTCTTGCGACACGCCACTTGTCAATAAGCTCCCCTCCCCCAGCGCAGAGGCATTATTACCAACCAGCCAGTCAGCAGAAGACCAGCTTGCTTTCTATACCCACTCTTCACTCTCAAGCTCTGATCTGTACACTGCGCACACCTTGTCTCTCTTTGTCCTTCTATTCGCAACTCCTTCTGTTCTTTCACCTTTCATCGACTCACGGGTTCGCACCACCACTCACTCACGTCTATGCTCACAAAGACGGGATTAGAAAACTGCTCCGTTCCTTTTTGTCACGATCCTACATGTAATAAATGATAGGTTACGTGAAATATAACCCGTATAAGTACTCGCGTTCTTCTCGCTTCGCCTCGCCTAGTCATTTTCAAACTTGAATTCAGGCTGAATGGAACATAGCTTCCCGCTCTCCTCACTCAGTACCTGATCGTTTGGCTGGGACATATTCAACTCTGAGACGTCAATGATCATACGGTCCTTGCCAAGGACAATGGTCTGGCTGATTGAAGGGCTGCTATGCTTGTTCTTTGATAAGATGGCTTGGCCAATCGCAGAACAGTCCCGAGCTTGTCCTCGGCAAACGCTGGACAAAGAGCTCATCGTATTTGGACCCGATCTTAACTGCATTCTTTACTACCGCCCTAATCATGCAAGTCGGAATAAAAAGCCGTGATCTGTCCTATATTTGCCTCAAAGGTTTTTTTTGTGCGCGTGTGTGTTGTTCAGCGATATAGCGCGTCTTTGGAGAGTATCGAGACGATAAAGACCTGGTCCTTACTGTAGTTAAAGCAGATAGATGGCCATGCATGAAGGGTTCAAGTCAGTTTCGTTCGTGATGTCTTCTCTGGCAGGAGTGGAGGCAGAAGCTGGACTGAGGAATGAGAACGGGACTTGCATTTCGAGAGAATCCCGCACTGTAGGTGATCGGAGAAAACTAAGTGCTTTTCGCTTCTAATTAGCAAAGACTATGATAATAGATGATAACATTGAGAGTGAATCACTCTGAAGCCGTGTGATACTTTGAGGTATGTCGAGCATTATTTTGCAACCTCTGTCTTGTCAAATATGGCTGTGGTGCCCTGTCTGCGTGTCTTGCCGCATGCCCTCCTCTCATTTTGATCTGCGTGCTGTTCATAAGTAATACTGTCGCTCTGTGCATGTACCCTCCCGTTGACCTTTTACGATCCTTATATGCATCGATTGGTGTGCATTGCGTGGTGGTGATTTCACCTCCTAATCCGCGCACTTTGCCCAATGTGAATGTGTCGAACTGACTCCCCCTGATTACTGAACATAACAGAAATCGCACTCGTACGCACATGTATACACTCTGCTCCATTTTACGCTGCTGGCCACTCATCTGCAAGAGAGAGTTAATAACAAAGCAGCGGCAAATGGTGTTTGAGGGAGCGGTAGGGGAAGATGGTGTAAGTGGGTGAGCGGATGAGTGCACGAGCAAGTATATTTGGACCGCGACAATCTTTATTGGCTTGTTGACTAATCCTGCCTGGAGTAATCACAACTGATTAAACTGGCTGACGAAGAGGTCATTTCTCAACCTCCGCCATTCATTAATTGTTGATAGACGGTTATTCAAGTTGCTAATCAATGTTGTTGATCAATGAAGCACTCAAAACAGAGTAGGCTTTGTTGCTACTAGTCTCAATACCAAAACTGGCACTATTGTTTACAAGACCGCAATAGATGTTTTCATTGGCACGCGTGAGAATGAGTAATTTGGCATTGAAATTACCTTTGCTAAAGCCATGATCGTTGAAGGGAGGTGGAGGCAATAGGGGTGACAGAAGCCGAAGTCAGTGGAACTTGAGGAATGGATTCTGGGCCTAAAAGGTGGGATCATCAACGATGATCTCTTCCAAAGTCATACATGTCGCCATATTCCTAAGCTAGGCCTTCAAGATTGTTGTAATCGGGCTGGAGGAACTCAAGGAGATAAGGGGGAAGTACAGGCATGGTAACCGATACGGGTGACCATCCTGCGCTACAAACGGGAATACAAAAAGTAAAACATATCAATGAGGTACTTAAATGAACAAACATGCATACTATCACCCAATAGAGTATTGTCAAGCACTTACACTATGGCCGTCACATTTGGGTCTACCTAGCTAGTGACAAGGAGTTGTTGTCAGTTGGGGCCAAGCCCTTCATTGCTGCACATTGCTTAAACTCTTTACCGATCCTGATGCTGCCGTTCCTACTCTTCTTCCCGCTCTTCGCCCCTTTCTCCTTCATCTAAGCCGGAGTCAGGTCATGGACGCTTGTCCTGCCGTATAGGCTTCGATGGTTCTTGCACGCTGAGACCATATCAGTTCATATAGCCTTCATGAACAAAGGGAGGCTACAGGCGTGCTTAAGGTGTGTGTGTGATGCACGGCGAAAGACGTTTCTATGGCAACAGCTCGATTGAAATGAGTGACCATTACCTGGTAGACCTCCTGCCCATCACCGTTGGCCAAAGCTTGAAGACCGCGGAAGTGGTAGTAGACTAGGTTGTAACTGTTGGAACGCCCATGCAGAAGGTAGGATTCCCTGCTTATCCACCTTTACTCGTGGTCGTTCAAGCACCTTACATCGCCGTCGATGTTGCAGAACCGCCACCTTGGCCATAAAACTCCTCCATCATGCTTTACACCTCACGGGCCACAAAGAGCTGATTAGTTGAGCTGAGCTGGCTCTGAGTCGCCTTGACTTTTGCCTTTGTCGGGCGTGGTCGCGTTCACCCTGTCTCGCAATGAGGCTAGACAGTGTAAAATCAAATACTTTGCTCAAAACATTTAAAAATACTCTTCAGTCCTGTGCTTATGACTAAATTTCCAGAACTAATATGCCTATATAGAGTCCGGTGAAGTCCCATACCGTCCACCTCTTCTACGTCTTGTTAATATACTTTTACACCATCACTCTCACTCTTTGTTGTATATAACCCATGAAAGAATACTTTTTGTCGAGTACAAATGTTGTTCCGCACAAGATTTTTTTTTTTTTTTTTTTGGTAGAATAGGAGATTTTTATTGTGGCTTAATCAGCCTTGATCCAGTTATTTTGGGTAATGGTTTTGTTGATTTCACCTACTATGGTCTGGATAATGTCGTTGCTCGATTGTGTGTGTTGGTGCAGAAAACGGACGGTGTTGGCTATTGAGATGCCAATAAGGCAGCAAGCCAGCAGTTGAGGGATAGTGATGTTATATTGAGGTTTGGTGTCGAACGTAGGAGGCTGGAAAGACAGGACCGTATGAAGGTCATCATCAGACCATTGTGTTTTGGTGGTGTGTTGTTTGAGGATAGTTTGCCATGCAATATACTTGGGGGAGCACTGGAAGACGTGGTGATTCTTGTCCTCGCGTCGTTCTCGACAACCGACCATGCTGCAGTATGTTCGCATAAGAAATATCATACTTTGAGCCCAGGTTCGACTAACTATTAAGGGGATTGCAACAGCCAAGCTAGCTTTGATGAGTAGATTAAAGGGAGTTCAATATCATGCGACAATATTTAACTGGTGCACAAATATAATCTCTGCAGCAACATGGCCGGACAAAATAAATAAGGGCTGATGTTTCAGTTTACACGACATAGAAGGGTGGAGACCGGATAGGACTGGAGGGGACTGGAAAAACAGGCGTACAGGCATAATTGGACTGGAAGGTAAGGGTTACGGGCACAACCGGACTGGAAACTAATGGTTATAGGTACCAAACCATACAATGCCGTGTCAAAAAAATGATCTCGACTTTATAAACAAAACCAGGGTCTGAAACGTTCAAAATCAGTAGCTTTTTCTTAAGCTCTAGACTAATCGCTTGGCAGTTTGGCACGGTATTTTTGCCATTGGTCTGTGAGCTAAAGAGACCGAACAGCTCCTTGTAGTAGGATATGATCTTCGTGATGGTGTGAATGAGAGTCATTGCGCCCTTGTCGCCATTGCCTGTTTTGGGCAGTACCCCCATGCACCTGTCGTAGGCTTTGAGCTGCCGATGCTTACCGTGAACCGCTGAGCCGTCATAGGCCTTCGGCCAATCCCACTTTTAGGCCATACCCATGTCCTCTTCTGCATTATCAGCTCCAGCTGGTCCATAGCCACGTTAACCAGGCTTGTAGTCTTCAGTTTCATATCTTTTCTCTTCAGACTCGTAACCTGCCCTGGGTTCATGTACCTTTCCGCGTTCTCCGGGACGAAAAACCACTTCAAGTCGACCTTTACAACCTTGATGTCATCTTTATCCCGCTGTTGTGTGTGCGAACAACATATGTAAGATGTTTAGCAGTTGCTAGTCGCTGTAGTTGCATGTTTACTCACGTGAAAAGAGGGTATAAATTATCATCAAAGCTAAATAATAAAAAGAACATGTTTCTATCCAGCCCACATTCTGTTTATACCTTGGCCTCTACTATCTCTATATCTTTGTTAGCGGCTTCTGCCATCACGTCAAGCATATTATTGGTTGGCTTTGCCGTAGTCGAGCGTAATAAAGCCGTCGTCATCTCCCTTTCCTCCTACCCCTCTAAAATAGCAGCGAGAAGAACGAGTGCACAAGTGAAGGAAAACAAGGAAAGAGCAGGAGAAAGCGAAGAGGACTAGAGGACAAGAGGAAGAAGCTAGGAAAGGACGATGTTTATTGTACAGGGAGCCTTGGGTATTTATATGTACTAAGTTGCATAGTATTGGTGGAATGGTAAGGGAGCCAGGTGGTTAGAGAACGAGATGGTTAGGGTGCCAGGTGGTTCGGGTATGAAGGTAAGTAGATATGAAGGTGGTTCATCTATTGTACTATAATACTGTCACACTCTCCCCATCCCCATACTCATTACTATGCTCAACGCTCTTCTCACTCCTTCCTCCATCATCATTGCATCATTGCGCTCCGTCTGATCAATGTTGTTGTCATCATTGTCGTGGTCTTTGTTGTTGGTGGTCATGGTATTACAGTTGGTCAAAAAATTGTTGCAATGTTTTTTTATTTTTGCGTTTTTATTTTTTTTCAGTACTTTTTATCTAGGTAACATGGTCTGTTCTTTTAGCATGAAATAAAGCCCATACTCTCTGATCTACTTCAAAAAAAGTTTGAACGCGTTATCTTTATTTGTCATGGAGAACAAGCTAGGTACATATAGGAAAGTTATTGCAACAATTTTTTGACTAGATGCCATCAATTGCTTTTCTCCATTTTTTACGTCTTATAACTGTTGTACGGCAGTTTATACATGATCCACTACTCTTATTCAACTAACCCTAAAAGTTACGGCTTTGCAAAGCAAATCCATCGGGTTTTCTGCTTGACATATTTTACATGGAATTTGTTCGACAAAAGCACTATTTTTATTGTTACTTTTCCATCCTTCTATGATATCGTGTATTTAAAAGATGGATGAAAAGAACAAGTTTGCATATAACCTACACATAGAATCTCAGGCAGATAGCAAGGCATAATTGTGTAAACTTTAACACTTTTATATAATTACTTATACTTTGTATATGTTCTTCAAGTATTTTTATAATTACACCTTCTTTTCGTGCTCCATATCTTTCAATAATTGTATTGAAGATCAGGGCCAGTCTTGTGCTAACCATTCACCTTTTAAATACACGATATCATAGAAGGATGGAAAAGTAACAATAAAAATAGTGCTTTTGTCGAACAAATTCCATGTAAAATATGTCAAGCAGAAAACCCGATGGATTTGCTTTGCAAAGCCGTAACTTTTAGGGTTAGTTGAATAAGAGTAGTGGATCATGTATAAACTGCCGTACAACAGTTATAAGACGTAAAAAATGGAGAAAAGCAATTGATGGCATCTAGTCAAAAAATTGTTGCAATAACTTTCCTATATGTACCTAGCTTGTTCTCCATGACAAATAAAGATAACGCGTTCAAACTTTTTTTGAAGTAGATCAGAGAGTATGGGCTTTATTTCATGCTAAAAGAACAGACCATGTTACCTAGATAAAAAGTACTGAAAAAAAATAAAAACGCAAAAATAAGAAAACATTGCACCAATTTTTTGACCAACTGTACTGCCGCTGCAGTTACCAGGATACTTGTTGGTGATCAATATAATCATTAGCAACGGTGGTAATGAAGTTGAATCAAGGCTGGCTATTGTAGCTGTAAGAGGCGATGGTGCTGTGCTTGTTCTTCATGTTGAAGACAGTTCTTGGCTGTTTGTTAGCAGCTAGAGACGGAACTGAATAATCCAACACCTACTTTCTTGACGATATAGGCGAGAGAAAGTATGAAGAAGAGGCCTGCTATTGCATTCTTGTAAAACCTAGAAGGGGAGCATGAGAGCGCGAGATGGAAGGAGAATGACAAGGGATGGAAGGGAGTGCAGGCGTGGCAATTCCTATATTTGCTTGGTCTAAACTATTTTAGGTGAAGTGGCGTGGACATGAGAGTAAACGAAAGCAGTTGCGAGCCTTCGCAAAGGAGAGTTGGAAAAGATGAACATATGTATAAAATAGGATAAAGAGAACGTGGAAAGATGGTTCTACCGCATTTATTTATTTTCAATGCAGCCAACCATTATGCTCCAATCCTTCTCATCGCTTTACTTAACTCAGCCACTCACCCCTCCCTCAGACACCACCTGCCCTTACTCTCGATCGTACTCTGTTTTCGGCAAGTAGACAGCCGTCATTGAAAAAGGGGTAAAGTGCGTGCATATATAAGGGAGATACCCTATTTTATGGTCAACAATCAACGGGAATCAGTCGAGCATATCCACCTTGGACCAAACACAACGTGGAACAGAAGTTGATGGAATACTCATCGCGCAAAAGACAACAGTAACGCAGGTATGGAAAGGAAAAAAGGAACAGGTGAAATGCATACATACCAAAAAAAAAAAAAAAAAAAAAAAAAAAAAAGACGAGAGAACCACCCATGTACAGCAAGCGGAGCAAAAACAAAAGAAAGGCAACCAGCGAGACATCTCTCACTCATACTCAACAGAACAGCCCATTAAAAATCAAAGTAATAAATAGATCAATGCACGTTACCCTAACCATTACCATGTATGTCTTCTACATTGTTCATGCTCTTAGAGTCGAGAAGGACAAGCTAGACACCAGGTCCTCTCCAACCACCAGCTAAGCGAGATTGTTTCAAGTGCGCCACTCCTGCCCCTCAATCCTTTGACAGGTGAGGGGTGTAGCTGCTGAGAAAGAGAAGAAAGATGTGGGAAAGAATAGGACTGAAAAAGAATAAACGGAGGAAGACAATGAGAAGTTGAGCTAAGCACAACGGAGAAAGAATGGCATACAAAGATCATCAAGGCGTGACAGTAAGGTCAGAGAAGGAGACAGAAACGAGGGAGAGAGGTGAGTAAGACGGAGAGAAAGACGAAGCAAATGTGGGTCAAGCAGTATGGGAGAAAAAAAGGCGAAAAAAGTGGGGTGGTGAGGAACGATGGATAGGTGATAAGAGAGAGAAAGGACAGATGCGGAAGGCGGAAGAGCTCGAGGAGGAGAAGATAAAGCAGAGGGGGGCCATAAAGAGAAGAGACGAAAGAAAGGTGTAAGCTGTATAGGTGATGACAAAGAAAGAGGGAGGAGAGAAGGAGAGAGAAGGGCAGAGAAGAGCAGGAAGAAAGAAGGTGGAAGAGGAAAAGATGGGTGGAGTAGTATAGCGACAATGATGTGAAAATGACATGAGATACGGGGGCAATGAGAAACAGCAGAAGAATAAGGAAGCAGAGGAATCAGAAGATTGTTTTTTATATTATTGAAAACGACATTCAAGTGACAGAGACAGCTCCCATTGAAAAGGTAGATAATACCATGTTAAAAAGGCCAGAAATGGAGGAGCTGGGTACTAATGCTGGTTGTTTGTGAAGGTTGCAAAGCCTACGAAGTAACAATGTTGCGCCAACTGAGCGAGAGACAATGGTGTTGGCTGATTAGATGCACCACTGATAATTCCATATGGGCAGAAAACAAGATGATATAGCTCCAAGGAGTGTAAAGAGAGTGGAGGTTTGGGTTGAAATGCAGTTTTGAGTTAAAGTAAAGGTGAGATGTTCTTGGGTATCCAGGTTTAGAAAATTGTGCACCCTGTCAGACAAGCTTCCCATACCTCACGCCTAGATTCGCACTCCAACAACCGATGGTCGTGTATTTCCTACTTTATCAAATGTACGACATATCTTAGGCATTTGGATAAAACTTGTGTATTCTATTTCATTGCCCATCTTATTGCTACATCCTTGCCACAGTATCATCCTAGCTAGATGTTCAAAGCATTCCTTCCATAGTTGCCTCTAGTATAATTCCTATGCTACCTCCTCTTTTGTTTATGTTTCTCACAACAGTGCTATCCTAACAACCTGGGTGGGGAAAATCCTGAGGCAAAGCCTATGAGGTAACTTTCCAGCTAAGTTATCCCCAGCAAGTCCTGTGTTTTAGGTTGGGTCAGATAGGAGCTCCTCCAGCTCCTCCAGCGAGTGGAGCTACCATTGGGAACCATCTTAACTCCAAATGGTTGGATAGACCATCGGGTGTTCATGGATACCCAATAGGATAGTGGATATACAATATAAAGATACTTTTTTTAAAAAAAAAAAAAAAAAAAAAAAAGGCCGACCTGGTATTTTAAAACTAAAGTTTTAAAAAGTGGATAGTTTCTTTAGAAATGTGGGCGGATTATTTTTTACCTCCAGTAGATGGTAGATAATATACCAGATAGTAATATAGAATGAAATAATACCAACATGGAAAATAAATTTACACTAATCTAGCAATGGAAGAACATAATATCGGTGACACCCCTATGCCCAAAAAGTTGGTCAAACAAGTGGAGAATCTGATAGAGAGCGAGTGGGGATTTCTGGATAGGCCATGGCCTATGTGTCCCATGATAAAGACCTTCCGTCGGTCTGAGATGAAACCTACCCAAAGAATCCAAGACATGAAAGACCTTTTAAATAATCGTCTTGGATCTATCGCTGTGTTTTTCTTTCTTTCTACTATTTGGAGAAAACACTACTTTCCTGGACCATACTATGCCTTGGAGAAAGGTGTTACCTTTATTTTATCGTGGCTGGCGAAACGATAGATCCCATGTCCCAGTTCATCCCAAAAACAACATTTCATGTCATATACTCCACCTTCCTAACAGGTGAGAGGGCATTGTTTGAGAGAGAGATTAACCAGTGTATTTCATCGTTGTTTTCCAGCCCAGAAATCCGTAATCGATCAGCTAATTGGCATAACCCCCCCTTGTTTAAGCATGCGACCATTTTATTGGATGGTCATGATTCATGGGCGACGTATGGGGAGAACAACGCGGCCATGTATTCGTACAAACTAAAGAGGTCAGGCCTTCAAACCCATGCCGCGATCGACGTTGATGGAATAGTTCTTTTCACATCAAGGTCGGCTTCTTGTCATGATAACAGCAATGGTAAGATGTTATTGGAGATGGGAATAGGGAAGAAAATACACTCTATGGATTGTATCGCTTTAAATGGAGGATATACCCAATATCTTGGTGATATTATGGAGAAGGAGAAAGATCTTAAGGAATGTAACTTTTGTTTTCCCATCCGTAAGAAAAGACAACAAGCACTCCATGATGATGAAAGAATTTTTACGCCATGTTCGGTGGATTTCATTCTACTTCGGAAGCCATCTTTGGAGATCTAGGAAAGACATTCGCGAAGATTAATAATGAGACTGTTAAAACAACTTCCAAAAAAGAGTTTAATCTCGCTCTACGCCTATGTCTCCTGTTAATAAATGTCCGTAACTTTGTCCGTGCGCTTTCTATCGAAGAAGCACCGCATCATAGCGGTTGGATGAAAGAGGGTGTGGACTATCCACGTGAAAGGCAACTTATACCCGAGTTAACCGAGATGGTAACAGTCCAGAATAAGTAGGAGAATGGAATGGAAGGAACTTCTTAGGCTACAAGAAGAATTCCTTGGAGTAGGTATCGAGGACAGTGACAACGAGGATGATACAATAGAAAATAGCGAACAAACCAATATATAGCCCTATTAAGTTTTTAAAAACTATCATTTAAATATAACTACATTTCTGCACTTTATATTAGTAACACCCTTAGAGCGAGACCTTTTCAAGGTCTTGAATGATATCCATGATACACTAGATATAACCTTGTTTTTACATATACCAGCATGTTGGATGTCCCATTTAGTCCATATCTGTCTTAAAGACTCTCCATTGCGGACCATTAGACCACACTCGGTTATAAAGTGCCAATGGGCTTGTCGGCGAAAGGATATATTTCTAGCGGCTACTATGGTATATTGGGTATCTGGTTGAAGAATCTTACTGACTATAGTAAAAGGGAAAAAGGGAAAAATGGAAAAATGGACTGACTCAAGGAGAAATACCATTCCAATAGATTCCTCCTTTTCAACAATCTCTGCTAGTGGAGTACTATTCCTGTTATGAGCTTTCTTAGGCCATGCGATCCGAATGTTATTTACCTGAACAATACCAATACTATGAAAATTACAAGCGCCATTTGGACACTCTTCACGGGAAGAATACCTTCCTTTCTGTGAACCTGGGACAAAGGTTCTGGCTGTACATCCTGATATTCGCTTGAACATTGTTTCTTTGATAATTATGGTCTTTCCATTTTTCCCTACATCTGCTTTGAAATAGTAGATAGAAAGGTCGTTAAACGGATAATTCGCCAATAAATTTGGAATGGTTTTGAGGGATACTCTACTCCACATATAGCCATACTTCTTAGAAGTAAGAGAGTTCCACATTAACCGAATACTTCTTTCTTGGGAAAATATACGGTTACAATAGAGTTAATACAGTTGGCTCTTTCTTTACATTGGTTTTCAAGCGAACATTTACAAGTTTCACAACCGTTTAAAAACTCACAAGCCTCCTTAATTCGATCCTGGTATTCCCATAACGAATGTAGCGTTGATCCATATAATGTCAGCTCAGTCCTAGTATACCCATGGTCTATATAACGTTCAACTCATCATGCGAATGTTCCTTCCTTCTCAACAAGATCTTCCATTCAAGACCCAAGACTTTTTCTTACCTCAGCGCTTTCCAATAGTCGGACAAGCTTATTATACACCTTATAGCGGATATTCTTCGTTCCTTCCTTTGTTCCCATCCAAGAGATACAATGGTAACCAACACGACGAAAATCCCCACTATTTTCCCAGCTTTATTTTGGAGAAGATACCAATGGCTCAACAAATTTCTGGTGGTTATACGTTTACAATCATAAAGTCTATGTCGTGAAGGAACATAGACTTATTTTCTAAAACAGAAAGGAAGTTGGCTAATACAGGAACAACCCTTTAGCACGCACGTAATCCAACGATACTTAATAGCAACGTATCCAGCCTTGTACTGTTTCATCACCAAATCCTTTATAAGGAGCCCTATATATTATCAGGGAAGATGTCATTGTCGGCACCTATACAGCCACTGTACGCTACTTTAATAAAGCCCACGTTCAAGGAAGATTGGTTGAGCGCATTCCTTAGCTCCTCTAGATATTTCCAGTTGTTGCTCCCTTGGTATCATCCTGGCGCAATTATATAAACCAGAAAATATAATAGAGTCACAGAAGAGTTTAGAAAACCAGAAAATCCTATTCTTTCGACACTCTCTGGTACAGTTCCATATAGTCCAGCCATGTCAGAAATTAGATGGCATTAATTATTGAGGACATCGTTACAATCGCTTCCTTTGATCGAGCCATTCGAGTTGAAAGGAAAGGTTGATGAAATGGAGCTTTAAAAAAGTGCATTCACTTCTTCCTACTAACATGTATTCTCCAGCGTCCTTTCTATAAGTAAGCCAATCTCACGAATCCCTTCGCAAACCCCCTAATAATAGATTTCCAACAACGTTCTTCATGCCTTGTACACTCTAATAAGACCATACTACATATGGATAGTGTTAAACTAAGTCCAATAAAAGAAAGAGGCCTAAGATAGTAACCGTGGAAATGTTGAAACATTATTAAACCGAATATAATTACAAACGACCAAAAGAATATAATGGATAGACATTCCACCAAGGAATCAAGTAGGGAAATATGGCGCTGTAGAGGAATAACTAAGAGGAAATAAATTATCCACTTTTAAAAATTTTAAAACTGAACACCAGCGGTTGGCTCACAGGTCGTCCACCATCCTAATGCTTCAACTCCCCTGCAGGTTGTTTGACCATGATATATTATGGGCTTTTAAAAGTTGAAGTAATAACCAATTTTATCAATTATAGTAAAATAAACCTCTACACTAAACCCTTGATTAATCTTTCTTTCTATTTCAAAGTAACTTGATGTTGTATATCCACTATCCTATTGGGGTATCGATGGACACCCGATGATATCCTACGATTGGTTCCCATTGCATCCTTACATTGCGGACAGCAAAGGAACATTGCAAAGGCCAGGAAACTCACATCGCACCTTTATTAAGAATGATGTTATTCCAATGTAACTCATAATCTCGTGCCCATGCCGCGTTGTTGTGGCACGGGCTACACAGACGCTTGCAAGTGGATATTAATTTGATTTTAACACCAGCGGCAGTGAAACAGCCTTCCTATTATTAAGTTTGCATTGTGACGCCTAAGTATAAGAGTATAGTATGCCCTCTTCCATGTACAGTATTGTGCAAAGTTACTTAAAAATACTCACTCTAATTGGCCCTTTTAAAACTTCCCCACCCTCTTCCCCGCTCCCACTCCTTCCCCTGAACTTATTTTACTAAGGGCAACATTAATCTATCTGCCTTGTTTGGATTCCTGACGCCATATGGCACCCGCTGAATACCAAGTCAAATATTTTTGTGCCTTGCAAAGTGTCAATGACACAAGTCATGACATGAGGAAAATTTATGTTTATTTAGCAACTCACATGCATGTATAACAACCATATACACCACTTTCACAACTTGACTTTGGTACAACAAGCCTAAAACAATGCTTCATAGGGCATGCGTGTCTAACAAAGTTACACTCACTACTACTCACGTCCATTATGCAAATAGCTACAATCACTTAACATTCTTTGATATAAGCCTAAGATGCTCGGACCTAAGCTTCGTAGATTGACGTCACGGTTACACCCACCATTTTTTTCTGACTACTAGCCTTCAAGAGCAGCTGGAAAGAAAATGAAAATTATAGCGAGATATGGGTATTAATACGACAAAAATACCACAACCATAATCACAACGACATTTATCAATGAGCAATTCAGTTGTTATGAAGTTCTACGCAGATATTCCAGAAATTTGACAGTTAAATATCTTGGATTCTTGCCGGTCACTAATACAAGGCTGGTATCTAATGCGCATTGTTGGAGGTAAGGATAGTCGTAGGGAATAAGTATAAAATGATAGAGTCCACAATTAATTTGACGCCTGGTAAGAGCATATAAAGACTATAATATAATGAAGGGGATGTTGAAGTGGCTGGTTATGATGTAAATCAATATTTTAATTAACTGCACAAAACAAATAAAATTTCAAGCGCTGATGCATTATCAAAAATAATTTCAAAGGGACATCAATTATAAGTTATTCCCGAATAAGTCGCAGCTAGAAATTTCCTGCCTTCAAGCATACAATGCTCAACATTACAACATCATATGGGAGTTTATGGTTGCTAATCATATTATGCACAGTTAACTTTAGCTAAATATAGTTGTAAGAAACCGAAGCTGACTGGGTTTAGGTGTTCGAAAACTAATTAGAGAATTTCAAATAACGACTACATAGATCATCAGCTATCTTGAAGGGTTTATATCGTCACTGAAGTTCATAAATGTTTCTTCATATGAGGTTGCTTTAAGAGACGAAAACAGGAAGGTGTAAAGTAGTGATTCAGATCGTCATACCAATTTAATGTTGAGGTTGTGCTATTTACGGTTTTGAAGATTAAGGTATTTAAGATATATCGCTTTTCAAGTTGTACAGTATTTTAAGGTTATCAAGTGTTAAAGGCATTTTGAAGGTTTAAGTTCCTTAGGGTTTGGAGAATGTGCTTATTGTAGGGTTTTTAGGTTTTTTTAGGGTTTTTTAGGGTTTTTAGGGTTTTTTAGGGTTTTTTAGGGTTTTTTAGGGTTTTTTAGGGTTTTTTTAGGGTTTTTTAGGGTTTTTTAGGGTTTTTTAGGGTTTTTAGGGTTTTTTAGGGTTTTTTAGGGTTTTTTTAGGGTTTTTTAGGGTTTTTTAGGGTTTTTTAGGGTTTTTTAGGGTTTTTTAGGGTTTTTTTAGGGTTTTTTTAGGGTTTTTTAGGGTTTTTTAGGGTTTTTTAGGGTTTTTTAGGGTTTTTTAGGGTTTTTTAGGGTTTTTTAGGGTTTTTTAGGGTTTTTTAGGGTTTTTTTAGGGTTTTTTAGGGTTTTTTAGGGTTTTTTAGGGTTTTTTAGGGTTTTTTAGGGTTTTTTAGGGTTTTTTAGGGTTTTTTAGGGTTTTTTAGGGTTTTTTAGGGTTTTTTAGGGTTTTTTAGGGTTTTTTAGGGTTTTTTAGGGTTTTTTAGGGTTTTTTTAGGGTTTTTTAGGGTTTTTTAGGGTTTTTTAGGGTTTTTTAGGGTTTTTTAGGGTTTTTTAGGGTTTTTTAGGGTTTTTTAGGGTTTTTTAGGGTTTTTAGGGTTTTTTAGGGTTTTTTAGGGTTTTTTAGGGTTTTTTAGGGTTTTTTAGGGGTTTTTTAGGGTTTTTTAGGGTTTTTTAGGGTTTTTTAGGGTTTTTTAGGTTTTTTAGGGTTTTTTAGGGTTTTTTAGGGGTTTTTTAGGGTTTTTTAGGGTTTTTTAGGGTTTTTAGGGTTTTTTAGGGTTTTTTAGGTTTTTTAGGGTTTTTTAGG